>OX465089.1:91979388-92311888 GCA_949987675.1 Chymomyza fuscimana | reverse complement strand
GAATAATGTTGATGCAACGTACGATGCGTACGCTCTTGCACTGCAAGAAATGTTGCACTCATTGAAATGCAAATCAAACAATTTCAATTTGCCAAAAAATAAAAAATTTCCAAATTGTTAGGGAATGAAACAAAAATGAAAATATTCTATATAAGTGGAAAAGTACTGAGCGCTTCCTGCACGTTCTACTTCTCCGGAGACGAGAGCATGCCCCCGCCCTGTTTGTACGAGCTCGCCCCCCGGAAATATCCGGCAGGAATTGTACTGAATGCTAAAGGAAAATAATCATTTTGGCATATTTGCATGCAATTCTCGTAGTTGAGAGGACATTGCAGCAGTACTTGGTTCACTGGTTCAATGTTCGGTCCGTACTCTGTTCCGACTGTCCGACAGTCGGACGGACTGACTAGCTGGCTGTGGCATGTGGCTCATATTGAAATTGCATGCAAACAATTTTGAAATTGAAGCAACGTTTTTTGAAACTGCTACTGGTGCTGGCCACCATGCTGCGCCCCTTCTGGCTGCAATATGATATGCCCGAATACGAGGCGCCTCTGCTGCCTTGGGGAGTAACAGTATAAAAGAGCGCTGGAGAGAGTGAGAGCACGTCGTGAGTGGCACTTGGGCTGCTGCTGCTGCTGCTGTTGCACAAACAGAGTTACTGTCAAGTGTCCATTTCAGCAGTGTCTAACTTTGTTGTCTGTCTCTGTTGCACAGAGTTAGTGGTTTTTTTTTTGTTGCTTTTGTTACCAAGTTTTATTCTATAGCTTCTTTTGCACATTTTCTTTATTTTAATACATATTTCTTTTTGGGCTCTTTCGTTTTCGACTGTCTTGTCGGAAGCACGCCCTCACCATATTTGCATGACTTTCGACTTTGTCTGCAGCACGCTGACGTACACTGAGAGAAAAAATTGACACTGAAATTGGACTGAAATTCATTAAATGTAGCGAGTAGCTTGTTTATAGCAGAACATTTTTATTTTGGGAATTTTTTAAGAAATTTGGGAAAACTCTTATTGAGTCAAGTTTTTTATATTCGTTCCGAGACCGTTTTATTTAAAAATGTTTAGAAGTACCATCTTGTTTCAAAAACAGAAATTACTTAAAATGAGTCAAGTTTCAAACAAGAGCGGCTCTTGGGGTCCGGATAACCCATTCTATGAATATCCAGTGAGCTTCCTTTTTTCCAATTTTGATCATGTTCTTTATAGAAAAATTATTCTGTCATTGAAATTTGCTACCTCAAAAATTATATTTCGAATCTCCAACTTATTTTGAAACAACACGTACCAGCATTTTTATTGATCCGACAGCTTCCTATGTTAGATGTTCTTTTTTGAAATGACTTCAAAAATTTATTAACAGTAGAACTTTAAATCTTAATATGAGAAAAATAAAAGAGTAACATGGGAATTGATCTTTTATAAATAACGCTGCGAATTTAATTTAAAAACCTACAAAATTTTTATTGGACCCGCATTTGAACTTAAAACAAGCTAACGCCTTCAAAAAAAAAAAACATATGCGATTTGGAATATGGATTTGATCCCATAACTTGTTTTTGAATTATCATAATTTTTTTCAAGAGCTGAACCCGGAATATTTTCTTTCTTTATACAAATTGTAATTTAAAAACAAAAATTTGTCTATCACTCTTTTTTTTATTTATCGTTTAGGTATCGATTTAGGTAAGAATATTATTCATTCAGTCTAAATTTTACCCAATGTAAATGATTAACATTATAAAGCATTAAAATGTATATTTCTATTTTAGGATTATTATTAGAGAAACAATTTGGCCGATGTATTTTTTCCGAACGTCATTTGAATTTTAAATAATTGGAAAACTGACAGCACCATCGATTGTCATGCTTTTAGAGACATTAATTTATTCAAAATAAGCTACAAACGTAATAAAAAATTTTCATAAAAATTTTAAAAATTATTTATTTTCATAGCACGAAAGATGGGATTTTGCTATAAGATTCTTTACCAATAAGCTATAAGATTTTTTCCCATTTAAATTGGGTAGACTGAACAATTTCGTAAAAAATTTAGAAAAGTTTCAAATCCGCTCAATGGAATTTACATCCCTAATTAATTTGAGATTATTCGTATTCAAGGCTTAATCAAGGCTCTCTCTCAGATAAACTATGGATTTCGTTCAGCTTGTACCAAAAAATGTACTCAATATCTGTACTTACATACAAACTTAATATTCGCACTGCGTTCTTTTCTCTCAGTGTAGCTACTTCCACTTGGCTACTTCTGCTGCCTAATGTGTATACACATGTGAGCGTATGTATGCAGCATGTAGCTTACAGTTGGGCGTGCAACATGCAAGTTGCAGTTGCTAAATTTGTCAATGTCCAGCTTTTATCTGGAACTGCCAGCGGCAAAGTTCTCAGCTACCGCAGCTGCTACTCGCCGCATCCGCAATATCAATGTCCTGTCTGTGTTTGACACGCTGTGGCAGGCTCACATGCCGCATAGCTTGTGCACTGCTGTACTTCTTGTAAGCATGTCAGTCCATCAGTCCATCAGTCCGGCAGTCCAGCAGTCCTGCAGTCCATCAGTCTGTCAGTCTTTTAGCTGAGCATGCCAGATGTCCTTTGCCATATATATATATATATATATACTATATATATGGTGGCGGAAATCATTAAAGCGGTCGCTCGTTTTTAAGATAAATCGAATTTTTGCATACAATTTCATTTACATATTACAATTAAGTCGGCCGAAAAAAAGAAATTGACTTTCGCTTTACATAAAACCAAAAAGCCGCAAAAACCTCAATATTGCGTGCACACAGATGCACTTGCTCAGTCAGACACACACACACACACACACTCGCAGTTGCAGATACAAACACACAGCTATATACAGCACTCTCATACATTTACTCATACACATATGCAAATGCACTTTAGTTTATTTCAACTGTGCTGCATGCATAAAATATTGCTTGGAAAAAATGAAAATCGAGCAGATCCAGCACGAAGGACAACACTCACCTGACATTCATACATGCCGTGATCCCTGCGTTGCACAAACTTTATCTGCAGTGTCCACATATTGGAGCCGGGCGTATGTAATATCGCAAAACGCTCATCGTTTGTGTAGAGCTGTGCGCCCGAGGACAATATGTGCCAATCCCGACGTCGTATCCATGAAATTTGATTCTATATTAAAAAAAATTTTAAAATTTTATTTTACTAAAGCGCATAAATTAATAACAATCCATTTAAGGGTATTTGTAATGTGTATATAATGAAATACTACTACTACTAGTACAACGAAACATATGAAAAATATATAATACTTAATGGCCCACAAAAGTATGCAACATAAAATGGTTATGCCACAACAATTAGTTGGACACATTGTCAACGCTTCGTTGTTTCCGTTCCGTTCTTATATGCATATAAAATATAAAATATAAAATGCTCATCAACAGGCAACAAATGCGGTTAACATGTTGACTTTATGGCCAACACTCACGCAGAGCACGTTTTGCAATGTGTATGTGTAAAAATAATAATAAAATCTGATTAAAAAGATTATGAAAAGAAAACGAAGCTGTGATGCTCTTAAGCTGCAGATTATGATGTTGATGCATTATAAAAAGTTTTAAGTTTTAGGGCAGTACGCAGCAGTGCGAAGCGCTTGCGAACAAAAAACTGCAACTTGATTACTTCAAAAATGAACAGTGTGTGGCTATTTAAGCTATTTGGCATTTCTCTGGTATTTTTTGGCAGTACGCAGCAGCTTAAAACGGAATATGACTGTTTAAGTAATGTGGTATATTTCGGGTATTTTTTTGACTAGTTCGCAGCAGGCCAAAACGCTTGCGAACAAGAACTGCAAGTTCTTTACTTTAAGAATGAACAGTGTGTGCCTATTTAAGCAAGGTGGTTTTTTTTTGGATTTTTGCCAGTACGCAGCAACCCCAATTGCCTCCGAGCAAATACTGCAACTTAATTACATCAAAAATAAATAGTGTGGCCTAATTACACAATCTGGAATTTTCCTGGTATTTTTTGGACAGTACGCAGCAATCCAGAACGGCTTTGAACAAATATGTACTGCCACTCAATTGCTTAAAAATGAGTAGTGTAGGACTATTTACGCAATCTGGTCTTTTTTTTTTTGGCCAGTTCGAAGCAACCCAAAACGCTTTCTGGTATTTTTTGGTATTCTGTCAAATTTTGTTGTGGTATTTCTGGTTAAGATGGAAAATTAAATTTTTAAAAATTTTTTTATATGAAGTTCGTTCTTGTTGGGAAATGTTTCGTTGTGCTGCATACTGGCCTTCAATCAGAAATTGCTCTAAAGTCTTTCTAAGCTAGTTGTAGACCCGCTCACTTAGGACCTATTTTATTAATTTTTAGAAACGCATTTAAGTTATTTTTAAAGATAAGTCTCAGCGCTAAATTTAAGGAGAAATTTTCAGCAATAAACGCTTTATACACTTAAAAAATGGTTAATTCTAGGTCAGTAATTTTTCAATTGATTTTATAATTTTGAGCACATTTTAACTCTATTTATTTGGAGGTTTGATACTAGACATAATTCCAGAACCCTTACTACGGTCTCAAATAAAACAAAAGCTCTTCTATTAAAAATTAATGTATTTTTTTTTAATAAATATAAAATTCTAGAAAAATTCAAAATATTCCAAAGATATTAATACAATTTTTACTTTGTAAAGTGGAATAAATTTAAAAAAAATAATAGAATTTATTAGATCAATTTAAAAGTATGTTTTAAAGTAATAGTGGCGTAAAATGAATAATTTTTTTTATACTCTATTGATTTTTCTTGAGGTATATTGAAAGACTTTAAAATACTTTAAAATAACACTTTTATTTTTTTATTACAAGCATAAAAAATTAAAAGAGTTCTTCCATTTATTAAATTAAATCAAATAAAAGTGTAAAAATTTCTAAAAATATTGATCGAATTTTTAATGATTTGAATTTTTGTTTTTATAATTAAATATTATTTTTTTAATTTTGCTTATTGATTCTCATTGTGGACTTAGTACTTTACCTCTTGGACCTTTTAAGGTAGTCTTATATTTTTGTATAATTTTATCTTTCGTCACTCATATATAATAGTCATATTGATGAAAAGAAAATTAAATAAATTAAATTTTAAGCCAAACTAATAAAATGTTAAAAATTTTGTTTGTAAAAATGTTAACTCCTAAATCTAAAATTCGACATAAAATTAAATTCTCTTTACTTCACGAAGTGCAAGCAGCTAGGAACCATTTGCTGCCTTTTAAATTTCCGGTTCAGAATTGCATTTCATTTTTAATGTGACCAGATTTTATTTGCACGTTTCCTTAAATAAAACCATTATTTGCTAAGCTTTGAATATTTATATACAACTACAGGGTGTTTTTTTATGTTTTTTTCCATATCGATAAACGTTTTAACAGCTTTAAGTTTGTAATTGTTCCGTGTTGGAAAAATTTGATGCTAAAAGGATATTAGTCTGAAAAATTATATAAATAATATAAATTACACTCTACAACTCATTTAAAGGTCGTGGAATTTCTTTTTATATATTTGTTATATAGAATTTTCATAGAATGAGTTTTAAATTACAATACAAGTTTATAGCCAGGGCAACTAATTTTAAGCAGCTATGTGGTATCTTTAGTGTTTATTTTTGATAGGTACCTATAATAACAGCTGTTACTTTTTTTTACTATTGTTAATAAATAGTCTTTTGATTAAAAAGTTAGTAAATTGTTATTAATTAATAATTATTAAAATTAAAACCCACAAACCGTCGATAGACTGCTTTTGCTTTTTTCTTTGGTGCCGCTTAGGACCTAATAATTTTCTGTTTCTGCCTGAAAATTGCGCTTTTAAGTACAAAAACTCCTAAAAATAAAACACCCTATATATATTTAAAACTCTCTACTTCAGCAAGTGCATTTAATTTTTATTTTTACTGCTCGATAAATGCATTTAATTTAAAATCCAATTTGTTTTTATTAAAATAATATAAATTTGTGTGAATTTATTTGTTTTGCGATAATAACAAAAAAGCTAAACATGAATAAAAGTGACAGAAAATTGTAATTTGTTGACATCTAAATGCAGAAAGTATTTTGCAGCTATTATGACAGTTCGCCATTGCGTGACTAAAATATGCTTTAATTGCTTGTTAGCCAGACGAAGTGAATGTCAAACAAAATACATATATACTTAGTACATATATACATGCATATAAATGTGCATAGAAACGACTAGTCATGGCATAGTTTGATAGTTTGGCTTGGCTTTCAACTGAAATTTAAGCTTATTTACTAACAAATGTTTCAGCAGTACGTATTTATACAAATTATGGTTTAGCGTGTTGAATTTCATGAAACAAAGGCAAGACATGCATATACTATGATTATATAGTAGGTATATAATTAAAAATAGAAAAAAAAAAAAAAACGCAGAAAAGAATAAAGCTAGAGCCATATAAAAAATGTGTATTAAGCCGCAGCAGCTGCAGCAACAAATTGGAATAAAATTGAATTTGTTAAGAGCTAATAAAACGCCTTTCAA
Source organism: Chymomyza fuscimana (assembly GCA_949987675.1). NCBI lineage: Eukaryota > Metazoa > Arthropoda > Insecta > Diptera > Drosophilidae > Chymomyza > Chymomyza fuscimana. Next base: position 92,305,311 of record OX465089.1, on the reverse strand, counting down.
TGGCGGCCAAAGAAAAGCATGCCTGTCTAGTATATAGACGTAGTATATAAGCTAAGATGGTACGTGTTTGGTTGGTATGTGTGTATGGCATGCAGCTTAGTTGTAGAGAGAGTAAAACAAACCCAATTTACACCCACTCTATCCACGCCGGCGACCTTGCAGACTAGGAACGCAGTGCCACCCAGCTGGACGGTTGTATTGTGCGCCATCAGCTGTTGCGAAGAGCAGCAAGCAGCGGAGCAGACGTTAAAGCAGGCATGAAAGAAGAAAGAAGAAAGCAAACAAAAACAAGACAAAAAGTTAAAAGTTCATTTTTTATTGTAAGCTGTAGGGAATAAATAGAGCCCGAACCAAATGCTTTATAAAGTGTTTCGCACACTGCACCGCCGACAATTAGTCAGCAGAAAAAATATAAGGAAAAAAACAAAAACAACGACAAGGACGCGGCCCGTAGTGGTAATCGCAGTCAACGCGGCCATAGTGACTCAGTGCAGACTGTACTGCACTGTAGTGTGAAGCAGTGGTGTAGTCAGGGGACTTAGCTCAGTAAATATTGCACTAAAAGTTATGCCATATCGAAATGTATTAATAGTAACATAATTTTTACTGCCCCAAATGCCCCCCATATACACGCCACTGCGCTTATTATATAGTGCATAGCGTAATTTAAGTAGATCATGATGTACAGTGACTGGGGATGGCGTGGCCTGCTATTTGGATAATTAGATTCGAAGCCAACGCGAATGAAATATAAATAAGCACTAAAGATTAATTAGAGTTGGCCCGTCGTGTCGACTTCATGTTGTATGGTAATTAAGCCAGTTGCAACTTCTAGAAGCGAGCATGCCAAACATTTTTTTTACTATGCTCAATTTTTGCTGGTCCTTAAGCTGTTTAACTGCAGTAAGTATCCTCGAGTGTTGCAGCTGCACTTGTACAGTCGCCTCCTTCTCGAAGTAAGTCAATTGAAAGAGAGTTAAATCAACACTTCATTGCATTTGATTGGGAGAGTTGTTTAAACAAAGTATAGCAATTGGTTGCTCTTTGAAACAGGTTTTGATATAGTTGACTTACCTCACTGTCCTCGAACATTGGACTGTCACTGGAGTCTAGATTGTTATCCAATTTTGATTCGGCATTTATACCGCCTCGCATCCATAGCTTCTTCCAGTCGTTGTCTGTGAGTATTGACTTTTGATCTGGAATTAAAGATACAGAGAGAGAGTGAGTGTTAATGTGCAGTCTGTCTGTCTGATTGACAGCAAATAATGCACTGCAGCAGCCCTTCACTCACGTTACTATCATTATCAACATCTTGCCCCCTGCAACATCATTAGCAGCTGCACCTCAGTGCGCTGCAATTATACCAGCAATTGAGCCCAGCTGTTAGCTGATGCTTGCCTTAATTACCAGATAGTAGTAACTTGATGTTGATCAGACACATTCTGATTGCCTTGAAAAGCTTCGAACCCGTTGAGTTCACACAGTTTACATTATATTTAATGCTTGCCAATGCCTTAAGTAAATTGATTGTAAGCTTACTGATTGACACAGCTGCAGCAAGTTGGCAGCCCAAACATCTTTAACAGAAATTGGAGCTTACGTTTAAGTCGGCAGTGACCGAGTTTTTGTTGCTGAGGGCCATGTCCGACAGTGGAATACTCTCTAGCCTGAACCCAATGAAAATTTTTTCTTATGAATAGGGAAGAAAAATATTGAAAAAGCTTGTATCTACTCAAAGTTGTTGACTTTTATTTGATGGACTAAAACATAATGATGAGATGATCAAGAAATTATCTACACAATTTCATAGCGTTTTTGTGATAAATATCTCCTGGTAATGACGCTATGAAGCAGCCGTGAAATTTGTTGACGTGTCCAAGTAACAACGAACTTCTCAGGGTCGCATCTAGCTGACCCGTTCTGTATCAACGATCATAGTAGTAACTTAATTAAATCAGATATGCTTCCTCTTGCTGTAACAAATATACCCTTTTAGTCTGCAAGTTTCGCTGCTTTTAATAAATTAAACAGAGTAGTCAGGCAATTTATTAAGTATACGTCAAGTATACGCCGCATTTAGATTTTAATCAAGCAACTACTTAGCCATATTGTGTACGCACAAGTCAAAAATAACTTTTTTGCCGTCTTTTTAATAAGCAAAGTTTTGATTACCAAGGCAACTGAGCAGAGTCAATTTTTACAAGTAAAACATTTTCAAATTAAATTTACGCTCACTGCGTTTCAGTTTTAATACGCTGCGTGCTCAAGCAGCTGGAATATGGGGTTGCCATCTTAAGAGTTCGCCACAACAAAAATTTACTGCACACAGACACTGACCAGCCACTAAATTATGAATGCGTACTACATTACGTATACGCGTTATAAAATTCAATTGCACTCGTATGTGCGCGTTGTAATCGATTTTAATCAATCATGGTGCAAGTGTACGTCAGGGAGCGCTGCTGCTAGCCCGAGGGGGGCAATATTACCGTGCAAGTGTTGCGTAATGGACAAACTTTTAATCAGCCATGATGTACGCACATGAGCTTGAACTAATATCACGCATACGTTGTGGGATTTTGCTTTGGTTTTGGAGGTCTAGCTAAAATCGGTGTTTTTTTCTACGAGCGTATGTGCTTCTCTCTGCCTCCTCCGCCATGCTATCTGTTTATGCGATTCTCTTTGTATACTAAAGCAAAAGCCATAAAACACAGTAAGGCAAGCTCGCATCTTTTATTGCCTCGTAAATTTTTATAGTTCATACTTTGAGAATACGTATGCGGCTCTACGTGTTGGTACAGTAAACGCTTGGCAATTTGAACAACTTGCAAAACTTTTCCAACTTTTAACTTTTACAAGTGAAATTTGCGCAAGTTTTTTTATGTTTAAATAATAAAAAATAAGAGATAAGCATCAGAGCAGCGATCGTGAGCGCTACAAATGAAATTTAAGTTTAGCTAGTTTTAATTTTTTTACATAAAAATTATGAGCATCTTATTGTCAATGTAATTTCAATTAAGCGTCTTGGGGCTTACCAGCATATAAAGACACAGCTGGTATCTTTAATAGCCCCAAATTCAACATGTCTCAGACCTTCCACTTTCAAAGTGGCTTGATTTGGCATAAGCCTAATTTTTTCTAAAAATCCTCTAACCGAAATTCCAATTTTTAGCGCCTTTTGTAAGCTGAAGAAAAAACAGAGCGTAATATCAAATTCTTCAAAATATTTATCTCACTTTTATGCTAGGGTATCTCTACTGTATATGCCTTAGACACGTAGGTGTGAGTTTGAGTGTATTTGCGAGTGCGTGCGGCATGGCTGCTCATCATTGTTGCTCGCTCTTGCCTCTGCAATGTTATTAATGTTCTCTGACGTCAAAGTTGCCGGGTTTTCTTGGTACATTGCATTGATTTCGAATTTGTCTTTGGGCTCTGAGTGCCCAACCAACGCTACCCAGCTTATATAGTACATTTATGAAATTAAAAATAAGCGAATAATAACAGCGCAGATTAAAAATAATGGAAGCCCACACAGATACACAAACACATATGCTCGTGCATACATTAGGGGCATGCCACATTTTATGGCGGGTCAAGTTAAGTCAGCGGTCAAAAAACTGGGCAAAAAAAATACATATTGTTGATACATATTTATATAATAAAAATAATTGTGTTTTTGCTAAAAACAGAAATGGAAATTCTTTATCTTTGAATTTGTATGCATGGCGGCTACTCGAACCACACGAGCACACGCATACATACTCACACAGTTATACATAAATGCACACACAGATACACATACATGTACGCGACAGTTAGCGCAAAGCCAACGACAGGGAGTAATATATTGCGCATGTAAAGAGCAATGTAAATGTGCAAACACTCATACTCACACACAACACGCACTTACACATAGTTACACAAACAAACATACACACACATACACATATGCATAAACACCGTCTAAGTGTAAGGTCAAGTGGCGTTGTGGTTGGAACAAATGCGATAATAGTAAAAAAACACGCACTGCTAATAAAATGGCTAACGTTGCGTATGAGTGCTGCGAGGGTAAGTATTAAGTATACGTCTACGTGCGCATGTCAGTGTCCTGCGGCTTAAGCGTGTGAATTATATTGTATGCCTGAAAGTAGGCAGCAGTAATAAAACTTGAGCCATAGGTCGAGAGTGTGAGCGAGACAGAGCGAGCCATAGAAAGCGAAAGCCATAGTGAGTGAAAGAGCGGCAATAGGCGAGAGCGCTAGAGAGTATGAGCAAATTGGCCCACAGCACTTTTTGCCGCAAAATTCGCTCAAAACATCAACATTTTTCATTTTATTTCCGACCTTACTCACACACACGCATTCAACGCCGTTTTTCCTTGTTTTCCGTTTTCCGTTCGCCATTTTACTCCCGACAGTTTTACTAAAAAGCGATAAATAATGAAGTCAGCAAGTGCGTTTGTCGTGTGCTCGCATGTTTATTATTAATAATAAATATTTCTTGTCAATCTGCCTTTTTGACAATACTCTGTTAAAGCTTTTGCGACGCTGTCGACGATGCTGCCGACGTCTGACGCAGACGCCTTGCTCTAAATCGTTTAAGGTTTTCTCTATGGCCAACTGGCACGACATTTTGCTCGAGGCAGTCGATTTCTACTAGTAGTAGTAGTCTATTGGGTTACTAGAAACTTATGTAACAGCGAAATGGACGCATATTCAAACCTTATTTTGAGATCTCGGAAACCATAAGAGCTGTACTTGCAAAATTTCGTCAAAGTAAACCAGCACCTAAGGATACCTTAGCTACAGTGCAACCCACTTTCATACACTTTCTCGAGTTTAGGGTATATTGAAGTCGCTTACTTCCGCCATTTTATCATGCGTAATATCAACTATTTTTCTTGTTGCCAATTCTCCTATATGTTTATTATGACTCAAATTGAACGACAGCTTGGCAACAGTCGACTCTTTTAAATTATTTATATCTTTGACGTTTTCTTTTTGACACACAGCAAAACGCATTTGAAAGTCTGAACTTTGTTTATGCGAAATGCTTCGTAATTTTATTTTACTTATTTTTTCTTGAACCAGAAAACATTGCCATTAAAGTAATCAATGATACAGTCAAGATGATTGTACTCGCACAAAAAAAAGTAGAGCAAAAAAACACTATTAAGTGCTGGTTTATTGCAAGAGTGTATAAAAATGAAACTACCGAATGAGTGTCAATAAAAGTAGGAATGTTTTGGTACATAGAACAAGTATTTAAGTGCCTAATGTTTCTAGTTAACCTCAAATTAATACTATGCCATTTGCAAGAAATAATAAATGCAAACAAAACTTTTTGGAAGATTTAAGGCTTTAATAAATAGATGTTATCCATTTATGAGACAAAATTTGAAATAAATTACAAAATGAGCCCAGCCCAATTTCAAAAAATATATTTTTTCATAATATTAAAAAAAATTCCATCTATTTACGAAAATTCAATTTGGTAATTTTTATTTTGGTTATCCCCTGGATGGCACCTTTTAAGTCTTCTCTTTCTAGCTCTAGCTGACCGTATGACGTCGCCAACTTTAGGGATTTTCAGATCTCTTTCAATGTTTGGAAGCTGTTTTAATTTGATTTTTTTAATCAAAGCGCAAATTTTCAGGGTTTTCGAACATAGAACATTTTTATTGAAGTAAAAGAAAATCGAAATTAAGTTTAAACAAAATAAAAAAAATCGGAAGTTCAAGCTGTGTACGTTTTTTTCACATTAAAATCGAAGAATTTTTGACAAATTAATAAAAATTGTAAGATTACATAAAAATGGTGAACCAAACAAAGTCCACTAAAAATGTTTGGTTTTTATTGTAAGTTTTTTTTTTTTTTTATTTATTTTGTTAAGTGTTTTCCTTAATTCTAATAAACAAGAAGCTTTATGTGATATTATTTATACAGTGTTTCTTCCGAGCTCTCGAGTATTTATTGTAATAGTTATAGTGGCTAAAATAATTAGAGCAAATGTGGTGCGAGATACATTTAAAATTATAAATTTGTGTTAAGCTTAACCAACTTAAGCTATTCGGAATGTAATTACAAGAGACGAATCTCAAATCCCACGCATAAACTAAGTAATCTACGCTAATATTCGCAGCTTGATATATCGTATGGTGTATGCTGTCGTATACGTAATTTCTTCATACACAAAATATATAATTCCATATCAATCATGACTTACAATTGTTACTGATTTTGAAAATTACCAAATCTCAATTCATGAATAAGACCAACGCATAAACTAAGTAATCTACGCTAATATTCATGGCTTGATATATGGTCTATGCTGTCGTATACGTAATTTCTTAATACACAAAATATGTCGGCATGTTCTATGTGGCATTGTCTGAGCGCATCTGTTAAGCCTGTTAAGCGTTAAAGCCGCTTAAGCTCTGGGCTTGACGCACCACTTGCCGCGCTTGTCTGGCGCAGCAAACCGGTTCCCTTTGAGACGTACCAAAAACTCTTAAGGTCCTTAGAAAGTTAAAGGTTGCTTTAACGGTGTTATGCTTATTTGAAGCCGAAGCTGGTAAAGTGCGCGCGTATGTGGGCAATGGCCCGTGTCTAGCGTTACACTTGCCATGAGCTTAATTTTAAAACCACTAAGCAAATTTGCGAAATAGCTGAAATTATATGACACCAGGGCAGACAGACGTTGCTACTAAGGTGCACAGATACACATACATACATACACACGCATGCGAACCTATTTGCACTTGAAACATGAGCATGACTTGAGGCAAGGTAAACAGCGGGAGAAGTGTTGAAAAAAGAGTAAACAGTGTTGAGTAAGGTAAAAGTAGGAAAAGTAGAAAAGTGGAAAAGTAAAGCCCATGGCAAATGTGAATGTGAGCCAGCGCAGTGGCACGTTATGACCTTGAGCTGACTTGGCTGAGCGATGACTGTGCCAACTGACGCACATACGGAATGAGAGACAGACAGACATACGCAGATACAGACAGACAGACAGTCAGCCATGCTGTGTGCAAATGAGTAAGCATGAGTGCGAGACTGAGTCAGATAGACAGCTAGCTCTGTTGGTTTTGATGTTAAGTCGGCTGCTCGGCTCGTGTCTCTACTTGATATGCTGAGACGACTTGGTCTCCTCTGTTTGAGACACACATAGCATAAACGCCATTTTGCTTAAAAATTCCCCAGCATATTTAGACATTTTGCCTATGGCAGACACACACACGCAAACACTTCCCTTAAGCAAATTTTTCTAGTATAAGTTGGAACTACTTCGAAAGTATGTGGTCGCAAACTGGTGGAAAAAGGACTAGTTGTGGCAATTCATAATTTGAGAGTAAACATTTTATATATGCACAGTTATTGGCCATAGAAGTGGCAAGGATGGAACGAAGAGGAAAGAAAACTTTTTTAAATAACAGCAAAATTTTAAGCTAATTTGCAAACCAAAATCGATTCTGACTTAGAAAAAAACATGCGTACAAGATATACTAGTTAGTTTCATGGCCAACATTACTAGTTATATACACGCTGTCAAAAATTCAGAGTAATGGGAAACTTCTTCCGAAAGAATTCACTTTACCACACTCATACACATGCACCCATATACTCACTTCAAGATACTTTAAAAGTCAATTTAAACTTGTAAAGCAAAGATTTTTTAGCTTTGATGCCACCTCAATGGCCACCATGCCTCAATTTTGACCAGCGGCCACATCAAGGCACAATAAATTTTCAATTTTTACGCTGCCTCCAGTGGGACAACAGAAGTCGTGCTAAGCCAGAAGCGGATGATGGTGGCAGCTCATGGAAGCTGCGGGGTAATGAGCGCCCGATAAGGTGTCGCGCGTTGATAATTTATGCGTAACGCGTTGGCCTAACGCACAAACACTCACACACACACACACAGTTATACAGACTGGCATCTGGGTCAAAAGCAAAGCCACAAGGGCAACGCAGAGGCAGCAGCCGAGCCTATAGAAAAAGGTGAATTACTGGCGCCATGCTGTTGTTGTTGTTGTTGTTTTTTTTTTGACGCTGCGCTGCTTCAACGCTAATCTCTCCCCTGTGTATTTTTCATTATCCTTATTATTTGTGAATGTTACGTGTTGGCCATAACTTAGGCCCTCTAACGATGCGTATACGTGATGCCGCGCCACAAAGCATAAACAAGGGTGCGGCATACTTTTAGGCGCCGCCTATTTAAACCAAATTAATAAAGGTCACAAAACATTGCCGACAGAGTAACCGTTTACACTGATGCAAAATTAATAATTGTTTACAAAGCAATTTCTTGCGCTTGTTTTGCTTGCTTTTCCATACGTACGATTATTATTTTGTTTTTTTGTTTTTTTGGTTGCGGCGTCAAGGTTGCAAACTGTTTACCTGAATAGTTGCGCATGTCTTAGCATAATTGGCAAAAAAAAAAAAGAAAGGAAAAGTTTTCCACAAAAATTTATAAGTATTTATTTAAGTAGAGAAATATTGCGAGCGTGGGATCGGGTGTGACCGAATTCGATGTACCCAATGCACAGTTTTTTGGAATTTTCGGGCAACAATCTTTATTATGGAAGTTCTGGGACAAAGCAAAATATTATTTAAAATAACAAAACATCCTTTTAATCCTAAGAGACTAGTAGATAGAGACATAGAGAGTTCTGCAGAGAAAACCGGACTGTTATCAAAATTTCTATGCTATAACTTATAACCATAATAATTTCCAATTTTCCGATATCTCTGATTTTTAAAATGTTCCGACATGCGCTAATTATTGAGGTATCGATAAAAAAAATACGTGTATTAGGATTAGCTTTTAATTTCTTTGTTATGACTTTATTTCTTCAAAACAATCAACATAATTTTTTTTACGTATACGTAATTTCATAGAGTTTTACCAGAATTAATGAAATACAATCAGAATTTCATTGCAAAAATGTGTATTTTGAATATTTCGATAGTAAAAACTCTTCTCATAATCGAACCTATAATACAGATGTTTAAATAAATTTTTTTATGTTGAATATTTTGAAACATTTTTATTTATACATTTACGAAATTCGGTTTGGTTATACTCAAAGGGCGGGAATTTTCCGAGAATCCAACCTGGATTTTTCAATATTTTTTCTGTCGCTTTGACTCAAAAATGTGTGTTTAAATTTTCTGAGAATTCCATACGGATTTTTAAAAAAATTTTATTTCGAATTTAATCAATCATGTGATTGACGTTTTCAGGTAACTCAATAATGCAGTCAAAAAAATTTCTGAAAATCTTGAAATCGCTAAATCGCAAAAACGTAATAGGTAAAATGTGAGGGACATAAATTTCCTGGGAACCCGGAACGGTTACTTTAAAAATATGTTGCTCCCATAACCGGTCCCTGTATCTAAGCACTTTTATTAAGCAAACATGAGAAATAGATGGCTGGATGCCAATAACAGATCAAAGAAACTTTAACTTTTTTGAGATTATTTATCGATAAAATTGACATCTTCGAGATCCCACTAGACACACCAATGAATAATGATACTTTTAGTCTTGGAAAAACTGATTTTTTTTTTATTTGTTTCACAACTTTGGACCAACCTGAGATACCCATTTACCTAGAGTAGTGGGCTTGTATGAAAAAAAGCCACTTAAAATAAGTAACTTGTGAGCTGTTTTCGCATTCGCCAACTTTCTGTTTCATTTCAACGTTACGCTTTTTCTTATATCCAGTTTTTTTTTCGCCGCCATTTCTTTGCATTCCATTTACAAAATGAATTGCAAACATTAAAATACTCTCTGCACGGGCGCCGAGAAAAAGTCCGTCCCCGAACTAGAGCTGTCGTCTATGCGCACTTTTTCTTTTAATGAAAATATTTTGAATGAAAGTTTTAGCCGCAGGTGCATACTTAGCGCTCAAGTGCCAGAATTTAACGCGCAGCCAGAGAACGACCATGATAATAAAATTTCTACGGAACGCGTAGCATAATAAATCTGTAAATTGGCAAAGTTTGAGCCGCCGCACTTAGCGTCTGGAGGTCTGTACGTCGTGCGTCCGTCGGTCTCTATGGCAAATGGCAATCGCCATGGCCATCTCCATAGCAATCGCATAGAAATTCGTTTTACGATTTGGTCTAGGCTAAGGCAGAAAACGTTTTGTAATTGTGGCCAAGAGCAGTGGAATGGCGGGGTGGCAGGCATTTAATGCGTTTGGCGCCACAAGGTGAGGATTTTCTGGTAGGGATCTACTATAACGATTTGTTAGTTTTATGCAAATAATAAAATAAACTGCTGCATAGCTGCAGGGGCTGTATCCAGGTAGGAGTTGCCTGGCAAATTTCATTTTAATTTGCTTAGCACTTACTAAGACAACCCGTTAATGGTTTTCGCTTTATATACAAACAATGGCCAGGTAGTATATATGTAAACGAGTGGATCAACTTTCGGATGCTATGTACTTGAGAACGTCATGTACAGACGCACTCCTGCGCTCTCTATTAGCTAAGCAGGCACTCGATAGTCTTGAAATACTGGGGTGAAATTTAACAAAGGAACAACTTTTCTCCTGGATTGTGCTAGAAATCCTCAGACTATTTTTTTATTTAAAATCTTTTGACAAATGCACAGGTAAACGGCTAATTGGCGCGATTTTATTTCGACGGTTTCTTTTGGATTGAAAAAGGGTTTAAAAAAGATTTTTGGGAACCACTTGTTAATAAATTTTTTTGATACAGATTGGATAAGTAAAAGTGCAGATATGCTATCTTGGGTAGCTGGGTTTTATTTATCCCCTTTTCTTTCTAAAATTTTTACACAAAAATGCATAGAAGTTTTATATTTTTTTTTAACAGTTTTCATAAAACATTTTAAAAATTTTTTTAATAATTCTCAAAAGATTTCACAATTATTTAAAAAAAATTATAAAGAAAATTGCAAAATAATTTAACAAAAATATTTACAAAAAATTTAGTAAGAACCTTCACAAAAATTCCGCAACACATTTAAATATGGATTTTTATTTTTGCCTAGAATAGAGATTTAGTTATTTATAACTAAATCAATTTTTTTTCATTTAAAAAAAATCTTTTTGGCATTTACAAATAAAAAAGTTTTAAAAACGTTACAAACTTTCGCATTTTAGTCAACAAAAAATTATTTTTGCTACCCAGGATTGAAACCGAATTCGGAGTCCATTTTAGTTTGCACCTCAGGAACACGATTCGGATTTTGTGTCAGTAATACAAAGAATTGTGTCCTTGGAAAATATTGCGGATTTTAAGATCAGCGGCTAAAATATTTTGAAAAAAAATCATAGCATACTTTTAAGCGCTACTTTTCAAACGCTTGGGAATTTATAGGTTTTTATAAAGGACTACTTAGAAAACTTGCTGGAATTAGGTTAAACGTAGTGCATTGTTGCTTTCAGTGATACCAAAAATATTATACAGTGAACTTCCCTATAGTGAACTCCTATACAGCATTTTTTTTTTGTATTATGAGTTTTTTATTTAACGAAAATATTCGAGCGAATTTTCTTTTGAAAAGTTGGACTATATAAAGATGGCATTACTATCCACTACATTTTTAAACGAGAAATAATGCCCCCACAATCCTTTCCACATATAGCATACAATTTATTTAGTATACGCACCTGGTTCCAGCGTTGTGGCCAGCAGCAATGTTGGCAGGCAGAGTAAAATGATGCAGAGTTCCATTAAATGCATTGGCATTCGGAGTCGCAGTCGTGGCGGCAACATTTGTGGCAATCTTTTCTTACAACAACTTCTGCGTCTTCTAGAACTACAACTACTACTAGAACAACTGCTTAGAGCAGACAATGCAGCATTGATGAGTTGGGGGCACGCCACGTTTATCTATTTGTAACTGAGACTGTAAATGGTGCTGCTGCCGCTGCTGCTGTTGCTTATTAGGGTTAATGGGTTTTTGAATGAACGCGCACTATCCTTAGCCCAATGCTTATCGTTATCCTTTTCAACTATGGCGGCACAAAAGCATGGCCCGTAGACAGGAGCACACATATGTGCGCCACACAGCGGCCTTTGTCTAAAAGTGTTGGTATGAGTACAACCGCTGTGTGTATGTCTCTTGGTATGTATCTGTAAGATGCGCTGATAAATGATGCTACTTCGATGTAGCTGCTCTCTCTTTTTTCTTCTCTACTGTATGCTGGTTTTTGTTATCCTTTTGTTGTCGCCTTGTCAATGTGCCACTCTACTCGCACTTGCCACAATGCGAGCAATACAAATGTCTCCTACACGTATGAAATTTGTAGTTTCTGGATAGCTTTTTAGATTTATTTTTTTCTTTTTTTGCACCGGAATTCTTTTTTTTTACTATGCTACTATGAGTTTGCAGCTACTTGTGACGGCTTTCTGCCATTGTGTTGGCATTATAAAAATTTCATGTTCTTCATCATTTTTCATGTCACTGTGCAGCACATTAAGCCTTGGTACAACACACAGACACCCAAAAAAAAGAATGCTTCAGTTTTCTTTAGTTTCGCTTTTGGTTTCAGTTACTATGTAGTTACTACAGTGAACAAAAAAAATTAACACTCGCTTTTTATGAAATTACATTCAATTTGTTGAACTCGACGTTTTTCTCGCTTTTTCTATACGAATTTTTTTTATTTTTTGTTGTTTTGTTTTTGCAAGCGGCTTCCAACAAATACAGCAATAACAACCATCAAGTCACGTCGATGATGAATCGGTTTTATGAATTATCTAGGGTGCGCAAGTTTTTCGATGTTCCATAATATCCAAACGTCTGAGTGACTGACTGACTGACTGACAGACAGACAGACAGACAGTATGTTTTGTGGCTGGCCTTGGTCTTGGTCTTGCTGATTGTAAATGTTTCTGAATTTTTGCTAACAATAATTTGTTTGTGGCTCAAGTCGTTAAAAAGAGTGCTGCAAAGAAAGCGAAAACAAAAAGAAATGCATTAGTATTTGATGTATACTTAAGCGGTGTTCATTTTTGTTTTTTTTTTTGAATGTATCTTCGGAAAATTGGAATTGCTAGGTCGACAATATGAGTATGAGAGCTACACTGTTTTACTCATTTTACTATATTTTTGAAATTTGGTAAATGTATAAATAAATTGAGCTTAAGTCTTTTTAAAGAATGATTTAGTTACTGAGGTAACTGGCTTATAAATCTTGAGACAAAAAAGCGGTGTACGTCATACCATTTAAAAACATTTGAAAAGAGACTTAGGAGACATTAGGAAATGTTTTCATTATTAATATCAAACTCTTAAATACAATCACAAAAAGCACAAATGCGCTTTAAACATAAATGAATTTCAATCTATAATTTAACGTCCTTTAATAAAACGATTTTTTCATCAAAAGTAGGTATTTATGTTTTATATTTTGAGCTTATTAAGTATACGTACAATAAGTATGTGTACATTTAAAGTTTAGGAAAGATGTGTCCAGAAAATTTTTGAAAATTCACTTAAAACATCCATTCATTTGCTTAATGTTTTATGTACTTTTATTCCAAAAATTACGTATACGTACACTTAAAGTTTAGTAAAGGAGTATTTTCTAGAAAACAATTTTTTCTGACAACAAATCGATCAATAACTAACAACAAATGCACTTAAAACATATAATAAATAATAATAATAATAAATTCCTCATTTACCAAATAGCTCGTTAAGTATACGTACATTTAAAATATAGTTAAGGCGTATTTTTCAGGAAACAAACGAGAACGAGTGCACTTAAAACATACTTTAATTTGGTTCTATAATTTAAAACAATCAAATCGTGCTGTTTCCTCAAAATTGGATATTTTCATTCCAAAAGTTTTAGTTATTAATTGTACTTATAAGTATATTAAAAATTGTTCTTAAAAAAAAAAAATCCAAAACGTTGTTTTTTGTCAAAATTTGTAATTTTCGTTCCATATATTTATTTATACTAAATGGTACAATCAAATTAAGCATACGTACATTTAAAACATATTTAAGGCGTGTTTTCCAGGAAACAAGCCTAAACGAATGCATTTAAGACATACTCAAAATTGTGCTTTTTGGTCAAAATTGAGTATCTATGTCGAAAATTTTTAATTTTTAAGTATACGCACATTAAGTATACGTACACTTAAAATTTTGCTAAAATAACAAACAAAAAAATACTTTGTTTTCCAAATCTTTAATTAATTACGTTACACATAATAAGTATGCGGTATTTAAAATTTGGAGGAAAAACCTAAATTTTTTCACTGTGCGAATAAAATGTGAAATCTTTTTCTGAACTAGGTTTAATATTGTTGTTAAAGATGACCACCAAAATTTTGCTATGATATTTAAATTTCTCTTAAAGCCTCCTGCCTCCCTTGGACCACACTACCGTCAAGCAAAATCGAATTTTAGATTCCAGGCAAGGGAGTAGTTCAACGATTCCACAGAGTTATTACACTGGGTCAATAATGACTCAATTATGCCATCTTGAGCCCTTCTAGCAGTTAAGTCCTGCTGCCACTATTATGACTTGCATAAATTTTGCAAAAATATAAACGTTGAACCCACTTTATAGTTCATAAATTCAAGTGTACTTTGGCCAAATACCAAACTAAGTTCAAGTTATAAACATTAATTCCTTTTTATGATTTAAGCTGGTCAATTTCATTTTATGCCGTATCCTTTGACATAATTTACAGACTAAAAGAGTTGCTACTTCAAGTAATTACATAATTGCTTGTTTGGAACAAAAACACTATAAAGGAATGATTGCTCTTACATTTCCATAAACAAAAAAATGAAAATGAATCAAAATCATTTCTCTTTATTGCAGAAGGCAGGAAAAAAATAAAAATAAAAAATGTTACATTATTTATAGGTCAACAAGAATAAACTTGTTCAGCATTATGCAAAATGGCTGCCACTGTTAACCTAATGAATTGCCCAACAATTGCACAGTCAAGCCTCGCGCGACCAGGAGCGCACTTCTCCTTTTTCTAGTGCTGTCTCTTTCAATGAGTGCACAATTGTTGTCCTTGTTTAGTGTATGCCCTGTTTCTTTTTTTTTTCATAAATTTTTATTTGTTTGTACGCGTGGCTGAGTTTATTTAAATTTTTTATGTTAAGTACAAGAAGAAATAACAACAGCGCAAGTAACTTGCTCAAAGTTTTACGCTACTCATAATTTTGATGTCGTTCGTTATTTTGTTCAACGAGGGTTGACTGAGATGTTACGAAAGTGGAGTGCCGTAACAAACATATTGTATATTGGAAAGGGCTAACCAAATTTAATATAAAGATTTTTGATGCATAGACAGGCTGTAAACCTTGCCTAACCTGGCAAGTCTGAAAGTACTTCTTTGCTTTAAAATTCTATTTTTTCCGGACGATAGGATACAATATTTTTTGCCAATTAATTTTATAGGATTTACGAAAATTGTTGATGTTTCGAAAATAGTGTATAGAAATGGGATATAGTATTCGGGAGTCATAAAAGTCGAAAATCGAAAAAAATTAATCCACTATACATAGCTTATATTAAAATTATCACAAAAAAAAATATTTGAAGAAATTTTAGGAAATTACATTTTCTTGTATATTCATTTTTACAAAATTCTCGGCCAAAAAAATGCCTTTAAGATGCAGATGCCAGTAAAAGTATTGTCAGTACTCGAAACACTAAGAACAACCCTCGTCTGCCCTGTTTTTTTTATTTTTTTAAATTTATTTCTTTATGTTTATGTACATATTTGTCTATGCATGCGACTTGGTAGTGAAAAGACTTGCAAGAATATTGAGCAGCAATTCCCACAACATGAATTTATTTTATGTCTATTTTGTGGCATGCATAAAAAAGACACTTGTGCAAAGTGGCATGCCACCATCTCCCACATTGCCCCAGATCAGTTTGATGTATGCAAAGTGCCCGAGGGACTGCAGCTAGCTGGGTTTTCATGCACTCACCCAGAGTATATAGCAAATAGGAGCAGCACTCGTAGCGCAGTGTTCTATGGTCAGCTTTGGCCTTAATTTTATATCTTATTATTGTCATTATAATTAGTTTTCTTTCTTATTTATCTATTGTTTTTTTTTTTTTGTTTGGTTTGTATTCTGATATTTAACTTGGAACTGGCATATCCGCTGCTACATAAATAGCGCTAATGAATCCAACTGACAGACGCACGTTACATACACATTAAAATTTGAATTTCGGCCACAAAATCTTGCCCCAGGCTGTCTCATTTTCATAACAAAACAATTTCATGGCGCTGAGTTGCACAAGCCGTCAGTAAATATCATCTAAAAGCAACTTTTAATTAAGAGAACTAAGCGAAATTGTTGCTGCAATGGCTTCAGTTGCAGTTCAACAGTGGTGTAGCGAGGCAGGGGATTTTGGGGGCTTGGAAACAATTAAACAAACAATAAGCTCGAAGTTAAAAAATTTTGCATTGTCGAAAATTTAAAAAAATCTTTATTCTTTTATTAAATTAAAATTATTTCTTTTAAAACTATATATTTTTTGTTTATTTGTAATCAACAAATTTTCTAACATCTTACAAAAAATATTTACGATTGGGTTTACTCCAATGAGCTAAACCAACATAAAAATAGTTACATATGTTCGTTAAAACCTTGAAATTTGACTTATTAAAAATTATACAAAAAATAGTTATTTTATAAATTAAAAATTATTTGACTTAATCAGCAGAAAAAATAATTTAATAAATCTAACAAATTGTAATTTAAAATTTTGATAAAGCAGCTATAAGAACTTAAAAACAGCAGAATGGTGCATTGGCATTAGACTCGAGCGATACCTATAGCTTTCGAGTATAAGGACTACTGTTTTTTTTTAAATTTTTTATTATTTCTTATTCTAGATTTTAATGGATTTAAAATGGAGCTTATAATATAGGAGCAATTTTTTTAGAGAATTTTAATTAAAATGTAAAAAAAAAATTTAACTCAAAGCTAGTATACAAATTTTCAAAATAATGTAGATAAAAAATAAAATACCTCAGCTATAAGTTCTACTTATAAATGATGAAAGAAGATAATTTATGTCATTTTACCTTTTTTACGGCTAGCGAATAGATTTGATTATTTAAAGGGCATAAACATAGCAAAACCCGAATTTATCTTACACAATTCCAATCATACGTCTACCAAAAATATATTCTACAAATCTTGCACTTATTATTTTCGATGCGTGAAATCTGTGCCATTTCTGATTTCTTACTTTATAAGGATGTGCACTTTGTAGGGCAGAAATATTGATATGCAAAAGAATTCAATCTCATTATCTATACTACAAAACCATGACTCCGACAGTATACATCGAAAAGTAGGGCACTTCTCCACAACACTGTGTTATTGTAAAAAAAAGCCAGTGTGTACAAATATTTTCTGTTTTTCGTATTACTTAATGCTTGTAGTGATATAGACAACAACAATCGTTAAAAACCAAGAAAACCCAAGAAAACTAATTTTAAACTAATTGAAGCTGTAATTTGCTTACAGTGCTAGATTTAACTGAAAAATATTCACAACTCATTCGCATTGAATAACATTTTTCTTACAATAACTTTTTCTTACAAAAGAAAGCAAGCAATATGACGCTCACAAAACGCTGATTCATGTTGCTCACAATCTTAGTCTGGCACTTTTGCATCTCTGCATCGTTGCTAATGTTGATGGACACTTCTGCATTTCTGCATTACAAAATAAACACCATAAATGCATATTTGCAGTTTAGAATAAAATTGCTGCTCTATCATCTTAGTCTGGCACTTTTGCATCTCTACATCGTAGCTAATGTTGATGGACACTTCTGCATTTCTGCATTACAACATAAACACCATAAATGTGCATATTTTCAGTTTAGAACAAAATTTCTGCTCTATCTTCCTTATCTTTTTCTAGCGTTTTAAAATTACTCCAAAAGTATGTCACCTTTTATAATACCGTGCTTGTGTAAGAAGCTTCCACCAACCAACTTGTTTTTGTGGCACATAAATGATCATTGCCTTAATGGCACATCTATCCCGTTTGCAAAAAGCCATCTACGTCACTGTTATTCACACAGATATTAGCAAATGGTATGCAAGTAAAATTAATTTATGGCACACTGTCGCACAATTTATATGAATTGATAAAACTAAAGGCGACTTAGCTGCGCTAGAGGGGAAGAGCGTGTAGACGACAAAAGAGATGGCACATAGACACACGTATTTATTTTTGCCATGTTAATGCATAAGAATGGCTAGTTGCGCTCTTCCTCTTCATCTGCTGCTTCTTTTTCTAGCTGCTCTCTCATCTCAAATGCAGCAGTTTAGAGTAATTCGCAGAGTAAGTGTCATGCAGCAAGGAGCAGAGTGCGGTGGAGGCGGCGTACATCTGTGTGCTGCTGTGTACAACACAACTATGCACTTAAATGCAGTTACGTGCACTCTCACTCATACACACACATGCAATAATGTACACGTACATACATATTATTATCTTGACACAATGGTGCCATAAAACTTAAAGACCCCCCCAAAGCAGTTTCTAGAGCCAAAGAGCGTAGAGTGCGGCCGGGCTGCGCGGGTTGCAAGCGCTATGGCAATGAAGGACATGGCATTTGCACTCTGTGTGTGTGAGTGTGTGCATACATATGCGCATTTGTTAGCATTTTGTGCAAGCTATTGCTTTCTTTTAGAACCCCCCTCTAAGCCACGTCTTAGCCACTACATTCTATGGCCAACACTTGGCGCTAGCTGCCGGCTATATGGAAATTGTAATAAGTTGGAAACCAAAAAGCTGATGTCATGAGGTTAGTTGCTATGGCTCAAGTTTCAAGCGACAATCATGTCCTTTTCCTTTTGTACGACGGACAATACTTTTCCACTTGCTCTCTCTCTCACACTCTCGTTCTTTTGTTTTTTGTTTTGTGTTTTCCTTTTTTCGCAGTCTTTGTTGTGCTCTTGTTGCTGACCTCATACTTCATTTTGTAGCCTTTGTTTGTCGTCGCAGTCGTGAGTGTTGTTGCATAATATACTGCACTGGAATGTTGTTGCTGCTTTTGCTGTCGGAAATATTATGGCATGCCACTTGACATAACCAATCTGAGCACATAAACTGCATAAATGCCTATGTATGCAGATAGTACATATATATTAGAAATGGGCGCAGGGTTTTCGAAGCGGGTCACACAAATTAGATAAAGTGGGCTTATGTAATATTGGGATAAACTTCTAAATTTTGCAGATCTATCTATTGGCTCACTTGCGGCAAAAACAGAGCATCTTGTAGAATGAATATTTATTGTATTGCAATTATAACTGAACAAAAAACAAACCTTCATATTTATATACTATAAATACATACTATATATGCATGTAATTAGCAATAAAAAATTCTAAAATATTAAAAAAAAATTAATTTATTTAATACGTTTAAAGAAAAACTAATAATACTTATTGCTACAACGAACAAAATGAGACTAAATAGTATTTCTAAAAAAAATATTTCTTAGGTATTATAATATATTACATATTATTTAATATTAATTTCAATTTATTTATTTACCCTAATATTTTAATATTCATTTACCAACTAATTACAATATATATATAGAGTTTAGCCTTTACTATTTAAGTATTTTTAATATTTTTGTTATAGAATAAATTAATTACTTGAAATGAAAGAGAGACTCATCATTTAAGTTAAGATTTGAATATATCCAGGGTCGATTTGAGTGCATTTGGTACGAAGGATTATTTGAATTAAATTTGATTAAGCCGACTATTCTAGTAGTATATACTCGCGAGTCGTGAGTCACGACTGCTGACTGTACTTTATTAAATATTTACCACAATTTGCTTGTGACTTTGACATGTCTCAAAACGTCAAAATAAATATTATTGTAGCGTTTTAATATTTTTATATATAAAAATTTACGTTTTTTGTTTAAAATATTTACTGCATCTCCTGCAGCATAAATCTTCAGCAGTAAATACCTGTGTAATTATTAATATTTCATTTATTTAAAATTATTATTTAATTTATTTTAAATTATACACAACAATTTTTTTAGATTAATATTTTAGAAAATGTATATATAATAATTAATAAATTTTAATAATTAATAAATTTGAAAAAAATTTTTAAAAAAATGTAAATTTTATTTTAATATTCAAGCACTATTCAAAGGTTAAGAAGAAAAAATATTTTTTGGATATTATATACAAAATTTATAATATATTTTTTTTTTAAATTTTAAAAATTGTATATAAAATAGTAATTTATATATAGAAAAATATCCAAAAACTTTAATTTTCTCTTAATATTCAAGTACCGTTCAATGGTTTGGAGCCAAAAATATATTTATTTTTTAGATATATATAAAATTAATATTTTAAAAATTGGGCATAAAATAGTAATTGTAAATTAAAAAAAAAAAATTAAAGCTAATACTTAAAGTTTATTTTAATATTTTATTTTATTTATTTTATTTATATAATTATAAAGTAGAAGTTAATTCTAAGTTATAAAAAGGTTTGTAGCCAGAGCAACGTAGGACTTCAGGTTGACTATATTTTAATATTTAAGTATCATACAATGAAAAAATGAAATGAAAAAAATATCTATTATTATTATTATATACAAAAGTAATATTTTCAATTATTGTTTTAAAACTTGCGTATAAAAAGTATTTTATGTATTATAAAAATATTTGTTTTAATATTGTATGTTTAAGTAAAAAAATAAATTTATTTTCAATCATATATATTATTAATATTTTATATTTTTATTTTTAAAATTATGCATAAAATAGTATTTTTTTTGTTTTCTTTTCATATTTAAGTATCATTCAATTGTTAAGACGAAAAATATATATATGAAAGGAAATATTTTAAATTTGTTTTAATCGTCAATAAAAAGATATATTTATTTTAAGTTATAAACAAAACAAATATTTTAAAGATTGTATATAAAATAACAATTTATATTTAAAAAAAAAATTATTTTAGATCTCAGGTAAATATTTGCTTTAAAAAAAATTATACACAGAACAGTAACTTATATATTATATACAAAAAAAAAATAAACAAAATAAAATTATACACATAACAGTAACTTATATATTATATACAAAAAAAAAATAAACAAAATAAAATTATACACATATTATATGTTATATGGTAGGTATAGTCGGTACAAAACAGGAAATTATTCAAAATCAAATACTCAAAAAAAAAATGTATTTTTGACGGAGCATGGAAACTGGATCTAGAGCTGCATTGGAAGATATCTACTTCAAGACAAATTTTGGCTTTTCGGTATGAAGCATTGTCATTGCAAATAATTCACCATAAAATGCCATTTATCGATATGTCACTCTGGTCCGAATACACAACAGCAATGAACTAAACACAATACACGTAAGCTTGTTTATTCATGTCTGTGCTACTCTTTTTCTGTGTATGCGTATATCTAATTATGTATTTGTGTGTGTTTTGTTGAATACGTAAATAAAATGTAGCCCAAAGCAAATTGCAATTGCTGTTCCATGGCATTTTGTGGTCTATTAGCATCCAGCTTCGCTCATGGTGCGGCTTTTGTGGCCATTGGACTTGCTGAGCGCCATTAAATGCATTTAAACAAGCCACTAAAAACACCTTCCGCCCCCCACTGCCAACTTGCCGCAAATCCAAAGCACACACACATACACACACTGATACACCTATACGCCACATACGTGTATTTACTGTGCTTGTTACACTTTAAAACGAACTTTTATTGTTTAATGACGTTTTACAACTTTTTGTTGCATACCCGCAGGCGTTGCTTTTTAATTAGAGTTAGTAATTAACACAATTATTTGTTGAAATTATTCTTATTAGCAGTTTTATATTAATGAGCATTATTGCTTTTTGAATTATGACATAATATTGTTTGAGTAAAATTAAACTTTTGATTTTAGATGCAGGAGCCAGAGGTTATTTTATTTTTATCTTTATACCTTATTATGGAGAAAATTCACACATTCATTGAGTAAGAAAAAAACTTTTATAAAGTGACCTTGTTATATAGTAGGTTTTTGGATCAAATATATGTTGATTTTTATATTTAAAGCGAAGTCTTCTTCTCTCAAGAGACCAGCAACAATTCAAGCCAGGTTTACGTCCTAAACCTATTCAGCACAGAAATTTGTCGGCTAGTTGTAAGTGCATCGGAGACAAAAATGAATCCCAATTATTGCATTGTTTTCATTTTCGTTATATAAAGTCGTAGCTATGCCTCTGAAGAAACTGCCGCATAATTAAAGACTTGCGATTAATCCTTTCAACAGTTGACGAATAACAGGTCCATAGGGTAACAAAGACGTGAGTCCCATTTATCGCCTCGTCTTCTTGACGATTGAACCAGCTCCCAGGAAATATTTCATTATATTTGTGGCACTGTAGAGTACCTCCAACCATCGTTTATTGAAAAGAATGCCGTACCAGTTGCATTCACATTTCTTATATTGTACCAAATTGTCGTCGTTGCCATAAATATATGCATAAATATGTTGGGTTAACAATGTCCACTTGGTGGCCTGAATTGCGGGTGTCTCGGCCATTTGTGGCATTTCGGACATGTTGTTCGCCATTTTGAGTATGTGGCGGAGGCTGTATGTGTATTCATATATATTTAAATGGAAATTGGTCGTAACGCATTTTGATTGCACTTAAGCGGCTTCATAAAAATGCGCATTAAATAAATTCTCTTTGTTGGCTTGTAGTTACAGTAACAGCTATAGCAAGCGGCCATTATAATGGACATTTAAATACATGCATTGTGAGTGTGTGTGGGTGAACGTGTAAGTGTATTATAATTCACGTGCTCATACAGCTGTACGTGTGTGTGTGCGGCCATATACATTTGACTCTGGTAATTGTTTTGCGCAAATTTTCGTTTCCGCTGCGTTGCACTTTAATGCCTTCAATTTGCTTTATTTGTATGTATTTATTTATAAATAATTTATTATCTTGACTAGGTGCAGCAGTGCGTTGCAAAAGACAATTAAGAAAAAGTGTTTAAGCTTTTATTGAATGCAAAATATATTTTTGGGGCCACCCTAAGAATTGCAAGCAAAATTCGTACGTCATTATTCAATATTAATTGGTCGATTTTAAATAAATATGTAGTTTCATAAATAAATTTGAAGTCATAGTTTAAATATTTTTAGCTGTTAAAAAATTTTTTTTTTTGAACTCGTAAATTCGATTTTATTTTCAACATAATAGAAATGTTTTTAAAAAATTTAATTATAAAAAATTAATGTGTCAAACAAACATTTATCAAAAATTTTTAAGGGTTTTTAATTTGTAAATAAGTATTTGAACATATATTTTTTTTTGTTGAAAATAAGTGATTTTATTTAACATATTAAATATGTTTATGTCATATTTATTTAACTGAGACATGTCTTGAATATTTTATTAATTAACTTAAATTTATTTCAAAATAATAATTGCCCTCGATGCCCTGGTATTGGTGATTTTTTTTAACAAGAAAAATTCAATTCTTAAGAACAAATGTAGTTTTAATTATTTTCCAAGTAAAAATAAATTAAATTTAACAAGAAAAATTAAATTCTTAAAAATAAATGTACTTTTGATTATTTGCCAAGTAAATATAAAAATAATTTTAATTATTTATTAAATAAAAATTATTTATTTTTGAAGCAATTTTAATTTATTTTTAAGTATTTGAACTTTATAATATAAATATAATATAATATAAATCTAACGGCAAAAATATTTTATTATACCCTGTACCGTATGGTACAAAGTGTATATTGTGTTTGTGCAAGCCGAAAATGTATGTAACGTACAGAAGGAGAAGTAGGAGACCCCCCAAAGTTACCTAAAGTATGATCAGGGTGACTAGAGAAGTCGATATACCCATGTCCGTCTGTCCGTCTGTCCGTATGAACGCCTAGATCTCAGAGATGGTAAGATCTAGAGCAACCAAACTTTCAGATAAGATCCCTTATTAATCCATAGAAGACAAATTTATTTTATTTTTTTGATATCGGGACTACATTATATAGCTCTCATAGGGGTGTTTCAGAGGACCTCGAAAAAAACCAAAAGTTTTAGATGGATAATTCGTTTGTTTATGAAGATATCGTAACCAAATTTGGCACACAATAGTTTTTTAGAGTTCCTAAGCACTTTACCAAATTTTATCAAAATCGGTTGACTATATCATATAGCTCCCATAGGACCAATCGGTCAAAAAAACGTTTTTTCTACAAAATTCGTTGTGTTTCGTTTGTTTGTGAAGATATTGTAACCAAATTTGGCATTCGGGAGTTTTTTATGGATCTTTAACACTGTAGCAAATTTTTACCAAATCGGTTGACTATATCATATAGCTCCCATAGGACCAATCGGTCAAAAAAACGTTTTTTTTACAAAATTCGTTGTGTTTCGTTTATTTGTTAAGATATTGTAACCAAATGTGACATTCCGAAGTTTTTTAGAGTTCTTAAACACTGTACCAAATTTTATCAAAATCGGTTGACTATATCATATAGCTCCCATAGGACCAATCGGTCAAAAAAACGTTTTTTGTACAAAATTCGTTGTGTTTCGTTTGTTTGTGATGATATTGTAACCAAATTTGGTGTTTGTCAGTTTTTTAGGGATACCCAGCACTGTACCAAATTTGATCCATATCGATTGACTATATTATATAGCTCCCATAGGACAGATCGGTCGAAAAAACGTATTTTGAACAAAATTCTTTTTGTTTAGTTTGTTTATGAAGATATCGTTATCAAATTTGGCACACAATAGTTTTTTAGAGTGCCTAAGCACAGTACCAAATTTGATCAAAATCGGTTGACTATATAATATAGCTCCCATAGGACCGATCGGTCAAAAACAAGTTTTTTGAAGAAAATTCGTTGTGTTTCGTTTGTTTCTAAAAATATTGTAACTGAATTTGGCAAAGAAATTGTTTTTGGTGTTCGTAAGTAATATATCGGACTTGATTGCAATGTGGTGGTACAGGGTATCCCAAAGTCGTCCGCGCCCGACTTTAACGTACGCCATCTTTTTTATTTATAAATTTAAAATATTAAAAAAAAAGTTTTACAGATTTAAAAAAAAAATTGAACTATAGTTTCTAAAAATTAAAAATTGAAATTTTTTCAATTTAATTTTGTTTTAAATAAAAATATTTGTAAACTTTTTTCATTTAAAAACAATTAATTTTAATAAAAAAAAAAAGTATAACAGATCATTGAATGTATTGTAAATAGATAGAAATAATATACAAAAAATTTTGAATATAATCGAATAATTTTCATCAATATTGGATCATAACCTAATTTGTATCGGTCTATTGCCAATAAAAAAATAAATATCAAAAAAAAAAAGAATCTAAGTAAACGCTTCTTGGGAAGGAATTTGATGATTTTTAAGAAATATTATTATATAAAATATCAAATTTTATTTAGGAGTCTACAAGTCTGGACTAAGACGGTAATGTGAGTCTTAACATGACATGAATTTATTTCAAACAACATTTTTTACTGGCTCTAAAATATGACCCTTTATATGGTGGGTGTTCCTTTGAAACTAATTGTCTTGGCACACCCTATTGTGAAATACAAACTTGTACACAAAGGCTTCATTTTGGCCAATCTTATAATATTTAAGCAATTATTTTGCAAAAAGCTTTTGGCTTTGCAAAGCTACTCTAAAATTTATATGCGCTTTTAAATATTAAATAACTATAAGCTTAGTTAGCTCAACTGTGCGTATACTTGTTAAAATTATCAAATTTCCTGTCTAGCCAATTGAAGTTCTTAAATTTGCAAACTAACACATGAAAAATATGAACTCTTAAAACAATTGTTACGAGTCAAATGCAAAGTTTTTGAAGCTGTAGCTGAAACTGCTTTCCGTATGTGAGTATCTGTGTGCGAGTATCTATGTGTGTGCGTTTTTTGTATATGTATGTATTTGCTTGCATGCTTGTTTTGTTTGCCTTCTAGGCTGCAATGAATCCTAGCAAAGTTTTTGCGCGCAAATTTCAAAGTTGTAAAAGTTTTTCAATTTAAACTGCCAACGCCCACATACCCCACTGTTTCCTATACGGCGTCCTTAAAAAATATGAGTGTGTGTGTGTGTGTTTGAGTGCGTGTGGGTGTATCTGTGTGTATTTGACTGCGTCAGCGTCTGCTTGTAAGCGTTTGTTAATTTAGTACTTAAAAGTACAATGGCATTGCTGGCAGTCTTTTACAATTATTTCATGTCGCTTGCTGGAGACAGTTTTTTGAACTTAAAATATGCCCAAAAAAAAAAAAATTGCCTGCTGTGCTTTAAATCTCATTTAGCTATATAATTAAAATAGCCCTGCTTTAGAAGTAGCGGACATTATAAATACTTGTGTTAAACGCCTACACAAGAATCCCACTAACTCGAAATTTTGTGAGCTCCAAATGTAGCAATGGCGTAGTTAGCTGGAGATTACGGGGGTTTGATAGCTTCCTTTGACATAGATTATGTTGGAGTTGGAAAGGTACACTTTTTTATCTCAATTACTATATAGAAATGGTTTTTATCTCGATTACAGAAAAACTGCCTACCCTAACTTCTGCCTCCTAATGTATATGACTCTGTTTTTATCTCCAATTCTAAAAAACTTCGTAAACAAAAGTACATACCTAAGTAGAACCGCGACCAATTTCTTCAATTGTTTTTGTACCACATAAAAGATACTTTCTAGAATGTATATATATAACTTTCGATATAAGCATGAAATTTAATACTATGTTATATACCCATTCCTAACGATAAAAGCTTTACTTGCCACTGCGTCTTAGTGTCTGTTTGTGTGTGTGTGTGTGGCAAAAATGGTGTCAGTTATAATAATAATAAAACTATTTCCAGTGTTTATTTAAGTTTCCAAATTGTACAAATTTTCGTAAATTGTTTTGTGCTTTGCCATGCTTGTTACAGCAAAAAAGAAAAACTTTTGCCTTTGCAACAAATACACACACTCACACATACCACGTGTGTGTCGCAACGTTTAGCGTGGCTGAGGGGGAGTGTAGCGGCAGTACCACGCCCTCCTAAGGCCACCCACCAGTCGCTTTGTTTAGTTGTTTCCACCCACAGTTACAAAGTTTTAGCTTGGCAATTTTGCTTTTCCGTTCGTTTCGTTAGTTCTTTTCGTTTCGGTAGTTTTAGCCAGTACTAACATAGTTCTCCATTTGCTTTTTTTTTCAAGAATTTTTTATGATATTTTTTTTGTTGCCTTTTCGTTTTGTGCTTTGTTAGTTCCGCTTCCGTTTTGCGCTCGCACCACGCCACACAGCATGGCACATCCGCAACCAACTTGCTGTTCTATATTTCTATATGAGAGCGTGTGCATGTGAGTGTGTGTGGGAGAGTGTATCTGTGTGTATGTATAGAGTGAGTCGTTTTTGTTTCATGTGATGTTGTCAACTTATTTATACGTTTGGTGATTTATTTTCTAAACAATTAAAGAAAAACAAAACAAACAACCAACACACACATACAAACGCCCACACTGTATACACAAGAACTCCCTGCCATCCACACACACATGGTTAGTAGCAAAAAAACCAGCTTTATGAATTTTTCAGCTCAACTATTTACAGAAAAGAAAAAAAGTCAAAAACATAGCAAAAGTAGTTTATGTAGCAGGTGAAACTTGATTGAAATTCGCAAAAAACTTAAAAAAAAACCTAATAAATAATGACAATTTGTTAGAAATTTATTTGGCAATACAAAAGGGAGAGCAAATTGTTTTATTAGCTTTTGCAATTTTCTATTTGTTCTAGTTTGATTTTATTTATTTTAGATTTTAAATTTAAATGTATTTCTAAAGCCCTTTTGTGCACTTTAGCAGCAGCTACTTTGCGTATACGTGATGTGTACTGCAGTCGTGTTTTGTTGTAATAAATTTTGAATTTTCTACGATAATCTTTTTTTCAAAAGCAATAATTCGAGTATTATTAAGAAAACCGGCTAAAATTCGCAATAAATAAATATTTCTTGATATAAGAAATAAATCATAAAAATACAAAAGAAAGAGCACTATTTTTATTTATTTCAGTTTTTGAATTTATATTTTGTTTTGTGTACTTTTCTGGTAATAGTATGTTTACTGTACGTATACGTGATATGAATTGTTTTTTTGCATAACTATAGAATTTTTCAATTCTTAGTTTTTTTTTCAAGAACATTTTATTTTTAAAGTAATCTGCTATTCGAAATTAATTTTTATTTTACAATTAATTTATAAGATATACAAAAATAAAAATTATTTAAAAATAATAGGTATGTTCTTCAAGGAAAAGATTTTTAAAAGTAATAAAATTCCATAGTTATTCAATAACAAAGCCAAGGAGTATCAAACTAATAGAGACGAATAGAGACATACGAACAAAAAGTACTTGCATGGTAATACGCACCAACAGCAACTCAAATGTAAATCCTGAAAACGTCACGGTTTTTGCAAGCGAACTTTTCAGAAACATCTAATGTTCGCCTCTAATAGTTTGATACTCCTTGAAAAAAATAAAGCTTACTCCACATCACGTATACGTAAAGTAAACCTAGTACTACTACATTTTTATTCCAGCCCAAAATTCCAGAAAATATTTTGAAAAAAAATCAAGAAAATGCAAAATAAAATTATTAGCAACAAGAGAGAGTTTTATAAAAAAAAACAACAATTTTTATGTCGCCAAAATTAAATTTGTAATTAAATTAAGATCAATTGAATTATTTTAAATAGCTTTAAAGCATTTTTTAAAGAAGTTTGCTTTTCCTTTAAAGTACGTAGCATCCAGCTACTCTATCTATGACTGTTTAAGAACTTTAATAGACTAATTAATTTTTGTGCTTACTTAGTAAAGCAAAAAAAATCTCAAAATTTTAATGTAAATTTCCATGTATCTCTCTAATTAATGCTGCTCTATTTGTTTTGCAGTCTCGATTGTTTTAATAAAAAACTAATTTACTTTTTGCAACTATATATTTTATGTGTTATATGAGTGGGTTTTTGTGTCCGTATGAGTGTGGGTTGAGCATAATAAAGTGGCACATAAATCCTGGCAGGTATTTCATTAAAGTTGCGACAAGTTTCGTCGCAGTGCAAAGTGCTCATAGTTCAACATAATGTTTGCCGACACGCCTCCTTGAACACACATACACTGAGAGAAAACCCGAAAAGTTTTTACTTTAATAGGACATGAATAGAGTAAAAAAATAAATTAATTCCAAGTTAAATATTGCGTTATTAAGCAAACATAAACTTATCTTAATTAAATTTTTTTTCTTATAATTTATACAATTTATTATTACTTATAAATATTAATAATTTAATAATAATGTTTAATTAAATATTAATGGCTTTATCTAAAGCTAAATCTCAAAATAAATAAATACAATTTATAAAAGTTTTTATTTTATATATATTCTGCAAATTATCAAAAATACAGATATGTATATAAATTGCAGTCTCGAAATAAAAAAATTACAATTTATAAAAGTTTTTATATATATGCAGTATATATTATGCAAATTATCAAAAATATAGATATTTATAATATATAAATGGATGTAGTCTTAAATAGGGGTCCCAGAAAAATATATGATAGGATATAGATAGGAATAGGTATCTAAAGGTATAGGCATCTTTAGGCCAGATTTGGGCGACTTCATTGCAATTTATAAAAGTAACTGTATTTTGGAAAATTATTTATAATTAAAAAAAAAAAATACATCGCAAAATTTACCTTGCTTATTAGATCTATGCACAATATATATTATATTATTACTATTTATGTATAAACTTTTTTTTTATTTTTTTTTTTATTGTAAATGTAACCAAAATTTGAATGTTTCATGTGTCAAGGCAGCAGCTAAGTCTGTAAAATTTTTGCAATAAAAATCATAGCATAGCTTCAGGGGCTGCCTTGTTAAGTATTTATATTCAAGTCAAATTATATTGCAATTCTGAAGCAAATTGTTGAAAATCGTACCAGCGATCTCAACAATATAAAAGAAATATAATTTCCAGCCCTAGTCGAAATTTTTTTTATTTTATTATGACTGTGTTATTACAGTTTTTGCACAAATGGCGCTCATTTGACATTTTATTTGAATATAATTGTTCTCTCAAATATTTATTAGCTGGTTAAGTACTCACAAACTTGCTTTTTCCATGCAGTTTTTCGCTCAGTGCAGGCGCATAGACACACACACACTGACACACATATACATATGTACGCCTATAATGTCTTGTAATCGTCTTCATAATTCCAAGTCTGCCAACACCCGCAAGAACACCGAGCATAGTGCTTAACGCAACGCCGTGTGAACAATAAAGCGCAACTATTACTTACACAGACAAACACATAGCTACTCTCTTTCACTCTCTGTCTCTACCGGAAACACGCACACACACACACACACACACAGACATACCAACACATAAGCACTGTGTGTGCACTACTTCAAGAGAAAAATTGTATAAAACTGAAATTATGCGCATTTATCAAAGCCTGCAGTAGTGAGAGAGACAAAGAGAGAGACGGCGAGAGAAAGACAGAAACTGGCACACAACTACAAGCGCAATTACATGCACTCTTGCACTACGATGCACTGCGTGAAGGAATGAGATGGCGTTTGTATATATGTATATATACCGTACCATACGTCTCCGCATTACAGCGCCTTGCAAAAATGCATGTAATTTTGTATCAGAAATTATAAACTTTACCGCTGAACCCAAAGTATATACTCTGCCCATAAATTTACACTTGCAAACCGACGCGCACACTTAGCAGCAGTCAGCAATCCAAAAGTAACAACCCGTCAGCAGAACCTCAAGACCCTGCCCAGCACCAGATGCACACAAAGTTGAAATTTGAGTTCAGTTTCATTCTCATTCTCATTCTCCATTTTTTTTTTTTTCGTTTTCTTTTGCTGTTGCACAAAGCATAATAATAATAAGTCTTGCGTGGTAAATAAATCAGCAATGCACATTGCACTTTGTGCCTTGTTGCAACAACTCCGTTGCAAAGTCATTGCAGTGTGTTTGAGGTATAGGGTGTTTTTTTGTTTTGTTTCTCTTTTTAAAGTTTTCGTTTGAAGGCTTGAAGTAATCTGATGGCTTTGCATTATGTTTTATGCAAATTGTCGTAGTATTTCACTTGCATTAAATTAATTCTGTGTGGCATGAGTAAAAAATTATAAAATAAAATTTTCCATTTACCATTTTTCATTTGACATTTTTGTGGTTGTTGTTGTAGCTTACCACTTGCCACATACATATGTTGATTGATTGTTTTCACTTGCCATAATTCTTGGCAAGAGCTTTTCTACAAAAGTTTTTCTTAAAACAAAAGTATCTGGGACTTGCATTTAAATTTACAATATGTTTAAGCTGCATGCCATAAGGGTCTCCATGTGGGTTTGTTTGTGTGTGCGTTTGTGTAAATATTTATGAATTTTTGGGCTAAGGCATAAATATTTTCACACGCTCAAGCATATAAGCACAATATATTGCTAGTATATGACTATACGAGGGCAGGCTGAAGAGTTAGAAACAAAATAAAATAAAAAGGCACCCACTATGTAGAAGAAAAACCTTTATCCATAGGAGCTTAAATCTGTTTGTGATTTGTTAAGATCCTCATCAATTCCGAGAATATGGTAAATTTTGAAAAAAAATCGTATGATTTTGCAAGCTCTTTTTTGTCTATTCACGAGACTGTTTTCTTGTGTTTAGGAAACTGAAATTTTTACAGGGTGCTAAATTCGGAAAATATGGTAAAAGTTGAACCAATTTGTAATGATTTTCATGCGTTTTAGCCTTGATGACACCTCCGTGTCCTTGCGAAAAATAATTATTTTCCTTGTCAAATGAAATCTCAATTCAAATCTTTAATTCAAAAGATTCCACAGAAGATCTTTGCTTCAACTGTTATATTTAAATTTTACTCACAATTTCCAAGCATTTCAAAAAACTCAACTCAAGTCGAACTTTTGTTTTACGTGATAGTCGGGTATGAATTGGATAGTTGGTAACTTTTCTTGGCGGATTTGGGTGGTCCTTATCAAAAATGTTGGATAATCAGCGCTGAAAATACTCAGTACAATATTTAACAGTTGATAACGATGCTCTACCGTTCAATTCATTTTAGGTGTCAGGTTTTAAGAGATATAAAATTTTATCCAATTTTTGCAAAAATATTTCTCTACGATTTGACTGTTGACGTTGACAGCAAATAGCTGATTGAAAATGCAAATAAACAAAATGGCGGCTAATGTAATTTTTCGACCACTTTTCAGCCTGCCCTCGTCTATGCTATATGGCTGCTATATAAGCCCGGCCAGATAATAACGACTTGAATTTACGATAAACGCTTTACTTGGCGGATTTCTTTTTGTTTATGTTCATACGCACACACTCACACTCTCACATACGCTCACCCATACTTGTACGGTTGCTTTTATTTTCAAGGACAATACGCAGCGCACATATATAAAGCGGAAAAAAAGGGGGACCCGGGATCATAAAGGTTGCCCACAATGTCGGCGGACCAACCGCAAATGTTTCTTTTTCATTTTCGATTAAACGGCGGAAGTTTCTCGCCGCATTGGAGCTACTATGGCCATCTCGCTCTGACCCCCAATGTATGAGTGTGTGTGTGTGTGCTGGACATCATTGCCGCCATTAAGGCCTAATGACCGTAATAAATAATAATTTATTTTACCTGCAGGGGCAGCCCGACAACAACAATATCAACAACCCACACCAAGTCGTATACGTTACGGATTTGGCGTTTTTGGATTGCGCTCCACTAAAAACAAAAGGTTATACGCTTGCATACAAAATATTAATTGTTTTTCGTTGGCAGCCCTTTGCGGCTTTGCTCGCCGGACTTAAGTGGAATTTTATAGCCGCTGGCGAAGTACAAGCGCCTTCCAAATATAATGCTACGTGCCAAGTTAAGGATATGACAAAAAAAAAAGTCCGGCTCGTTTAGATAAACTGAAGGCGGCTACCCTTTGGGGCAATTAAAGCTATGCAATGCCAAGCCTTTTGGTTTTTTCTTGGACAGCTTAGTGCTTCTAATATATGCTTATTAAAATTTTTTTTTAGTTGGTCAATAACTGCGCGCAAATTGGTTAACAAAAGCCAATGACAAGGCTTAAGAAAATCGAATTTAATGTGCAGCCTGAGTTTTTTTGTGCCAACAAGATTATTATAAGGCTAAAGCCCACATAGCAATGCAATCTTCATAAAATAGAGCTGCTTTACGTAACCCATATACATTTTGGAAGAGTCTAATCGATGCCAATCCCATAGTAAGATAAAAGAGTAAATCTCTTAAAGCCATTTTTGCCACCTTACTGTGAGGCAAGAACTGTAGTTCGCTGTGCCTACTAAGTGAATTTAAAGCAGCCATTTTAAAAAAATTAACTTTCCAAAAAAGTTATAAGCTCCAATTAGAAGATGAAACTGTTGCTCAGATATACTCCTCTTTTATTAAAACTATTCTTATCGGATACATTTTCCATTATTTTTTTTTTGTATTATCATTGCCCTCTTTAGGCTTATTTTTATTTAAGTACCCAAAGCAGCATCCTTAGAAGCGCCAGCCTCTTATGTCTGCGTATTATTGGTCAACAACGGCACGGAAATTGGTTAACAAAAGCCTTTGACGTAAAAAGTGTCACGGCTTAAGGAAATCAAATTTAATGTTCATTCAATGGCGGCCATTAGAATGCATACGGGCTACCACAATATCCGGTTAAGCCCTAAAAGCGGCTGCCAATAATGGTCAAAATCAAAAGTTCAAATACACTTCAATTGGCTGCCTTCCTGGCTGTCAGTTAAGGCCAGGGACAAAGACAGTGACAGTGTCAGTGTCAGTGGGCCCCGATAAGTATGCTATGAAAAAGCACTTAGAGTTTGAGCGGCAAAATTTAATTAAATTTAAGAGCAATCCGGAAAATGCGTGCCACATAAAAATAACAGAGAGTAAATAAAAACTGCACTAACTGCGCAAAAATAAAAGAAATAAAAGAACTAAAAATTTTTTTGGTTAGTGAGTTAGTGTGTGTGCACGGCAGACAACGCCGTCGAGTTGGCCTAGTAAAATGTGAAAATGTGGCTGAAAATAAAATCAATGGACAGACTGGCAGTGGAGTTTGAGAGAGGAGTAGACGCGTCTCCATGCCAGGACAATGCCGACAATGGCAACATATGCGCGGATTGCAATAAACATGGGCGTGAAAACCACAAAATTTTATGCAAACTCATAAAATGATTTTTACAACGCGCACACAAAATCTAAACCAAAAAATTTCCAAAAAAGAAAAAAAAAACGAAACGAAAAGCGCGTGCTTTTCATTGTGATGGAGGGGGAGTTGTTGTTTTTGTATTTGTTGTTGGCAACAAGAATGGAAAATGGAAACAAAACTTATGTAGCTAAAGTAGAGTCGGCACGACTTTGATATGCCCTTTAATCGACTGTGGGTCACAATGTGCCCTATTTAAATATTGGATTCTGCATTCTGAAACTTTAGAACTAACTTCCGCTTGTTTATTTTTGAACAGCCTGTTTTCAATGGCATTGAAGTATTTGGGTTAAGGCTTGTAACTCGATAAGGAACAAAAAATTTCGCCAAACAATTTTTAAAAATTCATAAATTTAAAATAAAAAAATTTTAATAAAATAATAACAAATTTCTGAACTGAAAACTGAAAAATTTATTCAAAATTAGAAATCGTAAAAAGTTATGTATTTTTAAAAATTTCGCAAAATTAAATTTAAAAAAACTTTTTTTTACAAATAAAATAACGAATATTATTTTATTGTTTTTTTCATCACCATTTTATATTATCTCGTCTTTAGTCACCGTCTAATAATCTGTTGATATAAAACAATTCAATTTGTTGTAACAATTTCAAAAAATAAAAATAAAAATAATTGGTACATATTTTTTTGAAATTATATTGCGTAAACAATTTTATTTTAAAAAGACATCAAAGCTAATAATATTTTGAATTATTATATATAAATAAAATATATTTCCATTTTATAGGTAAATATTAAAAAATTTTTACTGCTCAATAAAGCTTTGTTTTTCATTATTTATAAAATATTTTTAAAGTAGGATAATTAAAAAAAAAAAAATGTATGCAAATAAAAATCTTTAAAGTTTTTAGTTGTACGATCTAAAAGGACAATTGATTTAGTTAATTTTAAAGCCGAAGTTGCACAAGATATAGTCCTGTTAAGAAATTGAAGTCAGATCTTCAGATTTTGCAACAGACCACGAAATTTTTCCGGGAAAAAGGCAAGCGCATCTTACGGGGAATTTGTTGTTGGAATTAGAAATCTCCGAATTAGTCTGATAAATTTTAAAGTATCAGAATTCCTTTATTCTTCTCCCTGTTACATACACCCCTTCGAAATCAATATAACTTTTTACCCTATAAGTTTTCGATTACACAAAGCTACTGCTGAACGCATAGCAAAAAGTCTAAACAAAAAAACTGCACTATAAAATATGGCCAAAACATTGGCAACACTGGCTGGCTTACATTTTGGCTGGTTCAAGTAAAAGCCCTGGGCATCAATATTTTTTCTAAGGCGATTTCGCCGCCTGCTCAAAATTGCTAGAACCGCAAAACAAACCTACGATTTTTATAGTATCTGCTTTCTTATATTTTTTATTTTGTGTTTTCTTTTTTTTGTGTGCTACAGCGGCAAAGCCAAAACCGATAAATGAACGTAGGAATACATAAAATGTGCCAAATCTGTGGAAACCAATAAAGTGTCTGGCATATGCAAGGGGCAGCAAAAGAACAAAAAAAAAAAAATTGTGCTGGCTATGCCGCAAGCTCAAAAGCGCCCCAAAGTATGCTTCAAATAATAGAAATTGAAACGGACTCGGATAGTTGTTATATTTGTTATGCCTTGATATCTAAAAAGTTTTGGACCTTTTTTGCTGGTGCCCGCTCTCGTTTACTCTGCTGCTATTAAATGCTGAGCTTGCTGCTTGCTGGCTGACCTCAATGGATTTTTGGCCAAAAAGTTGCAAGTTCGCATTTGGCTCATGCATTGGCCAATGCATTGAACAGGGATTTTTGTTTCTAAAAGCTGACTATCTCTAGTCCTAGTTGGCATATGCCACTAGTGACTCCCCAGGCGCATGACAATTCTATGCATTTTATGACAGCCATTAACATAGACAGTTTGGTATATGGCTTAAACTAAGTAAAAGCCTGGTCAAAAAGCAGCTGCAAAGCCATCATATAAAAACTTCAATTAAATGCGCTCTTTATAGCTGCAAAGCTCAAAGCAGGCTTTTATTACATGTATATATAGTATAAGTATGTTTGTTGTATAAAGAAAAGTTTTCACTTGGCTATTTACAATTTCCATATGCCATATGGCAATTTAGCGCTCTCATTGAGCTCAATATGCGCTGCTCTCATAAAATACAAATGTTTGCCTACGTCACAGCAGCGGCGGCATACGTGTGTCCATGCCGTAAGTGTATGGCTGTGGGAGAGAGTGCGTGTGTGTATGGCAGAGAGCGCGTGTGCGTGTGTGTGAGTCGGAGAGGGTGTATGTTGATGCTGGTTGCGCGCTTTACAGCTTCAGCCACTTGGACGCAGCTGTTGCGCGCTTTGAGTGCCAGTTTATTGACATTGTCATTGAATTTTTGTGAAGTGTTTAGAACTTTGAAGTTCAAAACAGCAAACGACACGGGCTTATATACACATGTACACATGCGAACGTAGACACACATATATGCCAACACGCACACTTACACATACGTAAATGGCCATTGCGTGAACTTCAAACAAATGGGCCACAGACAGCTCTAGTATATGGCAAATATTTAAATTTTTTTTTATTGATTAGCTTACAAGCAATAAATCAATTTGAAATTTCTACTTTAAGATGTTTAAGATAAAAGAAAGATAGATTTTTAGGGTCGCCAAAATATAGGGTTCTTTGGGGTGTCTTTCTTTTTTTTTCCAAGCAATTCTTATATAAGTTGATTCAATATATTTTATTGTTTAAGAGAGTGGCGCATATACAGCAGAGCTGCCTAGCCTGTTGAAGGATTTGAATTGTTGCATCTTGAGGTTTCTATACTCTTTATTATATAAAAAAGAGTTTTTTTCTGGATACACTATTTTATTTTTCTTGCTTTCATTCGCGGAAAATTTTGAAACTTCGAAAGATGAAAATTTTGATACAAAGCTTAGAAAACAAAAATATTTTGATAGGTGTGTTTTTTTTTTTAATTTCTTATAATTTCTAAATTGGCGGAAATCTTGCAACCGACCAATGCTATCCACAAATCGCGTAATTTACCAAGCTCACTTGCCTAACCCAACTCCCTTTACGTGCCGGAGTACGTGAAAATGCAGCTTCTTGAATGGAGTACGTATTAAAACTAAACAAATCCCGGCAAAGCTATTTCTATAAAACATGCACACATTTATGCTCCGGAACAGTGTTTGGAATGTGTTGGAGAGTGTATGGTGTGTGTGCGTGTGTCTAAGTATGTGGAATATGGTGCATGCAATGTTCTGGTTCATTAAACTCTTTGGGGTATGCCTAGCATGTGTCGCTGTAGTAAGAACCGCCATGAACCCCCAAGACCCCAACACCACGATGCTGTTGATGCCAGCAAAACCATTTCAATTACCCTCACCTGCGGCATAGCCCGGCGCCAGTCTCAAGTCTGTTGTCGGAAAATGCCAAGTGGCAAGCTATTTTCCCAGAAAATCTTAACGCGCCAGCGGCATCGCCATTTCCTGACTTTATAGAGACGTGGCAAGCTGCAGGGGACGGGTGGCTGGGTGGTTGCTGCAACGTGTTACGTAGTAAAGTCATGTAAAATTACTTTGAAAACAAAATGCACAACTTTGGAATTGCTTGAAGTTGCATTATTCCAAATGCTGTTGAAGATTTTCAATTCAAATTTATAATTATTGCATGACAATAAAATGCTGCTACTATTCGCTATTTGGCACACTTTTTAGCACAAAAATGCTTGAAAAGATTCAAGCTGAAACTTTCTCCAGCCAGGCCACTTGGCATTCAGCTGGAACGCATAAATGCAATTGGCATACAAATGAGACTCCGCGAACAGTGTACCCGAACTGGAAAAGAGTTTCTGACAGAAGCTACTATTGTAGGGTTGAAAATAGTTTACATGCCAGAAAATTTCTCGCATTAAAAATTCTATTTACTCGGTCATTATGTATGCAACTTGGACGCCATTTTGAGCTTCAAATGGACTAAATGACGTAGTAGTACAAAAATGGCAGCAAGAAATAGGAATGGAACGGAAAAAAATATGTACACAAAATATTACATTTCTACTTGTCATTGCAACCAAATTATTTTCTTGAGTTAATTGCGACTGGGATCAGCACACAAGGGCAAACCTAGTCACAAACATGCATATATAATGGTACAGTCTGACATCGCAGTGAGGACTTAATTACTGGTGAGTTGGAATAAGCATGCAGTGAGAGCGTTTAAAGAGGCTTTAAAAAAGATTTGTAGATTTTTGAGAACCATTTTGAAATGTAAAATTGTTGAAAAAAGTGTAAGATAGCCTTTGTGGCTACTTTTGCTACTACAGTTTTTTGCGAGCCCTTACCTTTGCATGAGAGACTAAATGTTTTCGAAAAGAAGAAAGAGTGAAGTAGTATATTTACCAAATATATAGGAGAGTCTTTTGAGAAACCTACAAAAACTGTAACGGCAATCAAGCGAAATTCTTTCACGTTGGAAAAGAGTGCTGGTATAAGGAGTATCTCATTACTCTGTAACTGCGGATTAAGCCTATGATCTAAATATCGAGAATATTCTACACAAATGAACTAAGGAAAGCTGCTTTGTGGGCCCGAATTGCAGGTTGAAATAAGTATTGGCGAAAGTCGGAATTCACAGTAGAGACAGTAAGTGAAGTGAGAGAGTGATGATAGCTGAGCAGCCGAGATAGGATTTGGATGTTTTCACCAAATAGATGACCGGCTTTTAAATAAGTTAAAAAAAAAGGAAGAACTGTAATGGAAATCAAGTGAAACCCTATGGCGATGGGAAAGGGTGGGAGTATAAAGGCTATAAAGGATTTAGCCTATGTAGAACCTGGATTGATCAAGTATCAAGGGAATTCAAATCAAAGAATCCGATGCGGATGAGCTCAGTACCTAGGCTGGGTGCATTTGAACTTTATCCAAATCACAAATGGTGAACATGGAAATATAGCTCGCTTTGAGGAAATATTGAGAAATCAAGCAGTGAATTTTTTGAAAGTTGTCAGAAGATCGCAAAAATGCCAAGGAGTACAATATATTCCAATTGCTTTCATAATAATCGAGATTTTTCGGGAAAAACAAAGCTGAAAAGTGCTAGGTAATACCAACCATTTTTTTTTTTGAAATTTTTTACCATATTTTTTATGAAAAACTAAGACCCAGCCCTAGACAAGCTGCTTTGACAGCAAATCCTTTACAGTATTTTAGTTGCGCAGAAGTATTTAAATGAACTTCCTTCCAACTAGCTGTATAAGTTTTCAAAATATTTCGGAGTTTTAGGGACTAACACCTCTGGAAGCAGCTGTTTTAATGCCAAGTAATATAAAATTTTTTATGAAAAACTCATATCCGGTTCTCAAGGCCTAAATAAGCAGTTTTGACAGCAAATTCAACACAATTTTCTAACTCCTTTAAGGTCTTAAACGAGCTTCCATCAAACTGAGCCTTATTATTTAGGCAGCGCATCCGTCGAAGTTCTACTGTACCTCTACATTGTAATAGAAGCTGACTTGCACGCAGTGCGAATAGTCAAAGCACAAAGCAAGAGTTTCATTTAAAAAATAATGAGTTTTCCGGCATTAACACACACACACACACAAACATAAACACGGCGAGGGCGCCTGAGAACATAACAACAGTGACATTAAGGGCATCCCAGCATCAGGGACACCGAAAAATTACACTATCTTTACCACAGCCTAGAAGCATGCTATGAAAAAATTAACTTTTTTGCTTTAATTACAGCGAATGCTGACAAAACGCTCGGGAGCAGTGCATGCAAAATGGCGCAAGGGTCCATGGACAGCAGTTCAGCAGCTTGGTTGCGACCCGCTGCCCATTCGAGATGTCGGGAAGTCAAGCAGCAGTTGTCAAACAAATGTGGGCAAGCTAAGTGCCAGGACATCGCCAAGCGCCATCAAAAAGTCTCTTATTATTTTTCTTGTTTGATGGCAACACGCAAAGGAGTAGACAAAAGAGTCGGCAAAGGACAGGCGTAAGGGCTGGGACACGGCATAAGCCCGTCAGAGAGCATTGTAAGTAATCCTTTTTACCAAAGCGTAGTAATATTCTGACAAAAAGTTCAAGAAATCATTGCCAGGACACACGCAGCCAGACAGTGAAAGCGGCAGAGAGCGAGTGAGAGAGTTGTGTGAAGTCAAAGGCGAAGCAGCGCTAAAGGCAAATCATGATAAACTCTGGTCACATTGTTGGTTGGCATTCGCAATGGCGGATCAGCCGCTAAGTCGCACGCGGCGTTGTTAACTCCTGCTCTACGGCATCTTTTTATCCGTTGGGCCTAGTCGCAACATTTTCAAAATGGCCGCCTGGCTGGCAAGGTCTTATCGCTTTTACGCCCCTATACCCCTACCCCCGTTTGAATATTTTAATTAATTATGAGCATAGAGAGCTGCAAAATAAAGCAACGCCAATGTCCGCACAAATGAAATGAAAGCAAAAGTGTGTAATTATTCAAATGCAAGTGCAAAACATAAAAAGAGTAGAAAAAAGATAAAAACTAAGCAAAAATTAAAGAGAAATAAAAATAAATAAAAAAATCGAAGCAGCGCAAAAAACTTTTTAATCCCCTCAGCAAACAAACATTTCATAATTCTCTCATATTGCAGTTTTATGCTACCCCTCACACTCTCTAGTGCTCTACATGCTCTCCTGCTGCTATTGTCGCTCCCCCCTTTTTGTTGTTCTAGTGGCGCTGGCAACAAGGTCAGCGTGTTTGCTGCCAAAGCTGCCACTATAAATAATAAGAAATAATGTAATGAGAGAGCAAATTGGAGCAGAGCAAAGCATGACCATGGAGCATAAACTATGCTCAAAATGTCAAGAGAATCGCAGGCGACAACAACAACAACGAACAACAACAAACAGCTACAAATAAGCAACAAAGAAAATAAGCAAAAAGTAAAGCGCTCTTCTTTCTTGCACAATGCGGGAAAAATTGCCATTATGTTTTTTTTTTTTGTATGTGCTCTTTATACATATACATATACAACTTTCTCACAAACGCACACATGCACACGGATTACTGCTGCTGCCAAATTGCATATGTACAATGAACGGAAATCATCACATTCCGTTGTATTTGTTTAGAGGAAATTGTATGTCACTCGGAGTTTTTGTCTTTTTGTGATACCCTAACCGAGGGCACATTCAAAAACTTAACCCACTTTGGCGAAAAAGGGTTAAATTTTTAATTATGTCTGATATAGAAATTTCCACATCGAACTTTACAACTAGTGTGTTCACTTTGTCGGGCAAAAATGCAGAAATGCAGTACAGTAAAAATATCCACAACTTAATCTTATGTTCATTTAAGTGAAATTTAAAATAATAATAACATTGGGAATGCTGTATGCTGAGGGCCGTAGGATTATTATGCTCCCATCTAGCCTTAGAGCTCCTGAACTAGCCCAATATCTAAGACAAACTTGGCTTTCCCTCATAAAATTAAAAAAAAAAAAAAAAAACAAATAACGCGATGACTTG
This sequence comes from Chymomyza fuscimana, assembly GCA_949987675.1. Classification (NCBI taxonomy): domain Eukaryota; kingdom Metazoa; phylum Arthropoda; class Insecta; order Diptera; family Drosophilidae; genus Chymomyza; species Chymomyza fuscimana. The sequence goes on along the minus strand of OX465089.1, from coordinate 92,263,422 downwards.
TAAACAGCCGATTGTTGCTGCTTAATTTGTTACACTTGTATATCTGCATTTCTGCACCATTGTTAATGTTCCTGAAGTCGCTAGTCGGGCACTTCTGCATTATTGTTAGGGTTGCTCACGTCGCTAGTCCGGCACTTCTGCATTTCTGACCCAAAAAGTAAACCCTAAATGTGCTTTCCGGGACTTTTTATTTAAAGTCGCATTTTGCAAAGGTTATTTAACAATTGAAGTAAATTTTACTTAGGGTAAAAATATCCAACTGATATTCATATTGTGAATCTGAATCTGAGTTTTAGTTTTATAAATAACTTTAACTTCCTGAATAAATAAAATAATTATGTAAAAAATTAATGCATTTCGTAAAAATTTCGTAAACTCTTTCTTAAATTTATCAAAATACAATTTTATATTTTTAAAAATAATGAAATAAAGACAATTAGTATGATTACCAAAGAATTTATTTTACAGTGCTCAGTCAAATCCCGATTTGCGAATTTCCTTAAAAAAATTGATCACCATCATATGGGAGTACAAAGTTAATTTATAGTAGCAAATTGGCAAATTATATTTAGTAATATTTAGTAAAGGCCTGTACGCAGTAGTCCAAAACGAATTCTAAAAAGAACGATATTCATTTAAAAAAAAATGTTTCCGAACAGCTTCCGTACATTTACTTCCGAACACTTACGGAAGCAGTACGCAGAGGTCTGAATAAAATAGATAGACTAAATAGAGTTGCCTCATGGTTTTGTAAAAAAAAACTACGAAGAGCTGTTTGTTCTTTTCCAGCACATCAAAATTGATATGCAGCAACTTAATTTTTGTAGAAAAAATATATTTCAATACCAACAATGACGGACATTTTTTTATTGTAATTTTGCTTAATATTTTAACATTCGATTTGATCCAAAAAATTGTGAACTAAGACACTCCTATGCATTTGTTATTAATAATTCACACAATTTTTACAAAAAAATTAAAAAAAAATTATTTTTGCTTAAAAATATGTTAACTAGTCAGTGAGATCCAGCTCGGTTCATTAAAGTTTCCTTAAGAGCAAAGATAAAGTAAAGCTGCTTGTACAAAATTATTAATTTATTTATTTAAATAATTATTAAGTAGAAAGTAATTCTTGTTTATAAAAGTTTTGTAGCCAGAGTTGGCTTCTCAAAATAAATTATTATATGTGTTAAAATCTCGAAAGAAAATCCAGAATATTTAAGAACCTTTACAAAACAGATGTTCCAATTTTCCCTTTCATCTCCCAACTTTATAGTTTTAAGAGTAAGATAATTTCGTCGACCTGAGTTTCGATTATCTTGCTCTTATTTTTTTCAATTTCGTGACTTCTTCCTTTTCATTACATTTATCGCCCTCGTTTGCCTTTTACCAAATCACTCATTCGCTGAATCGAATTTGACTTTCGGGTTTTGTGCAAATTTTGCATTGCAAACAATGCTGCAGATTTTCATCTAATGGGGTTTGCCATCAGTTTTTCTTTTCTTTTTTTTTTTTTGATGCAACTTTTGGCATCGATTTAGTTAGATTTGGATTCTAAAATAAATTGAGCTTTTTGCTTGCCTTTATCATCTTTTATGTATTCATATTGTAGCCATGCTTTATTTTTTTCTATATAAAATTTGTTTGCTTATTTTATAGTAATTGGCAAGGATTATGCAGCTATCTCTGGTATATAAGAGCACATTTATGTTTATAGTTGCTTCAATTTGCAATAAATACCGAGTGGGTAATATATACATGAACTGCCATTTTATTTGCAACTAACTCCATGTGGCAAGTGTGTGTGTATGTATGTATGAAAGCTTTTCTAATACGCATTTAGTGCATGTGTATTTGTAAAATTTATCTGCTATGCGTCGTAAATCTTGCTGCCTTTTCAGCATTTTCCAAAATTTATTTCCTTATTAAAACTTTTTTATTTGATTTAATTCAAGCGCATTTTCCGGGCAAGCCAAAGGCAGCTGCTTTGCATATGTGAGTATGTATAATACATACAGGCACACCTCATAGTATTATATATAGCTGCTGTTTTGTTTGTATTTGCGTTTAAAAGTTAGCTTATGGCACAACTGTATACATATGCATATGTATGTAATAAATGGTATATAGTGTATGCTTTGCACAAACTCGGCTGATCTACCCTTTGCTCAAAGTCAAATAGTTTTTCGAAAAAGCATTCAACTTTATCGTGCGTTTCCTGGGAAATTAACATGCTGCCACGTAAGGCACCTTTCCACTGTGTGTGATTGTGTGTGTGTGTGAGTATCTGTGTGTGTGTTTGTCTGCATGTGTGTGATAGTGTTACCAACTCGTTTGCCACATCGACTACGCATACAGTCATAAAAGATATCGTTAGTGGCTTTTGCCTTTTTGTATATCTAACATACTCTTTTTATGCCCTATAATCCAAGTGTAAGGAGTATCTTAAGTGCTAAACAAATTTGTGTTTTTTTGACCATATAAATTTTGCTTCAAGACCTTGCGAAAGTAAAAACTTCGATAAATCGATCGATTAATCGGTTGTTAATCCATCTGCTGCTTTTATTTCTATGTTTCTATACGGGCTTATACAAATTTTCTGGATGAAAATAGGACTAAGATAACCCAACATTTTTCTTCTGCTCTTACTAAAGAAATCGATATATCGATCGATTATTCGGTTTTTTCTATCGAGCTTCGGTTTATAATTCTGTTCTTATATCCAGGGTTCCATTTTCTAGAAGACCATAATAGTATGTTCACCCTAGAAGTTTGCTTCTGAACCTCAGTAAACAAATCGATATATCGATCGATTAATCAACTTTTTCTATTAATCACTATGTCTGTGCAGCTATCCGGGTATCTATGAATTTTCAAAATAAATTTAAGACTAAGTAAATTCTTCATATTTCCTTCTAGCATCACTAAAGAAATCGATACATTGATAGATTGTTTCCACTTCTATTCTGTTCTGTTCTGGGCAGCCTTGCCTTAGTTTTCTAGATGCCCATAAAAGTTGGTGGCATTACATGAAATCGTATATTGCTTTAAATCTCAAATCGCACACAAATTTTGGACATTAGCCACATTTTGACTCAGTATTATGTCTCTTTTTACTCATAAATATTCCAGACGGAAAACCTTGACACACAAAAAATCTTTAAAAACTTAAAAAACTTGACTGAAAGTTATTTTTTAATAATATATCTCTAAAATTGCATTGAATTCGTTTAAGAACTGTAAAAGTATTACATGAAAATTTTTTAAATTTAAAAAAGCAGGAACATTTTTTTTAGGACTTCTTGACAATTAACATTAAAGACATTTCACGCATATTCAGTAGTTTAGTCACAAATAAAAAGTGAATAATTTTTTTTAAATAAATTAAGTTAAGACTCATCATCATCATCATTTTCTGTATCTCCCACTGTAGTATAGGGCCACCTGACTGATAAACTTTAATTTTCAGAAAATTTTTTTGCATCATTCCCTTTTAAAGTCGTTAGGGGCAGTTTTTTGTATTTTCCTTATGTATCTAGACTCTTCAAAAACAAACGTCAAAAAAAAGTACTTAATTTCCTAACAAATAAAATGAAAAATTAAATAAATTATTTAAGTTTAGAATTTTGTATTAATTGAATAAACGGAAATAATATAATATAGATCGTAGTCGTTTCGACGAAGAACATGCTTAAAGAACAGTAAGAACACCCATCTGGTAAAAGCTGCGCTAGAAATCGGTCGTTTGAAAAACTGTTTGGGAAACTGCTATAATTATTAAATAATTAAAATAATTAAATCGAAAAATATATTTTTTACTGTTTATACACAAACGCTTTTCTTGTAGAATGTTGAAAAAAGATGCAGATCAACCCTTACTTAATAACAGCACATGATCATACCTCACCTTCAATGAAGCCCATATATTTGTAAGTCTTTTACCAAATAAAGTACAGTCACCGAAATTAAAAAGAATTAACACATATGGGGAACTCCTATTCTTGAAGTAAAAAATTAAAATAAATATTTTTTACTTTTTTCATTATTTATGTATTTAAAAAATTTTTTTTATATAAAAAGTTAAAACTAGATAAAGATCTGCCTTTTCCTATAACACTTATGTTACATGGCAATATTTCGTTAACATTGGATCTGCGTGAATTTTATAAAAAAAAATTAAAATTTTGCCCTTTTGCCTAAAAGCTGAAGGTCTGAGGTTTCCAAATCTTTAAGGAAAAAAGCTACAGTCTTCAAAATCGGTAAGTAGAGTTATAGGTAAGCATATATAGGTATATATAAGAATATCTCTGCCTACTCTAACAAAAAAACAATCCATGTGGAAATTGAAAACTTAATCCCAAAAATGTATCGCTTCGAACCTATAAATCGTAGAGCATCTAAATGGCAAACAATTCCAATGAATCTACATTTAAGTAGCCACTCATAAAGAGTATTAACTATTCGATATATCCCTTCAGTAATCGGCCCATTTGTTCTGCCTGTATGTGTGTGTGTGTGCGTGTCTCAACACTAAACTTTTATTTTAGATTAAGTCAATTTCCCTACAACAACAAAGCGTAGATATTTTTCATTTCGACGGTTGCCCTTTTTATTAACAAACTCGCCTCTATTACCACATTTAGGTACAGTTGTAGTATCTATAGAGCAGTCCAAGCCAAAACCAAACTCAATGCCAAACACAGACAATGCACATGGCGCCCATTTCCACTATGGCTGCCTTGTGAGTGTGTTCGGGTGTGTTTTGTAGTCTCCGCGGTGTAATCAGCAAAGTTAAATTTCGCACTTTTCCCGGCACACGTGGCAAAGAAATAAAAGTGTGGCCAGCTAACTTTTTTTTTTGGTATTTTTTCTTTTTTTTTTTGGTCTTTTCGCCTTTCTCGAAAATTATCTATTCTGATATGCGCTAGAGAGCAATTTCAGCAACAATTTTAAAATGCGGGCCATAAATTATGCCTCAAGTTGTGTGTGAGTCTCAGCCCTTTGGCTGATTGCTTGATATATTCTTTGTCTTTAGGCTAAAGACTTTATTGGAAAAGTTTGATTGAAGCCGAGTTATATGCGTTGGGTTTTTTGTTTTTTCTCTCACTGATTGCTTCATTTTGTTTAAGACCCCCCGTCTGAGTGTGTTTGTGTCTTTTCTGACGGCTTTAGCCGCTAGCTATGAGTTGGGCAAAAAAGAAAACGAAATAAAAACTTGGCTGAGTGACTGACTGAATGACGACGTCACATGGCTTATTTATATGCACGCCAATAAGGCGCAATTTAAAAGTGTTTAAAAATTAATACGCGCTGAGGAGAGTCACGTGAAATTAATCAATATTAAAAAATAAAAATAATGTGACATACATGGCTGTTCCGGTTTTCGATTCCGCTTCCGATTTGTTGAAATGAAAACACGGTTCAGACTACAACAATGTATCGACTGTTGGCCCAGGCACAGTGGTTCGGAATGCAATGCTCTTTGCTGTCGAAAATATCGAAATGGCAGTCGATAACGAAAAACAGAACAAGCATCATAAAATAATATCTGTAGACGTTAAAAAACTATACAAAAGTTTTATTTTATTCTCAAGTCAAAAAGGATATCGAAAAGTGCTTGTAAAAATAATTAAAATTATAATAATAAAAGGCTATTAATAAAGCGACAAACTTAAATGTAAATCGAACTCCGACACAAGCACGTCAGACCCGGCACAAATGTTTACCTTGGACCACTTAACAACTAGGTCTGCCACAAATTAAATTAAATATTAAAAACTTTGCCAACGAAAGTATTTTAAAAAAAAGTTTAAGTTTTGCTTTTCACTAAATGACACATTTACGAAAGAACGCGAACGAATTTTTCCCCATTTTTCAGATACTTTTCCGGCATATAAGAGCTGACATTCTTTAATTTATTATCTGTCGTATAAATCAACGTTTTAATTATGTGTTGTATTGTGTTGTTTTTGTTTTATTTTTTTTTTGTTTCGTAGCAATTTCAGTGCCTTAATGAAAAAGTACATAAAAAAATGTTAATTACCTGCACAGTTTACTTTAATTTGCAGGTAAACAGAGAGTGCAGGGGAATCACATTGAGTCGAGATTGAGCTAGACATAATGCGTAGCGTCTTTAATTACGCTCTGAAATGCGAAGAAAAAAAAAAAAAATACAGTCTACAAAAAAAAAAAACAAACGTTGCCAGCATACGTTATAAGTAAACTTGGCTAACGAACTGCAGAGTGTGTGGCACAGTCTGGCAATGCTGTGGCAACATGTTTATTCTTGCCTATTTTTGCCACAGCCTCAGGGCGCCAGTCAGCTAAATCTCTTTAATTTTGCCACAATTATAAACGCGTCTAACATATGCAATTGAGTGTCTTAGCCAAAAGTGTGTTGCCAGCTGGTAAGCTATTGGTGGTGCTAGTGGGTTTTAGGCGAAGGGTGCAGGGTTTTTGGTATACCCATGCCCTGAAATATTCGACATTTTGTTTACTTGTTACGGTCGTGTTGTTTGTTTATGCCTTGGGTTGCTAATGATTGCCATTGCTGCCAGACGACTCAAAGGTTGCCTCATTATATGTGAGTTTGCGTCAGGAGCTCATCGAGGGGTAAGCTAGTGGGGCTCTGCATCCCCCTTTTACAAGTTTTAACGCTACCTTAGAAATCGCATTAATTTCATTCAATATTCAATATTCAATTCGGTATCCCCCGACAATTATTTACGAGCAAGCCCCGTCACGACAATTTTTTTTTCTGATCCGCATCTGTTTTTGGCATATTCTGAGGAAGACCCCTAGCTGCTTAGACCACTCCAAAATATCAACAAAAAAAAATACAAAATTTATTGCATTGTAACTACCTAAGAAATGACATTAAGTACAAAATCTGGGATCCCCCAAAAAGTATTTCGAATTGGCCTCTGTCCCGGATCACAGCGTTTCTTATAAATTATGTACTGCCTATCCAAGAAAAAAAATTTGTTGGGGAAATTTTGTTGCCACTAAAAAATTTTATTCACTTCCTCCACAGACATAAATTTTTTCTGCTCCGCCCCTGGTGTGTAAGTCTGACTGTTTAGACTGTATCTAGTTGTAGGTCTAGACTACTCCGAAATATAATATTTACTTCCTTAAAAATTGTATTGCTGCCTAATCAGAAGTGATATTTCAATGAAATTTGAATCCGCTCCTGCTGTGTATATGAGTGAATTTTGAGATGTTCGAAATGATCGAAAAGTAGGGAACACTTTTTAATATTATGGCTTGTTACAAACTTTATTTTAACTTTAAAAAACAATTTTTCTGATCCGCCCTCTCTCCTGTGAATCCGTATCTGTCTCAAAAACATCCAAGTTTCTTACAATTTGTATACTACCAAACTCAGAAATAACATTGTGCATGAAATTCGGAGCAGCCCCAAAAATTTTTTCTGATCCGCCCCTGATACGTCTGTGCGGGTACATTGACTATGCCTTGTGGTTTTTATATGAGATTTGCAAATTGCCTTTTATAATATTTAATATTCCAACCCAACATTTTGCGCCACCCCTACCAACTTGCAAAATATGTTGCCTTTCATTTTGGCTTTATGCTTTTTACAACATTTTTATTACTTAATACGACAAAGTAAAAGCCCCTCCGCTTGGGCAGTACGTGGAACCCCAAGCCCCTACTCCACTCCCACCCCCACGACCACGTCGCACTTTGTGGCTGCTTAAGCAAATTTGTTACAATGGCTTGACACTTTTAATTGAGGAAACTGTTTATAGCATATTGGGCCTGACAGATAGTGCTTTTAATGTTTCCTTATGGCTTATGGCACATTTAGATACACTTTAATATGCAATTAATATGTGCTTTGTGTTTCTGACACGCAGGTCATATTTATTTATTGTCCATGTACTGTACTGCTCACCATACATATTGTACTAGAAGCAGCTCATTTGGCATATGTGGCGTATGGTCACAATTGGCGCATAAATCATACGCACTGTTGCCTTGCATTAAACTCTATGGCCACTGCGAAATAAATCAACATGAATGTCAAAGTTGTGCGACGTAACTTGTAAGTGACCAACGTCTTCATGGCGTACCATAATCATTTTCCTTTTTTCTAGATTTTCTTTTTTGCAATACGCTTTAGAAGGTCATGGGGCACTAGCTTTTGGTCAAGAGGTTTGTGAGAGTGAGAGTGGCTGCAATATGAAAATAAAAAGTAATTTTTTGGATTTTTTTGGAATTTTATCTTATTAATTAGGCTTCTTAAATATACATATTTGTTTTCAGAAATATTTATTATTATTTTTAAAAAATATTTTATATTTTTATTTTATTTTTTATTTTAAACAATTTTATTTTATTTTTGTACGCTCTACACAAAGTTTAAGATTTACTTTATGCAAAGAAAAAGTCTCAAATAATGAGATCCCACTATTTTATTTTAGGATTAGCTACTTTTTAGATATTTTACTCGAAAATTAAAATTCAATTAAATGTTTTCCTGGAGCCATCTCTATTAGAAAGCCCAAAACTTTCAACAAACACCCCTCGAAATATTTGTATCCTTAAAATTGTTAAGTCTCATCATTCTATCTATCTACATTTTACTCAATATTTGGTTTTGGCGCACGGTCTGTAAGAAACCTTACAAATTTCATCAAATTAACTTGTATATTGGTTTTAGAGTATTTAGTTAGAGTATGTAACTATCGCTACAAGTAAATTTTTTTTTTGTTTTTTTTTTATTTTGCCTTTTGTTTGTTCTTCTGCTCATTGTCCTGGTCATACAAATGTGTCCCGGCCAACATCAAAAGCTGGCCAGCTACGCTTGAACGCCTTGGCTGACAATTCCACACACAGATACACACACTCACACAGGCACACCCACGCACACCCTGTACACATGTGTGAGCCGCTTTATATGTGACTTCAAGTGCTGACTTTTACTTTTGTTTTGCTTTCTCCCTTTTTTTTATTTGGTTCGCTCTTTGTTTTTATGCCTTTGGTCAAGTTTCTTGATTGAAACAGTTTCAAGTGGTTTTCTTTCGTTTCGTTTGGTTTCGTTCTTTCGTGCTGTTTACTTTTGCATTATTTTCGTAAGGTTGACATCTTTACACTTGGCCACGCCCTCTGCCCACCCCAGTCACAGCTAGCTGCAAGGAATTGACCAACTTCTGGCCCTAATATATGCGCCTAAATTGTTGCTGGTATGTGCGACAAAAGATTTATTATGCTCCTAAAAATATGCCACGCATTTATATACATTTGTATATATATATATAGATCTATAGTATTTGCTTTTTTCCGTATTACAAAAATTCTGTTAAAGTTAGTCTGCAACAGAACAATTTGACAGCAAGTCAAATAAATAATATTTGTCAACGCCAACGTAAATACGTGCCAGATGCTGCCAAAAAATGCGCCATCTTGGCCTTATATATTTAGCCACTTCCGCCTCACTCGCACCACTTCTTAACCTTGTAGATACATAGTACAAGAAATTGGTTTGAACTGTCCATTGTTGAAGTTGCAGGTTAATGTTGCATACAAAATAAGCATTATCTTGTATGGCACTTCAATTACAAGTGCGTTAAAGCATATTAAAGTGAAATGATATTTTAACAAAAACATTATCGAGGGTAGATTTTGGTATTTCGGGGAAGAAAAAAATAAAAGTATTGGCAATCCACATGACTGAGCACCAAAGATTTCATATTCATCTCAACAAATTTTGAGCTGGAAATTTATTTTTGATGAGCGGAAAAAATATAAAGTCATTGGCTGCCGGCTAAAGGTTGTCGACCTTGATGTATAGTATGATTTCTGTCTAAAAAGACTATAGTGCTTCAAAAACCTTGTAAACGTTCTTCAAAAATCAGACCTGGGGCGGTGCTGCGGGCACCCACAACTTTTCCTTAGTCGCTTTGGTCAGATGTCAGAGCTGTCAGCACTTTGGATGCCTGTTGCCGAAACATAAAAGACAGCCCTCGTATAAGCTCTAGCGTATCTGCCACAAGCTGCTGCTGCTGCTGTTGTTGGTGGCTCTTTTATGTGTCACACAACATGCCAGCGATTATCCCATCAAATTAGGGTTTCTGCTGCCTGCGGTTGGCTTTCAGTTTATATTTACATTTTATATTTTTTATACTCGAATTTATATTAACATTTATATTTATGCCAAAGCCAAGCTAATGAATGCACATTAGAGCGCCGGTAAAGAGAGAGCGGAGAGCTAGAGAGCGAGACTGCGGTCTGCCTATTGTGTCCCTTTTTTTCATGGGTGTCCTTGTTTTTGCTTTAGTGCACTTCGTTTTCGGCCACTTTTAGCACATAAAAATAAATACCCACACACAAAAAAAAGAAAGCAAGAGTAAGCGTAAAATGTAGAAACAACAACAAAAACGGAGAAAACAGAAAACAGCAAAATGGAGCACGGAAAACTCAAATTGTTCAACCATGCGTATAATTAATCTGTTAGCATTAATTGCGGCAAAAGGCTGCAAAACCTCAAGAGCAGCAGCAAATGGCGGGGGTTTGGGGTGTGGCTGTTGTCCGGAAAATCCAGAAGAAAAGCCAACAACAGCTCAAAAGCCTGAAATTATTTTAACGCTCAGACTGCGAGATAAACTACAGAGCTACTCAGCTTTAGTCGCTGTTTAAGTTTCCCGGCTGTTTTGTATAGAGTACACTGAGTGTCTCCATGGGTTTCCCTTTGGGTGGGTCTCTCTGTGTGTGCGACTATGTTGCGCCTGAATGTCATTCATAGTAAGTCAGGCGTGACAGTAAAATATATAAATCTGCTGCCAGCGGCAATGCGAGCGGAGACTCAGCGCAGTTTATTGAGAGATCAGCTTTGGCTGGCTGATGCTGATGGTGATGGCGTGGCATTTAAAGTTGATTGCCCAAACTAAATGCACAAACCCACAAAAAAAAAGTATAAAAATGTGGAGAACCAGTTGCAAGAAAATGTGACCAACTTTGTTGTAACAATTTTGCGAAAAGGCGCACGACAGGGGAATACCCTGTAGCATGGTGCCCAAAAAAAAATTAATTCCTGCAAGTAAACATGATTACTTAATTCTGATTGTTTAAGGCCCAGTAAGCAGTTGCCAATGGAGTTCCCCTTATTTTCATAAACTTTAACAGATTAATTGACTTCTTAAAAAAGACCTAAAACTTAGTGTATTTTACGTAACATATGACGCAACTTTGCGTATACGTAATTTTTTTTTGTCTTATAATTTTTAATTACTTACGTTTTTTGTATCCAAATGGGTATCTTTATACTTTTTGCAGAATTTTCAAGAAAAGAAGAAAGTGAGGAGGCATTGCTCTCTCAAACTTCAGAGCATAAGATTATGAGCATATTTTTTGGTGAAATTGAGTCTTTTTGGTCACATGGTCTACAATATCACCGTGTTCGTACAGACGATTGGATGGCCGAATGATCACTATTACTACTACTATTTTGGCCATTACAACCGGTTATCGGTCTTGGCCGCGGAAATTATCCTACGCCAGCGGTAACTGTCCTGTGCTTGCTGGCGCCAATTGGCAATCCCAAGACTACGAAGATCATCCGTTGCCTGATCTTCCCATCGCAGAGGCGGGCGACCCTGCCGTCGTCGACCTTCCAGTGATTTCCGCTCGAATACCTTTTTGGCTGGAGCATTATCATCCATTCGTGCAACAGCAACCTAACCAGCGCATATGTTGTAGTTGTATGCGCCGAACCAGATCAGTGTCGCCGTATAGCTCATACAGCTCTTGGTTCATTCGAATACGAAAATCAACATCCACTTTTATCGGTCCAAAAATACGTCGGAGGATTTTTCTCTCGAATGCTTCTAAAATCGCCTTATCGGATGATGTCAATGTCCATGCTTCAGCGCCGTAGAGAAGCACGGGAATGATGAGGGATTTGTAAAGCGTTATTTTCGTGTGTCGAGAGAGGGCTTTACTCCTGAGTTCCTTAATTAGCCCAAAGTAACGCCGGTTCGCAAGATTAATACGTCGACGTATTTCCATGCTGACGTCATTTTTTGTGTTGCTTATACTGGTTCCCAAGTACACGAAATCCTTTACAACTTCGAAGTTGTAGCTATCTATTTATTCCCCGTGGTGTCGTTTCCTTACTTGTAGATAGCAGGTATTTCGTCTTGTCCAGATTTACAGCCAGACCCATATTTTCGACTCTTTTTCAATTTTAGAGAAAGCTCCGCTTACTGCACGTAGGTTAGTGCCAATAATGTCGATGTCATCGGCATACGCCAGCAGCATGACACTCTTATACGAGACAATAGTGCCTGACCTGTTGACATCGGCCCGTCGCAGGATAGCTTCCAGTAATAATTTGAAAAAGTCGCATGATAGTGTATCACGCTGCCTGAAACCTCGTTTGGTATCAAATGGTTCGGAGAGGTCTTTTCCTATCAAGACGGAACTGCAGGAGTTACTCAACGTCATCATGCAAAGCCGAACTAGCTTTGCAGGGATACCAAACTCAGACATGGCTACGAAAAACTTCTCTCTATCAGGCGTGTCAAAAGCAGCTTTGAAGTCGACGAATAGGTGGTGTGTGTCGATTTGCTTTTCACGAGTCTTCTCCAGAATTTGCCGCAAAGTAAATATCTGGTCTATCGTAGACCTTCCTGGCCTGAAACCACACTGATAAGGTCCAATCAGTTCTTTCATATAGGGCTTCAGTTTCTCGCACATAACATTTGCCAGGACCTTGTATGCAACGGACAAAAGGCTGATCCCGCGGAAGTTGGCGCAGATTGCGGCATCACCTTTTTTGTGGACAGGGCAGAGTACGCTAAGACTCCAATCGATAGGCATGCTTCCTTCCGACCATATCTTGCACAAGAGCTGATGCCCGAATGATCACGCCTTTCCATAATAGACTCACTTGCTACCAGGGCCGACATAAAAAGGAAACAGCTGTTAAAAAACAGGGTCGCTTTAAGTGCATTAAAAAAGTATTTGCCATAGTCATTCCTAACGAATTTGTTGTCGACTTTTCTGTCGTTTTCTCTCTGTGTGCTTGTAATTAATTGCTGGCAAGGTGCTTACACTTACGCCAACACATTGCACACACACACACACACACACTCTCATTGCATGTCGGTACAAAAAAATAAAAAATAAAAGTGAAAAAAAGTTGAGAAAAACGACAGCACAATTTATAAAAGTCAACACTTGAACACGTTTCAGCATTCGAGAAGACCATCAAGCGTCGTCCAAGCGGCCTAGTAAACTGGAACCAGAGGCTTTCTGTATAGAGAGAGAGGTAGTGAGAGCGAACCTGCCCCGTGCCACTTGGTGGCACTCACCACTTCATTTCAGTTCATTTTATTATCAAGCGCATTTCTGCACGTAATTGTTTTGACGTCACTTTGCAAATTGTCCTTTTTGTTGTTGTGCCTTGTTGTTATTTATATCGTTTTTTCTGTTTTTTTTGTTTTTTTTGGTTTTTTGTTTAGTTCTATTTTCTTTGTCGCTGCCTGTGCTGAGCTGTCCCGTCCTGACAACAGCTGCCATTCGACTTTGAGTTCATTAATAAAACTATTCTAATTAATTGTAAAATTTCAGAGCCATAATATATATTATATGGGCAGCTGCTGCATTAGCTTAGCACACCGTCTCTACAAATGGTGCCAAAACACGCACGCACACCTGGCGTATGCGCAATATTCGTGCGCCATTCACATGGCAAAACAATTTGTCAACACTCATACTCCGCCGTCGCCCGCATATACAATTATCATTTGAACGCGATATCACTGCAAACATTTACCGGCCTCCTAGACTCCATGGAATTGGACACCTTGATGTGCTTCTAGGCAAAGCCTGCCCAACCCTTTTACCGACCTGACCCCACTCACTCTGTCTGTCAATCACTATTTAGTGGGCGTTTGAGCCTTTCATTGACTCAACTGGAAGTTCAATTTGAATTTGCTGACTACAAGTTGTTTTGATTATAGTGATTATACCAAATGACTGGCCAAATAGAGCTCATTGTGGTCGCATATCATGTCGTTTGGTCGTTTCGAAAGGGGCGAGTCCACTAAGTAGTATACTTTACTCTATTTAAACGTCACATTGTTGAAGTTTCTATTTGCTCAACTTACCTAAGCCAAAGTCTTTTGTGCGCATCTGAAAGTATAAGAAGCATAATGGAATTAATTAGTTTTATAAATGCATTAGAAAGGAGAATTGTTTATTTTGTTTTGTTTTTCTAAATTGTATCTATTACGTATTTCTTTGTTTTCTTTTAACATCTATATATATATAGAGTTAATTCAGGGACAGGGTTGGTCTTTTTCAGCTTGAAAACATTATTTGAACATCGCACACTTATGAGCCGATTAGCGTATGTGTTTCAAATTATTTCCCTGAATACATAAATAGTTTTGGAGTTTGAAACAGATGACGGCCTATCCCACTTATATATGTACAGCCAAAAAAAATATGTTTCAAAAAAAAAATATATATGTTTATGCTGCTTAAAGTTTATATGCCTCTACGAAGGAGTCAGAAAATTAAAAAAAATATTCGTGACCCTTTGAAATATGCTTTTAATTAAAGAAGACTGAAAGCTAAAAAATTTACATTTTTAAAAATTGTCATTTTGAAAAAATTTGAAAATTTATAAAATTTTGCAATTTTAATAATATTTAAAAAAAAATTTTAGTTCATCATATTCATGGGTTTTTTTTTAATTTTTTCCCCGCCTCTTATTCATTACAATTTAATTTCACATTAGAAATGGTAACTAATTTAGACTGAACTCTGTATTTAAAAATTAAACTCCACATGTATTCGTAATGTCTAAGATTTAGTGAATAAAATTGAATTGAAATGAATTGAATTAATAAAATTTTACAATTAAAATTTAAATTTAGCTTCGCAGTAATCGTAGTAGTAGTTTAGTAAAATTTAATGATAATTTTAAAATAATTTTTGTACAAAAAATAAACATGTACCTAAATTTTAAATAAAAAATAAAGATATATACATATATAAATTATATTTCCGTTTACGTTTATTATGATATTAAACGCTCCAAAATTTTAATTTTATTAAAATCATAAAAAATTGCCATTTTTATCAAATTAAAAAAAAAAATAAAGAAAATACATTTTGGTTTGGCAATTTTTATAAAATTTAAAACCAATTACAATTTAGAAATTTTAAGTGTAACTTTTGTGTATATAAATACTGTCGACAAAAAGTTAAAAAAATATAAATTCAAATTTGAGGAGATTAGAAGTTAAAAAATTTCAATTTATAAAATTAGCAAAAAAAAAAAGTTTCAATAAAATTTAACAATTGAAATTGAAATAAGATTTCATTAAAAATTGAATTTTTTTTAAATTTGAGTAACATTTAAATTAAATCAAAATTTTATTTACATTTAAAATTTTCAATTGATGGGATTTTGTTAAGGGAGAAGAAGCTCAAAAATAAAACAAATAAATTCAAATTGCAATAAAATCTTTATAAAATTTCAAATCTTTAAAATTGTAATTTTTTAAAATTCTATTGAAATTTAAACTCTAATTAAATTTGGAATTTTTAATTTGAAAGTCAAAAATATTTTGGCGAAAATAAGTGAAGCGGGCTACTTTTTCGGTCGATCTATTCGATTTAGATGATTTTTGCATATGTGGGTTACTACCCAATAGTAACCATATAAAACTTTATTGCAAAATTTATAATACTTTTTGAGCTATCGATAACTGAATATTGGATTTATATTGATATCAACACAATTTTTTTTTTAATTTTTTGATTCATTTAAAAAAAAAATTTTTTTTTAAGTTTTAAAAATTTTTTTAATTTTAAAATTTACAAGTTAACTCTCACTTTCTAAAAAATGGGATTAATGTCATTTTATGCGCTGCAAAAAACAAAAAAATTAAAAGTTAGTATCTCCTATAATGTTGAAAGCTGTGCTTATTTTAGTGATGACAGCTAGCATGGTCGCCAAAGTCAACAATACATCGAATAATGACAAATAAGCATAACTCCTTGGAATACGAAGATATTAAGTTATTATGGAGGTCAAAATCTAGAACAAAATATTATAATTATTTTTCACCCCTAAAAAAGTAGGTGCTTCTGGATACAGCATATTTAGATAAACTAACACATTTTACTCGGCCTCGAGCTTTTTTTGCTAGATGAAATACTAAATATAAAGTTTACTCCAAAACAGTCGCAGGAAAGTAAACGCCATTTTTGACAGTACGCCATCTTGCTTTTTTTTTTTGTCATCTTATGTTTTAATTCAAGACCGCATTAAAGTTACTCAAGAGCACAACAATTGTGTTGAGAGCAATAAGTGTTATATACAGACATAGTTCTTAGATTCCGTCCCATGGTTATAAATAACTTTTAAGACCAAAAGTATTAACAGTTTTTGTGGTGTCAAAGTCCATGGAAAAAAAGAAAAAATAACACAAAAACAAATAACAAGAGAGGCGCGTCCGCAATGCTCGACTTCTGCTACTGCTACACTCCACCCTCGCTCTTAACCTTACTCTATTAGGACCATCAATTGACATTGAACGCAGCTGAGAGCGCAGAGCTGAGAGACTTTTCTTTTTTTCCCCTCTGCTGCTGCTCTTCCGTTTCTCTTTATTTTTTGTGTGTTTGTTTTTTTGTCAGTTTTAGCCGCTGATTGCCGCCTGCTGAGTCAGCCATGTCAGTGCTCTTTGTTTTTGTTCCTTTTTGGTGTGTTATAGTTGTTGTTTTGCATGTGTGTGTGTGTGTGTGTGTGTGTATGAGTATCTGTGTTTGTTTGCATGCTATTGACATTAGAGACGGCTGGTGAATCTGTTTTGTGCCTGGTGGCAAAGGACTTTGCCTGGCTTAAGTGCAATCAGCGCTGCCAAAGTCAGCCAACAAGGACTAAAATCAACGTCAGCTTAGAGCAGAGCATCATTCTCAAAGTCATCGTCAGCGTCATCGTCATCGACAGCGACATCGTCATTCTTGTCGTCATAGTGCGCATCATCATTTAGTGCTCCAGCATGTTTGCAACGTCATCAGGTCCTGTGAGCGAGTTATATGGCCAGTTCTAATGCTTTGCTAATCTTTTGCTGGGTGCCTAGGTTTGACCCCAACTCCAGCTCTGCTTTTGGCTTGCGCGTTTTTCTAATTAAATATTTACACAAACTTTGAATGATTTTTATTAATTATTGGAAATATTACTGCCTTGTAAATAACTTTTTATTTTTCAAAAAAACATCTAAGTGGTAATAAAGCAAAATTGAAATAAATTAATTACGCGCCGCCCTGCTTAGGGATTTCCCAATATGCTGCTGGCTAAATTGGCGACAAGCCTTTGCAAAAATAATTAAAAACGGTCTACGCTCCCAAACTGTTGAAGTAATTATTTGTCCAATGGCCAACGAACTCCAGGACGCGCCCTTTAAGACTGGGCACGGACTCTATACACAAGTAGCACAATTTGGCCATGTTAAAAGCAAGGCAGCAAAACTTTTGCAGCAAATTAAAATTAATGAAAATAAATTTTCAAAATTGTTTTACAACCCTACTCTACCTTTTTATTTTTTGAGGGTGTATTTATATTTTTTTTTTTTTTTGTTTTCGTTTCGTTGTTAACTGGAAATGATTTGAGCGTAATAAAGCAAAGCCCGGCAAAGCCAAGACATCGACAAAAAGGTTCCACGCCATCTTGGATGGGCTGAGTTGGCACATGAAAGCACTTATGAAATTTCAGCTCTTGTTCCCAATCTTGTATTTGAGCTCGTTTTCGTTGGGGTTGTAGTCAACCTGCCAAACGGTCAACCCCTAAACCCTTAACCCTAACCCTTAGCGTGCCCTCCATACCATTTGTCGCACATATAGATTGCTTTTGGTCTTGTTGGTTTGTTTTACGGCTTTTTTTTGGGTCTTGGGCCTCATTTCTTTTCACTTTGTTTAATTTTGCCAACGCAGCGGCAATAAAATGTTGCAAAGGGCTTAGTAACTTGGCCAAAATCTTTGCAAAATACTTCGGTAAACAAAAGTTAGATCTTAATCTTAAAGTTGATTCCGCATTGGTATTAAACTAATTAAATATTCGATTAGCAAAAAGGGAAAAAGTCATCGTGGAAAATTGCGCAAGTTAAGGGGCAGCATTTAGTGGGCGTGGCAGGACAAAGGCGCTTGACAAATTGCTATACATTAATAAGCAAAAGCTTTTTCCTACCATTTACATTATGCATAAGACCAGTAGACACACAAACACCTTGTAGTCCTGCAGCTGGACAATAGGCAGCTGCTCCTATATATCCTCTTTGTGCTCATTAGCAGCAAGCACTCCGGTACATATGTATAAGTTTATTTTTCATGAACTTTTAATGTGACATTACAATACAAGTAGGGCACATAGAAACATTTCTGAAACTTTGGCAGCATTTGTTTATTTAATTAAGCTCATTAAATTGTTCCAGCTCGTACTAGGACTTTTACCAAACTACAGATATGCTTGTTTATATGTATTAGTGACTCCATATGTTACTAAGGATGCACAGATACATGCGCATAATTAATGTGCTGGCTAAGCTATGTCTGATTATGGACCATATTGTTGACCATATTGTAACAATTTAATACGCATATTGGACACAGGATACTAAACCATATGTTGGTTAAGATTTTTAAGTAGCTGACATTAGAGCCATGTCTATGAGCTGTAAATTTTTGTTAGCCTAATTAGTATGTTATAATAAAAATGACAAAGCACCCAGCTGATACGTTGGCTACTACCAAAAATTGGTAGCTCTTTTTAATGAAATTATTGGAGCATGAACAGAGCACACACACATACACATACACTCGCAAGGGACAGCGACAGAAAGAGAGAGAGAGAGAGAGCTGGAGAGTGCTCAAAGTGTTTGTTGCGAGAGTGGACCTTGATGTTTGGGTAACAAGCAGTCTCATAAATCTAAAAGGCGAATTGTGAAATTTTTTTATATATTTAAACTGGAATCAATCAAAACGTTTTTTACTAGAAGTGAAAGTAGATTTTTTAATAAAAAATAATGTTTTTTCCAGTTTTTTTTTGATCGAATTTTTTTTGTTATAATCAATTTTTAGCAAAAATAAATGAAATTGGCTTCCAAAATGCACTTTAGAGTATCAAGCGCCATTTTCAAATTAAGTATACGAAAGGTTTCCTTCATGATGCAGAATTTGGTCATAGTGGATATTTTTCACTTCGAAGTGTTTATATATCAGAGCAACTGTTAACAGCTATTAGAATAAAAATCTTTGAGCTTTACTTTTGGGCGGTCAGAACCAAAAACCACCCGTGTATCCGTCACTGGCTTGCATATTTTTATCCTGGACGTCAACAACCGTCGAATTTCGTAAAAATTCCCAAAAAATATTGCTTTTCGTCAAAAGTCATAAATTTCAATTTTGGCGTGACGTTACAATTTTTCGAGAAAGTATGCGAAAAAAATTAAGCTTTTAGAAAACTGATTTTGATGCTTACGTAGCAATTAAATAGTCATATAAAAATTTAAAAAAAACAATCGGTTTTATTGATAAAAGTATAAGAAAAACTAAGCTTAGCGTTACGTTACAAAAAGAGAAGTGGATTTGATTTTTACTTAAGATTTTCAATTTTTTAGAAGTTGCAACAGTTTTTAGTAAAAAGACTTTTATTATTATGATCTTAAATAAAATTATTTAATTTTGCTGGTTAAAAAATATAAAATGGCGTTACGTCACTCAAAATTCCATGTAATATTTTTGATTAAAAACATTTTTTTCTAAGCTTGGCATTAATATTAACAACTGAATATATTTCACTTGTTAAAAAAAAAAAATTATAATATTAATATTATAGTTCCTTAAGCTCGCTAAACTAAAGGCAACCCTCGTTTAGCATAACAGCAGACAGATTTAATTTATTCAAAGTATATACCATATATATATACGTATATAGATTTATACTATATGCCATTATATAATGCATTGTAGTTCTATGTGCGGGTCGAGCGCAACCAATTTGTGCACATGTCTAAGCCATATGTGCAAATGTCCTTGCCAACTTTGTTTTTGGCCAACTGACCGCACACACAAAGCAGACCGAAAAGTGTCCCAACTTGCTAGATGAATGTGTTTAGACTCACTCCCATTTTCTCGCTGTGTATATGTGTGTCCACTTTGGTAATTTTCACGCATGAGCGCGTTTCTGAGTATGCTGTTATTTAAAAAAGGAACATCTAGCAGGATTCATAGACCTTACGCTGACCATTGATATCAAAAACATGCTCAATTTAATTTGAATTGTGCAAAGTGTGCTTCGATATGCTCACACACGCACAAACCACATACTAACACACGCACACACAAACACACGCACATTTAAGGCCTTTACAAATTTGAAACTTAGGCTCAAGTCCAGGCGGCCATTTTTTATGACCCTAAATCAAAGAGTCAAGCGTGAGAGTATGTAAAGTTGGTTCCAAAGTATGTAACAGGTGCATGAAGTATATGTTGAATTCATCAGATCATCCAGAGAAAACTTTTGGATCGTCTGAAAATCTTTCAGTGTGAATTCTGACCAGGTAGCAAAAACAATCAAATACTTTAGATGATGGTTCGGTGAAAGATTTGGATGCAGAGACTCTATGTCCTGACCACCGCCGCTGACCAAGTCAATATTCAATCAACTGGCTGTTTATGTCAGCCTTAAGGGGAGGTTCTTTCAAATTTGGCCGAAAAGAAGGCAAAGTTTGGGAATTATTTGTGGCATGATAAAAAGACATACTAACTTCCTGTTTCTATTGTTAAATGCGATTTTTATTGTACAATTAGTGGAAATTTTTTTCTCGACGAAATTCAAAATGGCGGCTGAAAAATGGCGGCTCTTGTCTGCCTCTGCCCGCATAATATCGTCCCGGCATTTCAGTTCTCCAGCCGCTTGTAGTGAACCGAAATTAAAAATGTTTTTTGTTTATTGAAGTTAATGAAATTCTCTATGCTTAAAATTAAACTAAATCAGAATGAGTTTTGACAAAAAATTAACTGAAATGTGGACGTTTGAATAACAAATTTTTTTGTTCACTTTTTTTTTGGGATTTGACCTTGCTTTAAAATAACAATATAAAACTTTTTCATGTATATCAATAATATAAGGCATAAAAAAATATGATTTAAATGAAGGGAATCTGAACTATAGAACAAGAGTTATGCTTGAAATGCGGATGAAAAACATGGTTCCGAGAAAAACGCATTTAAAGTTTTTAGAACGTCCCTCAGCGCGAGCGACTTAGGTGCGTTCAAGACGCTCTATTTCTTTAATTATCGATCGCATCGAAAAATCCTTTCATACACATATACTACAAATATGTAGCTATATGTCGATTTTCTCGATTAAATTTGAAAGAACCTCCCCTTAAGATCTCGAAATTCGAAAGAGCTAGGGTCGCTATATTTTAAATGAAAATAATTTTTATTATCTTTCTTTCTTATAGAGATGAATTTTTTCCTTACAGCGAAACGTTGATATTTCCATTTTTTTTTTATTTAAAACTTGGCAGAGGTCGTGTCTGTATAAATGAAATAAACAAATTGTGATAAAAATCAACTATTTTCACATATTGTAATATATGAGCTAGGGTCCAAAAAGTTAAAGGACAAAAACAATACTCCAAATGATTTTAAAAAAATAATGATGCAGATCAATTTGAAAGTATAGATGATGATGGTTAAAAAAAAAAACTCGTTTCCATTTTTTTTAATTTTGACTAATCTCTTATTTTTGAAAGCCTACAAGGTTGACTAAAAATACTTTTTTTTTTTATAAAATTCAAGGCCTTTTCACTTTTTATTTAATTCTATCTAAACTACAAAATATATAAAACCGATTCGGAATTTGTTATTTTTCCTACCAATAAACCTTACAGTTTTTAACTTTTATTTTTTTAAATGGAAAATTTTCTTATATTTTTAAATTTATATTATTGTATATCACAATTTATTTTTTTTAATCACTTTTAGTGCCTTCCTAACAAAGTGTAAATGTGGTCCAGATTATAATGCAATTAACTAACAAACTAAAAGATCGCTCACCCTATATATAAAATATACAAGAAAAATTTTTATTTTTATTTACTTTAAATTCCACGACTACAAATTTTTTTTTTTTGAAAATTTAATCGAATTATTTGCAATTGGAGTTTAGCATCATCCGCCGTCGAACGATTGCGGATGAAAGCAAAAAAAAAAACACCCTATATCAATTTTGCGTATTAATTCCTGAACTGACCAACGTGCGGATTTGGATTTTGCATTTTTGAGTTCAGACACAAATCACAGTCACATCGTTTAAATGTTAAAAGTATTTTACTTTTTAGCCTAAGCTTATAGGGTATCCCATAGTCGTTCACCAGCACAACTGTACCACATTTTTTATGTGCGTGATTATTTTATTTATGTCACACACTCTGCCACACCATAAAAGGTCAAGCCAGCAGCATGGACGTTTATTTCGTTTATTTGGGCACAGTGTCACTCGGTCTGTGTTGTACAGTGGTTTAGCATAAAGCAATAAATTAGTAAACTTCCGAGCTTGAGTTTAGACATTTCAAAATTATGGTAGCCCCGCACAGTCAGGCACAGTGCTTTCAAGTTTATTGAACTTTATGAGCACGGATTACGGCAAATGACACTGTGTTGACCCAACCCTGCTCCACCAGCAGCCTGGACCAAAATGCAGCTTCGATTTGTTGGGAAAACTGTCTCTTAGTGTCTTACTTTGTGGCATGCCCTTAAAATTTATGTGCCAACATGTGACTGACAACTTTATGTCGGCAGTGGGGTATAGTGGGTTGTGTAAATTCCATAATATTTAAAGATTTTCCAAAAGAAAAATGAAAAGCAGTTTGGTTATAAATTTTGCCACTGGAACATCTTGGATGTTTTTGCAAAATTTTCAGTTCAGCCGTAATTTTATTTGGCAAACATGGCATTATGAGATTTAACCATTTGAGTTATGGTAATGAAGTAGTGCAGCGGGCTTAGGTCTGCGGGGTGGGGGCGCTACTCAAATGAAATGAAAATACATAAATAAATAATTTGGCAGCAGCACATAACGCGCTTTCAAATTAAAACCAAATAACGATGTGCAACAACAAGCTGGGGCGTGCAAGCGAAAACAATAACAAAAACAATGTACACACAAATAAATAAAAACAACAGCTGAGCATATAGTAGGTACACCATATATATATATATATAGAGAGAGAGGTAAGTATGTATGTATATATAAAGGCGGTCTTTGCCAACGACAAACGCCCATTTAATGCTATTTATATATAATCAACGTCAAGTTAATTTCACATTATGTGTTATTTTTTGCTTTGTCTCTTTGAAAATTGTTTTAATGGAATTATTCACACTTGGCTGCATGTTGTTGAACACCACATGAACAACAACAGAAATAACACCCTATAAACAACAACAACAATAACATGGCGTATACGTAACAACATGTGAGCAGCCATAATCGATTTTTCAGCCTATCTCTCTGTATTTATTATTGTTGCTGCCATTTTTTTATTTTTTTTTTGTTTCCTTTTAATTTTTGTTTATTTTGTAGCGTAATTTTTTGCTGTATTTACTTTTTGTTTCAGCCATTAAATTAAATGTGTGTGTATGTGTGCGTGTGTGTGTGGCAACTGCGAACCGGAACCAACAACGAAATGGCGGCTTCAACCGGATTCTGTTGTATACTGTATTTAAAAAGTTTGCCCTTTTTTTTCTTCATAGTCTGTCTAAACATGCAGACAAGCGAAAAAGGAAAACGACAGCTGACAGACATTGAGCTAAATAAATATTATATATAAATATATATAGAAAGCCTCAGTTGGAGTATTGTTCCCAATTTCGCTTACTCTAAGAAGGCTGAAAAGTTGAGAACAAAATGAAAGTTTCTTTCTCAAAGGACTTCTTTTGATGCAAATAATCGAAAGAATAGAAATTTTTTGTAGATGCATTTTACCTAAGTAGACGGGATGTTTTTAACACGTAACCAAATTGAATATGTATCGACAGATTACCTTCGGGATTTATCGGTATCGAAGCTTTTATTATCTTTGCGATATTACGAAAAAAAGTCATAGAGGAGAATTTTATAAAATGTTGCAGTTTTCGTTTTCAACATTTATAACATAAAATGCCGATTTGGATAGAAACTGAATGAATTTAGGAATAAATTTGCATTTTAGATAAAATATTTGCATTTAAAAAGAAAAACAAAGTTTATTCCTATTATATGTTAATTTAAAAATGCTTATTTCAATAAAATAGTATCCCTATGATAATACATAATTATAACAATACCTTATTAGCTATTAGCAATTTAATTTTTGCATTAAAACAGTTAATTTTGCATTAAAGCGATCATGGACAAAAGAATGAAAAATTTTAGTCATTGCTATATGCGTTAAAAAAACTTTTAGCTACTTAAAAGTTGATGTGCTTGATGATATTTAAAAATTTTAAAAACGATTGCTTTTTGCATAAAATCGATCAAGAAAAGAACACAAAATATAAAACATTTTCCGTTAAAATGGCTTTTGGCTATTTAAAAATTAATATGAAGTACCTTGACAGTAAAAAGTTATTTGCATTAAAACGGTTGTTCATTTTTTTGCATTAAAGCGGTGACTGCAAATAGAATGAGAATTTGAAGCCATTTCGAGTAAAGTAAAAGGACTACTTATTTGCATTAAAACGGTTTTTTTTGCATTTTCTTTTTG
Source organism: Chymomyza fuscimana (assembly GCA_949987675.1). Lineage (NCBI taxonomy): Eukaryota > Metazoa > Arthropoda > Insecta > Diptera > Drosophilidae > Chymomyza > Chymomyza fuscimana. The sequence goes on along the minus strand of OX465089.1, from coordinate 92,238,628 downwards.
TCCCTAACTGTTGACAAATGATCAAAAAATAAAAGAATTTTGCGTAAAAAAGACTTTTTCAAAGTTAAGCTTGTTAAAAAAACAATTCATTTGCATTAAAACGTTGGTTTTTATTTTTTTTCATCAAATCGATCATGGACAAAAGGATGGATACTTTTGTATAAGAATGGCTTTTTATATATATTTTTTTTTTTTTTTCTTTAAATAGATCTTGAACTAAAGACTAAAAAAACTGAGTATTTGCATTAAAACGATCATAGCAATGAGAAATAGAAATGCAAAAATTTACGTCATTTACAAAAACACATTTTTACATTAAAACAATTATTATATTTTTTGCATTCAAACGATCGGAGACAAAAGAGCAAAAAATTAAAAGCATTTTGCTTATAAAAGTATATGTAATAGCATTGCCATAGTTAATAAGCTATTTAGTACTAATTACGCATTTGCATTAAACCGGTTGCTTTTTGCATTAAAACGATTATGAATAGAATAATAAAAAATGAAAGCATATTGCATAAAAACGGCTATTGACTATTTTAAAGCTGATATGCTTGATGACAACTAAAAAATATTTTCATTAAAACGATTGATTTTTTTGCATTACAATTTTGCATTAAGGTCACAATTAAAGCCAACTTGCGATTTAAACATTAAAAAAAAAAATTTATTTGCGTTAAAACGGTTATTTTTTGTCATTAAAACGTGCATGGACAAAAAATGTAAAAAGCACTGTCAGCATTTACAAACTTAATTTGATAAATCAGATTTTTGACAAAAAACAACTTTTTGCACTTAAAAAATTATAGCAAATATCACAAAGTTTTTGTAACGTTTAAGTGAAAGTAACATTTGGAACTCAAGCAAAATAAAAATAATAATCATAAAATATTTATTGTGAATGTTGTGCAGCCTGTTGTAACCAAACGAGTAAATAAATAATATTTTTGTTCATTGTTTTTGTGTGAAAAATGTTGAGAAATTCTATTTTCTTACTCATAACTAATTCGGTTGAATTCTTGCATTCTTTTACGAAAAATAAGAAATGTAAATGATTGTGGAAGTACTTTTTTTAATGTCTTATATCTGTAGCATGAAATGTTTTTAATTATAAAAAAAAGTTATTTGCAATTAAACGGTTGGTTAGCTTTAATTTTCAAATGAGAATTATTGGCATAAAATTGATTAACAAAATAAATTTATTTGCTCTATATATTATATTGTTATAATTATAAATAAATTCTTTTAATACAAAATTCGAAATCTAATTAGTTAATTAATTGCATATAAACGGTTGGTTATTTACAATGTATAAATTTGCAATGTGGGCTCTTTAAAGCTTTTTTGCAATATGGGCTCTACCCAAAGTGCAGATTGATATATGGACGTGACTAGATTAGCTTGGTTTGGGTTGGTGAAAAACGCGCTGGGAATGGATTCTATCAATACCACAATTGTCAATTAATTATTAGTTTTAATTTATATTATTGTTCGGAAACAAATTTTCCCTTGACAGCATCATTCTGGTTATATACCCTGAAGATTGATGAGCAAAGTAAGCAGGTGCCAAAGCCCCCTCCTTTTTGCAATAAATAAAAATATGCATAGAAAATAAAATTTTCCTATGGCTAGCTAAATTAATTCGCTAACAATTTGTAAAGGTCAAACCATCTGAAATTTCCTCGAATTCAACAAATTTCCCCTGGGGCGTTTCACACTGTCGACGCTTTTGAAATTGGGAACATCTAGCAATTTAGTTACGTGTTCGAGTTGATCGAAATCGGAAGTGGGAACAGTCCATATTGTTTATACAAGCGAATTGGATTGTGGCACCAAGCATACACACACACTCACGCATAAACACGTATACGCCCGACAAAAGTCTTTGGCTTTTGAAAACACTTCACACACACACACAGAAAGAGTAAAAGGCTTTCAGAGACGAGGCACATGAGCAAGCTTTAAATTGAATTGAATTTTCCAGACATAATGTTTTCAGTTTCAGTTTTAGTTTTTCCAACTTTTCTATTTTTGCTCAAGTTGTGTATTTGGAATTCTTTTATTTTTTTGCTCAGCTCACATCCGGCACTCACATGCTGGCCATCCATCGTGGCGCTGCAGCCGCTGCTGCCAAGTTGCTTTGCTCATTGTGCCGGAATGACCAATTTTTGTGATTTTCAATTAAGTTAACTGTAAACGTGCTGGTTTCAACATGTGGCACGCTGCGCCCAGGGGGCGAGGGAAGTGAGTATGCCATGCCATGGCTCATGTCCAATTCAGTTTAAACAGCGGCTTGTAGCTGCTCTGATTGGTGCTGCCCTGCAGTCTGCTGGTCAGGCTGAATTTCTTTGCGGCCAGTGAGAACGCCCGGCGCCATTAGCTCTGAAATTTATCTACATGCACTTGACAGGTGGCTGGCGGCAGCAGCAGCTGCAGCTGCAACAACATGCTCCACAGCCTGGAGCAGCGGCTTAGCCTGTTCTCGGTTTGATTTAGTTTGGTTAGAGCTGGCGGCATTGGTTCTAACCAGGGTCATTATGTTTGCTACACTACTAAATTGACTGTGCACAGCCAACGAATGTCGGCACTTGACGTGACTCTGCCAGTTTGGCCAAAGTGGGCAGCTTTGATATGGCCACTGCTGGTCCATAGCTCACGGACAATTTGGCTTGTGTATGCTGGCAACATACATTTCGAATTGGCTTAAATTCAATAAGTTAATGGCAAGTCCTTTTTTTGCTACAACAACTGATGGCTGATTGACAGGCAACAGTTGCACTTAAATTCATTTTTTTGCATTTGCCAATTGTTTATTTTAACCTGACCATCAACATTGATTGCATTAAGTATGCGCACCGTGGACTCACTCTGTAGTTAGTACGAATTCTTAGCTGTACACAGGGAGAAAAATAAGGTGATTGAAAGAGTTGCGGAGTGAAAAAAAAACAGGCTTTAGCATTTGAAGTAATTATCATTTGTATTTAATTTAAAAGAGAGTCTTAACCGAACTTATTGGCTTAAGGCAACAAAAATATGAATTAAAACACAAAAAATCGATTTTTGGGTACGAAGATCAGATCAAATTTTTGGGTTACCTGTATCTGAATTTCCAAAAAGTCAAAACTTGACATAAGCTTAAAAAACCCCTATAACAATTTTTTTATATGCTTTTGGGGTCGCTGTTTCCGAAACCAAGTGATATCAAATTTTACTTCAAGCTAAAATATTCAACTTGATTTCAGCATCTTGCTCTATCCCCTTAAACAGATTTGACTAAAACTTGCTCAACTTTTTCTTGCTGTGTAGCTTAAGTCCAGTTCAATAATGGCATATTCTTGGCAGTCCATAAAAAAGGTAACGCTTCATTTGCTGCAAACGGCAACAAATAAAAATGACTTCAAATACCATTTGTCATTGTCAGCGCACAATTTACGTTTGACAAACGATGCGCGACGGGGCCAAAAAAGCTGCCCCTGCTACACAAGGCTGCACTGCAAGTACACTCCTAGCGGGGTGTGGCAACTAACTACCAAGTCAACATTGCCATATGGCTTAAATCTTTGCATAATTCATGCAATACTTCAATTGATCATTGACATGCTGCTTGGCATGACCTCAAACAAATCTCGAACCCGGTAACTAACCGCAGACATGATCGGGATGAGAACCCTTTTAAGCTGTCAATCGCAGTGCTTGTTGCACAATCTCGAAGTGCCTCTAATGAAGTCTGACACTGATTCTTACAGCAGCCGAAAACATGAACTACTCCTCCATGACATGCATTCGTTTAGCCATTAAGGCAATTTAGTAAGCTGTTTGGATTTTGATATGCCCTACTCCTATTGACAAAGGGTATATGTAGTTCTTAGGAATTTAAGCAACAGGAGGAAGAAATCGCAAAGTATATATATAGTACATGCTCTTTTTCTGATGTACGAACAGTATGAACTTCAAAATCTCGGGAACCATAAGAAGTAGGGGAATAAGCTCATAATCCAAAAGAAGTTTAACCAGAGTTGAATTGACCGTGCTCTGATTTCCTTTTTCAGCAATAATTTTTTTCAGCCCTGTAAATATTCTCAAAATCCGAGCTAAACCCAAAGGATCTTGTTTTTAACCTTTTGTGATCCTAATCAACAAAACATTGTTGACTTTTGTCATAACAGTCTTGAACCAAACGCAAGTGACGTATCGTGTTTTTCGTAACTTTTCGAATTCTGAAAATAAAATTTCTTACACAAAAGAAACCTTTGGAACCATTGCCAATAGATTATGGAAGTATAACTCCTTGGAACCGCAACTTGGGTAAAAGATTATGGAAGTTATGGCTAGAAAATCAATTTTTCAATTTTGCCAGTTTATCATCAAGTATACGTAATAAAGTTTCATCTTTTTTTTTAAAGCAACATACAGGGAATACCAATATCGCTAACATGTACAGCTCATTCGGTCACGCGCGCCTTTAATGTACGCCATTTTTTCAGCCTTTCTTTTTTTTCGGCATCTACCATCCTGAGGCGCTTTTCATACTCAATTTGCCTTGACAGTGATTAATATTGACCGCAATTTCATTAAATCGTCTTTTGATGTAACCCCCAACGGCAGCTCTAAGTGGCCAAGTGTGTGGCAGGTCGTTCGAGTCCAATATCAGCATGCATGCCACTTTCTGCAAGCTGGCTATAATTTCATTTTAATTTGTGCTCCCTTTTCATATATTATACATTATAGCCTTAAACCACTTGACCCCGTGGTCATCATTAATTTGCATTGCTTGTGCTTCAATTGAGCTGCTTCTGAAACACTTTTTAATGCTTATTAATGATGTGGAGTTAAGATAAAAACAAAACATGTGCCAAAATTTGTTGCTTAGATCATGTGATTTGCCGCCATTTTCTTTCATATTAATGTGAAATAATAAGAGCGACCTGGATGAACCCGGGAGCACTTGAGTGCTTGTTAGCTGTCAAAATAATTGACATAAAGTGGCTTGTATCTTGCTGGTTATTTACGAGCTGTGCACATTTAGGTGGTCACCATTATGTGCACCCACATAGAGCATCACCCACACATCCACTTACCCAGGTCACTATGCTCTAGAAGCTATAAATAAATGACAAAAATTGCCGTAACTTCCCCAAGTGACCATAGACATTGGGCTACGAAAATTGCCTTTGCTTTTGTGGTTTGCTTTGTCTTTGTCCGGGGGCCTTATCTAATATTCCACATAAGACCAAATTTATTTACGTGTTTGTTAGCTACTTAAATGCGCACAGTGGTACACAGCTTATTTGTATGCAGTGAAAACTTTTCGTTCAAGCTAGAAGAAGTTTCAAATTTAATTTTTCATAGCAAAAGCCAAATATTAAAAAAAAAAAACAAAGAATTTAATTTGTAGCCTCAAACTTCTAGCTATTTATTTATTTATTTATTTAATTGTGCTTTATTTCCTTTATATTATAATAATGCTTAAAGCTAGCTTAATTTAGTATAAACAGAGTCGAGGTATAAAACCTATGCAACTGAAACATTAATATTTTGTTTTAAATTATGTACATTTTAGTACATTTAGTATCATATTAATTTTACAAAAAAAAAAATAAAATAAGGAATAAATAATAAAAGCGTAATAGTAAAAAGTAATTACGTGTTCTATTTTTCGAGGAAAAAAATAATAAATTAATAAAAAAAATATTTTGTTTCGGTTTTTAAAGAAAAAAATAAGTTTTTACAAAAATGCATCAATATTTTCCCTTGGCTAAAATCCGAATTTCTGAAAATATTGGCATCTTTCAAATGAAAAACATAAATTTTTAACGACTTAATTTTTGCTTTGTAGCATATCAAAAATATTAATTAATTTCAATCAAATATATTAATTAGTTGTTAAAAAAATGATTGATAGTGTACTCTAATTTTAAAAAAAAAATTTATTTATTTGTAATTGCTGTCTATGCTACCTTTACAATGCCTTTAGAAATTGACATATATGACGTATTCACAATAAGTTTTTTGCAGTGAGCTTGGAAATTGTTTTAAAAATCATGCAAAAATCAAATAAACCCTAAACCACTGTTCATACATATAACACAAAGGATGCATAATAAAACAAAGCACAAAGACATTCCTTTCCAGCCTTTGCATAAACTAATTTAGTCGTTTGCACATTTCAATTTTATTTCTCTGAAAAAATGCTTAAATTTGGCAAAAATTTGCCAAAATTTTCCATTTGCTTCAACATAAATCGAATATTTTTAAAAGGAAAACCACATAAATACCTAAATATGTTTTTGAGTACATAGTTATATACATACCCATTATATACATATATGTATTTGTAAGTGCATAATTTACCAAATGACTAAAATATTTATTAATGAAATTGCTCAGCGCTGTTAAGTATTTTGCTCTTTTTTTTAGACTTTTTGTAAACAAGTCAAGGGTACAAACATTATGACTTTGTGCGGTACCTTCATGTATTTGTAAAAACAAGAAAATACCAAACTGACGCATCTAGCCGAATTTGGGATACACTTAAGTCCAAAAAGGAAGCACTGTAATTTATAGAAAAAAAAATATATCATACCTTGTTTCAAAATTTAGGTTCCGAGTCTGATTTGTTGAGAATTGTTCTTTATTATTAAATTCTTGAACCTACTTCTGATATATTGGGACCCTACTAATTGAACGGAGCAATCATTTATTTTAATCGAAATTAGCAACAAGGATAAATTTCATTAGTAGTATCGATAAATTTTTTTTTTTTTGATGTCTTTTTTGTTTATTTATTTATTTTAAATGGGGTACAACAAAGTACAGTTGGCCTTAAATTATAAGAAAAATTTAAAAGAAATATTTAAAAATAAACGAGAAAAAAAGATAGATATGAACCAATCCGCGTCACTAGCCCGGTTGGTGAACTTTTTAGCGATATGCACCGACTCACATCAAATACTGGCCAGAGAATTGGATTTACAATAACTAATTGCAGAAAAGATATTATAATATAATATAATATTAGAAAAAAAAAAGCCAAAAGAGCATCAATGACCAAATACGTGCCTCATAATACAGGATTGGTCATGGATGCTCGAAGAGGCAAGTCAAGATGACGTGATAAAAGGAATAGACCGCTCAAAAGAGAGGAAATTAAAAAGGAGGACAGCTTTATAAGGCGAAGTCTGTCAGAATATGGAGGCAGTCGGATAAGTGGATTCCCATTTAAGCAGCGAAGTGCGAAGAGGAGGAATTGCTTTTGAACAGACTCAATAATGTCCTGATAAAGGCAGAATTAGCGTCATTAAAGCTTTTCCTAAGCCTTCCCTAGTGCCTTTATCATATTTCGTTGTATCGGCTGGTATGCTTATTAATATGAAGGTCTACGATCTTCAGTCTGAGGTATTGGTACAGGATCGCATTAGTTACGTACCATTTGCTTCCGGTAATAAGGCGCAAGGACCTATTTTGTAGCTTCTGGATATGTTCGCGATTCGAGCGAGCTGCCATATCCAAGATCCTTATGGGGGACACCACCATGTTATATATAAAGTATATGAGCATTTTATTTAATTCATATATTCCTATTACGAAAAATAGTTCAGTCGCACTTCAGTTATACTTCAGTTGTTACATACACGACTTTGTTTCATATACAAAAATTTCAATGGAGACCCTAAAAGTATGCAACGATTTTTTTCTTTCATTGTGTCTCATATGCACCAAGGGAGTTCATTTAGGATATGCGTATTTTTTAAGCTGAATAAAATAATTAAATTTTTAGGTGAGAAACCAAAGAAATATCCTGGGAGTCCGGACTGCCATGGCAACATCTCATTTTCGTATCAAATCTAAACACAAACTTATATGCAATTTTAAGATAAATTAATTGTTTTCTACCAAATGCCCCCAACCTCATGATTTTTTACTATATCCATTATTCACCATTTAGCTAACGCCCATAAGAACAAAACTAGAAGCTACAAATTTATTATTTCTCAAAGAAGGAGTCACTCCCAAGCAGCTTTGAGCAAGGGTTAAAAAGAATATGTATATTTTCTTATTTGTTGTGTTATCGTAGTTCCTCGATTTCTGCACATAATTTATTGCCCAGCTAATGGATACCATGTTAGAGTATAATAAAGATAAAGCTGCCAAATGGCAGCTGTTTGAGACACGCAAGTTGAAAATTTCGCAAAGTTGAATGTCATCAGCAATTTCGAGTTCATCAAAAATTTAGCTGCGCAACAACAGCGAAAAGCGCAAAAGCGAAAAGCCGTGTTGCAAGTAGGAAGAGCAAAAGAGCGTAGAAAAAAAAGAGGAGAAGAAAATGGTAAAAACGCAGAAGAGATGCCAAAAATTCCATGCGCAAAGTTTGTTAATGGGCATAAATGTGGCAACAGGCGCTGACAACGTCGAAAAAATGAACTTTAATGTAAGGAGAGTGTGAGTGTTTTTTTTTTTTTGGGTACTTGTGTGTGGCAAGGTTCATTCACTCCCTGGTGTTTATCTCTATGCGTGTTAGTGTGTGTATGTGTTTTGTGGCAGCCACACATCGCTATCAATATGTATTGCCTCTTGGGCTGAGCTTTTTGCACTTATTTGCACATACAAGTATGAGTAGTTGTATGGGTTGTGTGCCTGCTTGCCTTATGCTTCGGTGTACTATGGTACGTATGAGCATTATTAATAAGTACAAGGTTGCGTATACGTGACATTTACGGAAATTTGATTGAAAAATATCGAGCATACTTTTCGCCACTTGCCTTGTGCGTGTCATTGTGTCAATTTGTGTGTGCTGGAGAGTGTAAGTGAGTGTTAGTATATTTGTGGACCATTTTGTAGTGTAACATTTTCATTTTATGCGTAAGAAATGCGAAGTCGACATGCCAATTTCTGAGTCGTTGCAACACCAAGAGCTGCGACAAGGAAAAACATAAGAAAACTGTGGGGAATGGTGGACGGCTGTGGCATACACTGCAGGACGTTTTTTCAGCAAAAATAAGTAATGTGTGAGCGTCCATATTGATTTTCAAGGAAAAACGAACTGGAGTATTATAAAACATAGACATTTTCGAGGAGATTGTAAGATTCTAGATTACTTGTGGATTCTCATCACATTAGGTATGTAGATAGTCGCGAAGTTCTGCTACGGGACTTGTTTTTAAATTTGGGCCAAACGTCTGAGGGTATCTCATATAAAGGTGACGTCAGAGGGATAGACTACGCCTACTCTTGGTATCAATTTTTGCAAAAAACCTATAATAACCTCAACACACTGTTTGTAGTGTATAAATACGCACGTAGTGCTAAGAAAACATATAAGAAAATGTATTCTCATTTTTTATGCCATATCCCATATATAACTTTTGACGTTCTATTAACAAATGTCATCGATATTGACTGCAATGCGTTTTACATGTGCCACAAACTACGTGCTGCAAGAGGCATTGAACCAACTAACCTGCTCCATTTTATATCTACCAAAACACACACTCTTGTATACAATGCCTTGACAAACCCCTCAACACCAACCCAACCCTCCCCCCCAACGCACAACACGATCTGTGTTGAATTGAGCCCGCGTTGACAGTACACAGATTTCCAGCAGTAGTTGACACTGATTCATCAAAAATTAATCGAATTTTCTGTAGGTTATGTGAACATGCCATGAGTGAGTGTCCAGGCTTATCGCTCCCCACCCCCATTGTACGCCTGACCAATCCACTTATCATGTTTTTGTGACCATGTTTGTGCCATGTGCGTCATGTTGTGACACCTTACCAAAGTGTTTTGTGGCTGCGCTTTACAATTTTTATATAATCCCTTTATGACAACAATTTCGTTGAAAAGCCGAAAATTTTGCACCATAAATGAAGTTGACTGTGGCATGCATCACAAATGCATGTTGATGACATCTCGACGAGATGTGGTTGTGCGTGTAAATAGTGCCTATGCTGCGTAAAGCTCTTTGTCTGCACCAAAGCTCAGTTCAGTCTCTGTGATTCGGTTGACTAGACACGGCTCCAGTGAAATCAGTGTCCATTGGTTGGTAGCGATTGTGGCCGATATATCGTTGAAAATTTTATGAGAAAAAAGTGAAAAATTTTTTATACTTTATGATGTAATCCTATATATTGGTCAAAATAAATGTGGAAAAAACTGTATCCTTTGTAGGCTTTTCAAAAAATTATTTAAGAAGTGCTATCCTCTTTGAAAATCCTTCTTCCAACAAAAAAGTGGATATGGCGTTTTTTTGAGCGATGCAATTCAATCAAAAAATTTTAATTTTTAGTACGTGACGTCACTAAAATTGGGATAACAATGGCCACGAATTCAAAAAGTTACAGACTAAAGCAACTTAATTAAATGTTTTTACAAGCATAGGATGTTGAGATAATTAAAACCTTATTTAAATTTTTAGTAAGTGACGACACTGGAGCTGGGCAAATACAACTAATTTAAATTTTTTGGCAAGAGTATGTTGAAGAAAAAGGTTGTTATTTGTCAAATTGATTTAAAAAGAAATTGTCGAAAATAAATTCAAATTTTTTTCCAAAAATAAATTAAAATTTATCTTGAATGATGAGACACTTTTTTGACTACTGGTTTCCAATATTAGAAAAAAAATTTTATTCATGTCATTTTTTTAAAACATTGTTTCAGAAAATTTTTTTTTGAAAAAAGTGATAGAAAAATTTTATTTTTTTATTTGTTTATTTCCATTAGACTAAGTGCGTAATACTAACTCTAATATTATGCAACAAGGCCGTCGACTCGAACATTGGTGCGGGGCTATAAAAGGTCTATTGTTAATAAGGGTACTTATATTAGTAAGTTACATTGCATGTGTCAAATGTCTATTTTTATTTCTTCAAAAAACTGAAACATTGAGGTGATATTATTATAAGTGTCGTGCTTAAGGAGATCAGAGGGAGGATATCTATGGAAAAAAGAGGCTCTAATACTCCCCAGGCCGTGGCAGGAATCTAGAAAGTGGTCGATAGATGCTCGGTGGCCACAAAATGGGCAGTTAGGCTGTGTTGACCCGTTGAGTAGATGCTGGTAGGTAAATTTTGGGATAAAAAAATATTAAGAGCGAATAAAACAAAATAAATTGTTTAAAAAAAGAAGTAGTTTAGTCAGAAATAAAAAGTGAAAAAATGTTTATACTTAGGTCGTAATGCGATATTTAAAAAAAAAAATTAGAAAAAAAAAATTTAATTTTTTTAAAAATTAAAACTTTTTGAATAAAAGTTATAGATATATATTAAGAGCAAATTAAACAAATTAAATTGTTTAAAAAAAGAAGTAGTTTGGTCAGAAATGAAAAGTGAAAAAAATTTTGTAAATCGTAATGCAAAATTTCTAAAAAAAAATTTTTTTTAATATTGGGGTGTAGTTGTTTTTTTTACATTTTTATATATATATATTTATTGACTTCAGGCCTGGAGAAATACAAATCTATTTTTTTTATACAAATTTTTAATTGCAATCAAATAATGTGTCTGAAAAATTTTTACGTATACGCAATGTTGCCGTATTTGTGCTGGCCAAATGTTGTACATGCTTTCATTATCAAATCCGAAATTATTGTCATAACTTAATACTCTTGAAGGTATTTACATCCGGAATGTACATTTAGGCTATATATTGTAAGAATGTTCACAAGGGTGGCCGCCGCTGGTATGGAGGATTTTTAAACCGTCGATATCAATAACGCCACCCCCTAAAAAGTTTCCTTTTTACCTGCATATAGCGCCTGTAAAATTTAAAGGCGATCCGAATGTATTTGATGGTTCCTAAATGCAGGTAAAGAGGAAACTTTTTAGGGGGTGGCCTTATTAAAATCGTGAGATGTTGCAAAAATGGCCTCCCTAATGTTCACCCAACGGGTGGGTCAAAGACTCGGATTGGTTCGTAGCTTTTTCCATACGCAAAAAATACTTCGTAGAGGCGTACGTTATAGCAACCTTTAGCTGTACTGAGTCTTTTACTCTTATAGTTATATATATATGGTATAGCACATAGCTCCATTTACAAAAATTTTAAAGTCATTTACGTTTAATAAAGCATTTTGTGCTAAGGGGACAATCGTCACCAATTAAACAGCATGACTGCTTCTATTTACAAGGAGACATTAATTTGTATATGTGCTGCTGTCAGAGTCATATCGCTTGGGAGCGACCTGCTGGTCCGGTTGAGCATCTCTCAAGCTTGTGGTTGGCATGGTGAATGCATCAATATGCATCCTTTGTGCGCTCTCACAAACAATGACCATGCAGTTTACAAGGCAACAAGCGCGTAAGCTGTACTCATGCTTACATATAAAATTAATTGCAAGTACTTTATATAATATACAGCACTTACACATTATGTACTTAACATTTACTGTAGATAGCTGAACTTGACTGTTTTTGTTGTAGCTGTTATTACTGCCTCTTAATATATACCTACTATATATGGCTTAAAGCTGCTTTTTTAATATAACTTTTGTACATAACACTGCACTCTACTGACATTTTCTTTGTCATGTCAGAGACAGAAGAAAAAAGAAAAATATAACCAGGCCTCTGACAAAAGAGTTGTAAAACCAAGGCCAAAGGGTCTATACGACTGACAAGTCCTGGCCAGTTGCCAACAATCTGATATGGTACACTTGACTGCTGAGCTGGCAAGCCATTTGTATTTTCTGTTTATTAGAAAGCACAGCTTTGGCATCAATTTGATGTACGAATAGGCATTTTAATTTACAGCGCTGCCAATCTAACAAAAATTTGATATTCCATTTTTAAAGCGCCTGTGACTGAGTGAGTGCGGTGTAGTCTGGAGCACTTAATGCTCGCTAATGACACCCATGGCACAATATAAGTCCGGGCTTTATATTTTCATTTTCGCATCGTTGAGCGCCACAAAAGCAAGGAACATTAAAACCTTAAATTGAATTTTGTAGTAAATTTCGGGGCCAAATACAATTGCAATTGGATCTGGCAGCTTTTCATTTAAAATTGATGGACAACCAGCCGGGCATAGGTAGCTTCAACAAAAATGTTACGAGCAGATATTATGCTTAGCTGAGTCATAAAAACCAGTGCTGCCCATCTATTAAATTGTTTTACGCGTTGCTCAGAGAATAATGGGGTATAATAAGTTTATGGAAGAGTATGTAACAGGGTGATGGAAGCATTTTGGACTCGAACATCTATAGCTGTCTATTTTTGTGGAAGCTGAGGTCTTGGAGCGACACCAAACATAGTCGGTCAGTTTTTGAATTCAATAAAAAAAAATCAAAAAAATGGTTTGGATTTGTTTTTTCTCTATAATAGATTTATTTTTGTAGCTCCATCTAGCGGTCAACTTTGGAACATGTCGTGGTTCCTTTATGCTTAGTGCTCCCCCTCACGGACATTTTCGGCACTTATAGTAGCTTCCATTTTTTTGTTGCTGCCTCTTGTGGACAATCTTGGAACTTGAATAATGTCAAATGCGGAGTTGGGTCTGACAAGCGAAGCGAGTAGGGTGCGAAGCCCCTTGGTATTTTTTCAAGATTATTTTCTATAAATATTGATCACTACTACGATTGAAGTGATCCATAAGAAAGTTTCAATTTCGAGTCGCTTTTTCGAGCGTTCCTGTATTTTTCGGCTTCTTATGCCGAAGTCCTTAGTTGTTTTCATTCCGAAATAAATTATATCATCCGGAAGGAAATGTTCCTCTACCATGAGAGTATTCCTTTGTTCGACAACTTCTTAAATAAAGAGTATTTTAAAGTCAATCACGCCTCACTTTTCGCTACTTAAGTTTTGTTATAAACTTTGAAATTAGTTGCCCATTTTGTAGCAAAGTAAGGGTTAGGAGTCAGCTGCTTTTTCTGCTGACCAGCAAAGCGTAACAGCGTCAAAAACGAAATTTTATGCTCTATTTATTGGTAAATTGCCAAAGTTTCAGACATACCACAAACGAGCAGCCGACGCCAGTGTTGCCACCTGCTGCTCTCTATTAATTTCAAAAGCAATAACTTTTGTGAGTGACTGAAGAAGCAGCCAGCTAAAAATGTGCTATGTATGTGTGTGTGTGTATCAGTGTGTACATATTTGCTGAGGTATAGTCGTGTGCTCGTAAATATGTGTCATACTCCTTGCCGCCTGACAGAGTGACTACACCCAAGCGAGCGACACACGGGGCGTATGAGTGTCGATGGCAATGTAGCATTTTTGCTACTTTACGCGTTGCTTGAAGCGCTCGTAAATTTTTGACATAAATCTTTCATACACAGTTTGTGGCCTTGGTACGACTTGCTACAGGCTACAGGCGTCCAAAATTGACAGTTGGCCTGGCAGGTACGCGTTTCGCTATGGAGCTATGGAGTGGCCCAAGCCATGACTGACCAACAGCCAGACAGCCGCAAATGAGCTGTCAAGGCTAACTGGGCGTTACAATTCCCAAAGCCATGCAACCCCACAGCTTGTTACTCGCTCGTCATGGCCATGATGTACGGACTGCTCATGCAAAGCTTTTGGCCACATTTTGACCTGGTCCGGGGTAGCCCCAACTTTGAAAAAGTGCCAAACCTGCACAGCCTGTCCATCTCTTTGTGCGTGTCAATAAATGAAGCGTGATTGATTACGTGGCAAACTTTTGGGCAAATTTTCTGTTTATGACAATAATAACAACAAAAACAACGACAACCAACAAACAGCAACAACAAACAACAATAACAAACAACAACAACAGCATTGAAAGCTGTTGACTAGCCCTGGGCAGGTTTCAGGTGTCCCTCGTGCCTGGCCATTTGTTAGCATTCATTGTTTGCATTTTGTATATCCTTTTCTTTTTTTTTTGGTATATTTCAGCCATCGCTGTTTCCGCTCACGTTGCCGTTCAGTTTTACCGTTTCGGCTGCCGTTACCGTTACTGCTGCTGTTAACGTTGTTTTGTTTAGTCAGCCATTTTTATGCAAATGAAATAAATTTTGCATAAAAAGTCAAACATCAACAGAGATTTATGACTTGTTGAGACTTTAGCATAATTTCATAAATATTTAAACATTTGCATGCGCTCTATACAAACACAAACACACACGTACCATAATCAGTTCGGCGAAGGACAAGTTTTAAATTATATATGGCTTTAGTATAATAAATTCTGATTATGTGCTTATATTTAGAACTTGTCTAGTTTCTTAACTTAGTTTACTAAAATAGATCAAATCAATTTATGCTTGTATTTATCTATGAATGCGTTAATATACAAATGGACTAGTGTAAAAATATACGCAGACGAATTTTTAAGCATAAAGGATAGCTTCAAACTTACTTTTTTTTATACCCTGTACCTATAGGTACAAAGGGTATACTAGATTTGTGCAATGTATGTAACGGACAGAAGGAGGCGTGGCAGACCCCAAGTCCTTTATACCAAAATGCTTATCATTACCTCGGGTAGCGATTGAGCCATGTCCGTCCGTCCGTCCGTCCGTCCGTATGAACGCCTAGATCTCGGAGACTATAAGAGCTAGAGACACGGAACTTTACCTGCTGGTGCGCATATTTCATAAGCAGATGAAGTTTGTTGAATCATGTCAATATCTTTCCCCGTTGCGGTCCCACCACCCCCCGCAATCGATTTACCGTGTTTTCTCCCACACCCCTCAACATACCAACTTGAAACTTACCCCATATACTTTAAATAACTTCTTTGACGTAACATTCGAGTTTCATCAAAATCGGTAAAAATTTAGGGAACTTATAGGTAAAATTATCGAATTTCACCAAAAAAAAAAAATTCCAATTGGAAAGTTCTTAGAAGGAATATGCAGGAAAAATTTTTTCGAGACAAAAGGTACAGGGTATTCCACTGTCCGGCCCCGCCTCGACTGTACCACATTTTTTTTTTTTTGTAAATTACGATTTTATGGACCCCGAAGTCGTTATAGGGATACAAAAGCAAAAAAAAACAGGGTATAACTATGACTTCTGACTCTTATTTAAACTGTGAAAGTTCCAACTGCTAATAAACACAAAGAAGGTAAACATGGAGTCACTGAAAATAACACAACAAAATTTCTATGAGACAAATATGATCGTCCAGGCAGAAGGAATCATAAAATAAATAATTTAAACATAAACCTTCTATCCTTAAATACAATCAATAATATTCATAATATTTCAAGCTTTTGGGAAATTAGATGCAGACAGTTCTTTCTCAGAAAAAAATGGAGTGATATCGATGGAGTAGTATCGACGATATATCGAGAATGGTATCGAACCCGAAATATTTTATTAAATATAAATAGTATATCAAAATATTGGGAAAATAGCACCCAGACTACATTTTACTAATTAAAAAAAAATTTAAGTACGAGACAAATTTAAATCAAATCCTCGATTTATATCGAGAGTCAAATAATCGGTATGGAAAGCGTAATTTTTAATAGAGATGAAATCAAAATATTATGATAAACTCGTTGGAATGTAGCATGCAGACTGTACTCTCTTTATAAAAAAAAAAATTGAGTTACTAGACAAATTGGTATCGAATACGATATATCGAGAATCGAAAAATCGGTATCATGCGCTAGATTTGTATTAAATATGAAACAAAAGTATTAATTCCGATTCGTTAAAAGGAAGTATGACTCCTTATTATAATTGGTATCAAATCGACGATATATCCAGAATCGAAAAATCGGTAAAAAACCCGAAATATTTATAAAATTGAGATGGAACCCAGAGTTTACCTTATTTATTATAAAACAATGTAATTACTGGACAAATCAACGATTTAACGAGTAACGAAATATCGGTATCGTATGGGAGATTTTAATTTACTATGAAATCAAATTATTATTTCAAATTCGTGGAAGGGTAACATGAATGTACGTTCCTTGTTAAAAAAATGTAATTACTAGGCAAGTTGGAATCAAATCGACGATACATAATAAGTATATAATAAGTTAGTATGTATAAGTATAATAAGTATCAAAAAATCGGCTTCGAACACGAAACTTTTATTTAATATGAAATCAAAATAATATAGGGATAGCATTCAGAATTTACTTTATTTAAAAAAAATTTACTGACTTGACACATTGGTATCAAATCAACGATATATCGAGTACAAGAAAATCGTTTTCGAACACAAAATTTTTATTTAATACGGAATCAAAATAATATACAAGATATTGGAGGAGCATCGAGACTTTACTTTATTTACAGTAAAAAAAAATTTCATTGCTAGAATTGGTGTCGAATCGACTAAATCTTTTAATAAATAAAATAAAAAAAATGTGTTACAAGAAATGTTGGAAATTGATGACATATCAAAATATAGAAAAGGTATTCATAGTAACTCTGAATTGTAAAGTTATTCCAAAGACTCGAATCGATTTTGATCAAATTAAAAAATTAAGTAATCATTGGATTTTTACCAATTAAGGCGACAGCGGCAGTTTTTTTTTTTTTTTATTTATTTATTTATTGCAAAAACTCAAAAATTCATGTATTTTTATATATTGCATTTATCATATGTTTTATTCTCGCCAATCCAGGATGCAGCTGGAGCCATCATTGGGCATGAACTGCCTTAAGGCCAAATCAGGCCGTTAAAACAATGTTGGAAATGTTGTTAGGGGAATAAATTTATCAACGATCGCCTTTTTAATCTTGTTATTGGGTTTTCATTCAGTAAGTTTTTCGCCAGCCTGTTTGTGTGTCTGGTTAGACGCTCATTGTATCGGCTAACGTGCTTGTTGATTTGGATTTCCACGGTATCCAGATTGAGGTCGTGGTGCAGGGTCGAATTTCTTACGTACCAATCGCAACCAGTAATAAGCCGCAATGCCTTATTTTGGAACGTCTGTATACGTAAGCGATTCGAGCGAGCCGCCATACCCCAGATCTGGATAGCGTACCTCCAAGTAGGTGCCACTATTGTGTTATAAAGCGCTCTTTTACACCGTAGAGGAAGAGGACTTTTTTTATTTAGCAGCCAATACATTTTGGTCATTTTAAAGCGACAACTTTTGATCGTTTGGTTAATGTGTGATCGAAATGTTAGCCGCTTGTCGAGTATCACCCCAAGATATTTCGCTTCACTTTGAATGATGAGGGGCTGGCCATCTAGCCATACTGCGGGTGGAGTCTTCCTTTTTAAAGTATATAAAACCGACTGACATTTGGCCGGATTTAAGGTAACATTCCACCTGCGAGCCCAGCTCTCAAGCAGGTGGATGTATTCTTGTATCCCGTCAGCTGCTTCATACTCGCAGGGTGATGTGTAAAATATTGCCAGGTCGTCAGCGTATGAAGCGATTAGCATTTTGTCGTTCACAACAGCCTGCATTAACTCCATTGGGGTAGGGATGTCGGCAGTGTATAGGTTGTAAAGAAGCGGCGCAAGAACGCTTCCTTGAGGTACTCCAGCTCTCATCAGCCTGGCAGTGGAAAGCGTGCTTTTGATTTTGACTTGGAATCTTCTGTCCTCGAGGTATGATCGCAATATGCCAAAGTACGGAGCAGGAAGCAATGTCTTAATTTTAGCAAGAAGTCCGATCAACCAAACTTTGTCAAACGCCTGTTTGACGTCGAAAAATACCCCAAAACAGTATTCTTTGTCGTCGAACGCTTTAAGAATATAATTAGCCACTCTATTTTATTAAATATTTAAAATTCACATATAATTTTTTTTTGATAAGATATATATATGGACTTAACTGGTTATGCCGGCAGGCCGCCGATAAATAAAATCAAATATAATATTAACATTCCCTGGGACCTCAATAATGTTCTAGATCCTAAAGCCTTGGAATAAGTTAAGACTTCATTTTATGTAAAATAACAAAAATAATATTTTTATTAAATTGCTAGAACTTTATTATATTTTTATTTTGTTAGAAAAATTTTTTGAAAAAAAAAACAAATCTGTTTAAGCTACGATTAAGAGAGGATTTAAGAGAGGCGCATACGTCATCGCTGCAGCCAGAGATGCAAAGCCGTTGCAGAGATCGCGCTTATGATAAGCGATAATGCGCTCAGAGCGAGTTAAGCGCTTTGATAGCGCCGTTAGTGAGGGAGCTTTAACAACAGTTATTATTGTCTGTTCTTATGCTTAGCTTAAGTAATTATGTATAAAACATGTAAAATCACGCCACTTAGTTTGAAGTCTGTTAGCGTCAGCCCATGAAAGCACACGTACATGCTGTGCGTATAAAGCTTGTAACGCGTTTTTGAAACTTAACCTAATTAAATACTTATAATAAAATTAAAACTCGGGTGTATATATTATTGCCTTGAACTCAATTGGTCCATTGGGATCAGCGCGCCTTCGTCGATCACCTCAAAGCCGCTGCGGGTGGTAAATCACACCGACAGCCGCATCATATTACCGGGCAGTTTGGGGCTCCGTCGTTTTCGCAGCCGTTTATCCAACATATTTTTGGTGCCTCCTGTGAGGATTGACTCTTCGACTGGATTGCGCTGTATATATCGCCGATTTGCTGTTCTGTGGACGTATTTTAACTGGATTTTTGGGTCATATTGCCGGGCGTGCTACCTAACCTCAAACGCATGGTGAGTGCAATTTGACATTATCGTGTTATAAGGTGTTTTAATAGCATGGCGGAGATTATTGGTAATTTAATTTCTGAGCAAAAGGCGCTGCTGGATGCAGTGCACAGATCATGGGAGAAATTCAAAGGAGATGCAACGCAGCGCTCTGAGGCGCACGTGGAAACGAGAATCGGCTCGTTAACAATTATGCATCAAGAATTTCGCAATAATCACAGAGCGCTTATGAGATCCGGAGACATCGAGTTCGTTAAAGCAGATTACCTCGATCCAGACATTGAAGGGCTGTTTGAGGAAGCTTATATCGAGGCAGTTGCTGAATTAAAAACTGAACTGAACAGTCATCGGGAGCCCATTACAGCATCCACGGCATTGGGTGGGCATGATTTAAACAGCAGCGTTCAGCCAGTAATAGAGGAAGTGAAGCTTCCTACGGTAAAGTTGCCAACGTTCAGCGGCAAGTTTGTTGATTGGCCAGCTTTTAAAGAAGTTTTCGAATCTCGTGTACATAAATGCTCACGACTAACAGATCTCCACAGGTTTCATTACCTAAAAGATTCTCTTTCAGATGAAGCGGCTAAGGATATAGAGCACCTAACTCTGATTGAGTCCAATTATCAAGTGGCATGGAAAATGCTTATCAATTTGTACGACAACAAGCGAGTGTTGTTTCATCATTACATGGATGTGTTTGATCGACAATTATCAGTTCAATATGGCGACCCTGGGTCATTGAAGCGGTTTTTACAAACCTGTCGCGCATGTGTGAACTCCTTAGAGAAAGTCGGGGTTGATCTTACACAACAGAATCAAATCTTGGTTTACTACATGGCAAAGAAGTTGCCTAGTAAGCTAAGAGTGGATTGGGAGCAATCATTGTCATCTACGCAAAATTTACCAACATTTGAGGAACTGTGTAAATATCTCGATGCCCTATATAGAACAATGATTACGTCATTGTCTAGTGGTGTTTTATCGGCATCGACTAATCAGCGGTCAGTTACACAGCAGGGCGCATGTGGCTCACGTGGCGTACGGAGCAGTGACGTCAAATCTTCATTCGTTACTCGTGAGGCGAGTGTTTGTGCAGTATGTGGCAAAGATGATCATCCTGTACGGGATTGCAAACTGTTCAACGATATGTGTGTATCGGATCGGAGAGCGGCTGTGCGAAAACATCGGCTGTGTTATAACTGTTTGGGTTATAATCACTTATCTTCAAAATGCAGCAGTCGCCGAAATTGTTCTAATTGTACTGAGCGACATCACACCCTCATCCACTGGGAGAGTATACGGAGTCCTACGGACGCGTCTACGAATATCGCCGCGCGAAGGCCGGATGAGCGCGCTCAGCATCTATCATCAAATGCGATAAACGGATCGCATATGGCTTTGTCTACGACAAAGTACGACGTATTGCTGCCTACAGCAATTATCACTGTGGAATCAGTTGATGGTTGCCAGTTGCAGTTCCGAGCGTTTTTGGATCAGGGTTCGCAAGCTTCATTTATATCGGAGAGCGCAGCTCAATTACTGCGTCTCCCACGGCAAAGGGTGCACTTCAGGGTTAATGGCTTAGCGAATACTAAATTGACGGAAATATCGGCAGCAATGGAGCTCATGGTGGGCTCGAGGTATGATCCACAGGTAAAATTTAATGTAAACGCTTTTATTTTGCCAAAGGTGAGTCATAGAATGCCAGATCGACGTGTGGCAGTTGGTAGTTGGCCGCAGCTACAACATATGAATTTAGCCGATCCTAATTATTTTGTGCCGCAGGTTGTGGACATTTTACTTGGCAGCGATATCTACGATGAGCTCATGATGAGTGAAATGTATCGAGGACCAGCAGGTTCTCCCATCGCACAAAATACACATTTGGGCTATATTGTATCCGGGAAAATAATGGAACGACAGTCAACCATCTCAGCTCACACTGTGACGATAGCAAGGAATAATGCCGCTGAGGAGCTGGATAATTTGCTACGCAAATTTTGGGAGATAGAGCAGTTGGACGAGACAATCACTGGTCTATCGGAAATAGAAGCGTGGTGTGAAGATTTCTTTGCTCAAACCCACCAGCGTATGGCTTCAGGCAAATATCTGGTGAGACTACCATTTTTATCTTATCAGGATCCAACAATGGTGATAGGCGCATCTTATGGTTCGGCGCTAAAACGGTTGTGTCACCTGGATCGGCGTCTACGTGCTGACGAAAAACTCAGAGATGTGTACTCTAAAACTATCATTGAGTATTTGGAATTGGGGCAAATGCAGCGAGTATTGCCTCAGGATATTGGCCATGCTCAACAAGGCGCATTGGGGGGAGTCACACATTGTTATCTCCCGCATCATCCTGTCATCAAGGAGACGTCATCGACTACGAAAGTCCGAGTGGTGTTCGATGGCTCGATG
Source organism: Chymomyza fuscimana (assembly GCA_949987675.1). Classification (NCBI taxonomy): domain Eukaryota; kingdom Metazoa; phylum Arthropoda; class Insecta; order Diptera; family Drosophilidae; genus Chymomyza; species Chymomyza fuscimana. Next base: position 92,216,651 of record OX465089.1, on the reverse strand, counting down.
AAAACGAGCAATGGAAAGTCGCTAAATGATGTTTTGGCGACAGGGCCGAAGTTGCATGTGGAACTACCTGGAGTGCTTCTCAATTGGCGTGCGCATAAAATTGTGTTTTTAGCGGACGTAGAGAAGATGTATCGGTGCATTGACGTGCACGAGGAGGATTCACATTATCAGCGCATATTGTGGAGAACTGAACAAAATAACCATATAGAAGAATATCGATGTTCTACAGTAATGTTTGGAACAAGCTCAGCGCCATACCTTGCCATACGAGTAATGCAACAATTAGCGGTGGATGAAGCAATAAATTTTCCACTAGCTGTGAACGTCATTCAAAAGCAAATGTACGTAGATGACATTCTATCAGGAGCAGATAGCTTAATTGAAGCAGAGGAAACTCAACGACAAGTTATTGGTATGCTGAAAAGAGGAACTTTTGAACTACGCAAATGGGCCAGCAATTGCCCAGAGTTACTGACAAAAATACCTCTGGAACATCGAGAGTCAAAAGATCTGTTGGGTTTTCAAACTGGTGAAATGATACGCACGCTGGGTCTTTATTGGAGCCCAGGTGAGGACGAGTTTCGATATAAAATAAATTTTGATTTGCCTACAGGTACGCCCACCAAAAGGATTATATTGTCAACCATTGCAAGGCTGTTCGACCCATTGGGCTGGCTGAGCCCAGTTATTATAACTGCAAAATGTCTGATGCAGCAGTTATGGAAGGCAAATCTTGATTGGGATTCGTACGTACCTTTGCCAATTCAAAGAGAGTGGAAACGGTTTATTGATGATCTACCTGGAATCGGAAACGTTTGTATACCACGTTATATTGAGGGGCTGAAGCCTAACTGTGAGGCTCAGCTACATATATTTTGTGATGCCTCTACACGTGCCTACGGCGCGGCTGCATATCTACGTGTGTTTGTGGAACAAAACAACTATAATACAGAGTTACTATTGGCGAAATCAAAAGTATGCCCAATCAAACCACAACTTACTATACCTAGAGCTGAATTATGTGCTGCATTGGTAGCAGCTAAAATGTTTAAGTATCTGAAAAATAATTTGAAGATAAATGTTAACTTTTCTGAAACTGTTTTTTGGTCAGATTCAATGATTACGCTATGCTGGATACGCGGTGGCGCATTTAAGTGGAAGCCGTTTGTCGCAAACCGTATCAGGACGATTTTGGAGATAACTTCGGCGCATCAATGGCGCCACGTTTTGTCAGAGGATAACCCTGCCGACTACCTGAGTCGTGGGGTCAGCATGGAAAAGTTAGCAGCGTGCAAATTATGGTGGCAAGGGCCACGTTGGTTGAAAGGTTCGAAGCAGGAATGGCCTGCCATGGCTATCGATCAACAAAAGACAGCTGCAGTGACCAGCGAAATGAGTAGCGTCAGCAATCACGCGGTTACAATCAAGGAGATATCGGAACCATCGCTATTGGAACGATATTCGTCATATTCACGGCTATTACGAATTATGGCTTATGTGCGGCGGTTTGTTGGAAACTGTCGCGTAGCAAAATCTGATCGGAATATAGACTGGCTTACGGCTAGCGAGTTGGACGCAAGTCTCACATGCATAGTGAGAATGGTACAAGCTGACTTTTTTACAGCAGAGTGGAAGCTTCTGTCTGCTGGCAAGACCGTAAGCAAGGAGAGTACATTGGTGGCGTTAAATCCATATTTTGACGCTGAGGAGCAAGTTATACGGCTTGGAGGTAGATTGCGTGACGCCTTACTACCTATAATGGAAAAGCATCCTTACATTTTACCATATAGGCACCATTTTACGACGCTTGTGGTTCAGTATAGCCACATCAACACATTACATGGTGGAACAGCGCTTACGCTTAATTATATAAGGAAGCGTTTTTGGATTGTAAATGGTAGGAATGCTGTGCGACGTGTAACTCATCAATGTATAATTTGTTACAGAATGAAGCCTCGATGTGCCGAGCAACAAATGGGAAATTTACCGGCTATGAGAGTGCGCCCAGATAGAGTGTTTGCAGCTACTGGAGTGGACTACGCTGGTCCAATTAACGTGTCGCCGTCCAAAGGTAGAGGGCGCGCTTCGTTAAAGGGTTACATCGCAGTTTTTGTGTGTTTGGTAACAAAAGCTATACATTTGGAGCCAGTCGGAGATCTTACTTCGGATGCATTCATCGGCGCCCTATATCGATTTATTGGAAGGCGAGGCCTGTGTCGTGACATATACAGTGATTGTGGCACTAACTTCGTTGGAGCAAATAAGAAACTGCAAGCTGACAAGTTAGCTTATCAATCTTATGTAACAAAATGTATACTCCCTAAGTTGTCATGTAGAGGCATAACATGGCATTTTAATCCGCCGTCCGCACCACACTTTGGCGGACTGTGGGAGGCGGGAGTGAAGTCAATGAAGCATCATCTGAAAAGAACGCTTGGAGAACGCGTTTTTACTTTTGAGGAACTTGCGACAGTTTTGGCGCAAATTGAGGCGTGCCTTAATTCTAGGCCACTCTGTCCACTATCAAATGATCCAGAGGATTTGTTAACATTAACACCAGGACATTTTCTTACAGGCGACGCATTGTTGGCGCCCCCTGTACCTGAATTATCGAATTTGACTCTTACTAATCGTTGGAGAAATTGCCAATTTTTTACACAAAGATTTTGGAAACGCTGGAGCTCAGAATATTTATCACGTTTACAGCGTCGGCCAAAATGGTTGCATTCAAGGGAGAATCTACAAACTGGCGATCTTGTAATGATAAAAGATGAGCAATTACCTTCTAGCCGATGGGCCCTTGGTCGAATTACGCATACGCATGCTGGAGCGGATGGTTTAGTTCGAGTGGTCACATTGAAAACACAAAATGGAATAGTAAAGCGGCCTGTCGCAAAGTTGTGCCCATTACCAATAAATGACAATTTGCACAACAACGACACCGAAATAATACGATAATGTTTAAATTGCACTTTTGTCTTTCCAGCGTTTTTTGAGTTCTTTCAGTTAGTACTGCGTTGGAGCATCGAGACTGGAGCGAGAACGAGCTTAAGGATGATGGAAGGTTTGATGATTCCCTTAGCAATCATCAAAGGGGGGAGGATGTTTAAGCTACGATTAAGAGAGGATTTAAGAGAGGCGCATACGTCATCGCTGCAGCCAGAGATGCAAAGCCGTTGCAGAGATCGCGCTTATGATAAGCGATAATGCGCTCAGAGCGAGTTAAGCGCTTTGATAGCGCCGTTAGTGAGGGAGCTTTAACAACAGTTATTATTGTCTGTTCTTATGCTTAGCTTAAGTAATTATGTATAAAACATGTAAAATCACGCCACTTAGTTTGAAGTCTGTTAGCGTCAGCCCATGAAAGCACACGTACATGCTGTGCGTATAAAGCTTGTAACGCGTTTTTGAAACTTAACCTAATTAAATACTTATAATAAAATTAAAACTCGGGTGTATATATTATTGCCTTGAACTCAATTGGTCCATTGGGATCAGCGCGCCTTCGTCGATCACCTCAAAGCCGCTGCGGGTGGTAAATCACACCGACAGCCGCATCATATTACCGGGCAGTTTGGGGCTCCGTCGTTTTCGCAGCCGTTTATCCAACAAAATCAAACAAATCAAAAAGGAAATAATTTGCTATAATTTTATTTTCATATTTAAATTGAACTATAAAAAAGTTAGATTTTCATGTTATAGTTTTTTAAAGCCATAATTTAAGGCCGTAAAGCATTAATTACATAATTGGATTATTTCCAGGTTGTATGTAGCTTATTTCAATTAAATTAGTTTAAAAAAAAATGCACATTTTAATACCCAAAGATCATAAACAATTTAATTATATCCCTAAAGTAAGCAATGTATAATAATTTATTTTTTTATTTTTGCGAGCGCGTCTATAAAACTATAAAAAAGCAACTACTGCAGCACTATTAAATTATATACCAACTTGTGCATAAAAACATATAAAAATATACATATGTACATAAATATGTACATACATATATGCAGATGAGTCTCGTGACGGCATTTGATAATAACTTTATATACACAGCTCTATGTACATAGCTGCGTGTGTGTGTAGGGCTGTCACTTCAATTAATGAGCGCACTGCTAATTACGACTAACATGGCGTATTAGCAATGGCACGCCATAATTCACACATGCATAAGACGCACTGAACCCCGGAATCCCGAAAGCCCGCGCATAAAGGGTAGAGCCAACCAAGTTGCTTTGAGCTCGGGTTATGCATATTTGCATGTCCGTGCACAGTGACTTAAGGGCTGCCACTTATGCCACGCCATTGCCATTTGTGCACATTAAACGCACATATAAACTATATGACCCTGCCACAAAACCTGCCCCACGTGCCAACACTCTGTTTATAGCCTGCTCCTAAGCAGTTGCGGCAACTACTCGTATATGCTGCTGATAAGGGCCATCTGCTCCCAAGACGCCTTACCCCCAATCCACACAAAATGAGCCAGCTTATCGGGCGCGTTTTATCGCTGCCAACATTTTGCGTTAATTTATTTTGTTACTTTGATCTTAGGAGCAGGACAACAACGACAAGGACAAGAGAGCTGCTTGTTTCTGGGGGAACAAATAACTTTTCATATAAATTTCACATTTTGAACGTTTTGAGCGACAGCATGCCCAGAAAACGCCCAGACTGACATTGTCTTGAATAAACAAGAAAATTTATCTGCTCAATAAATTGCGTAACTTGTGTTTCAAAATATTTTCCAAAAACTGACAGGTTACAAAGAAAAACTCAAAAGCATGAGGCGCCATTGAAGCCTAAGCTTTAAGTCCAGAGAGTGTGCCTGAAATCTCTAGGCAAACTTAATTACACAAAATACAAATTGGAAAATGTCAATAGATTTCATAGTGGAAGAGAAAATTTTTTAAGAAATAAACGAAGTACAAGATACAGAGTACAAAAATGGACGAAACTCTGAAGTTTATCAGAAAAGGACATCGTAAAATACTACACAAAATAATGTTTAACTTTTTTAATTTATTAATTAAAAAATATTTTTGTTTGCAACAAAAAAATAATTTGAAATCGGCTGAAAATTTTTTTATAGAAAAATCTTTAAGAAAAATAATTTAAAGACTCACCTGAAATTCCGTATCAAAGATGGCTTAAGGTCCCAAGCGAGCATCAGAAAATATTCTAAAAAAAAAGGAAAAAATACAAATAAATATATTTTATGCGTTTTAAAAAGATATATTTCATAAAAAAGAGATTTCTAGCAAAATTCAAGAAAATCATTTAAAAACTTATGAAAATGTTCTCCAAAATATTCAAATTAAAAGTCAATTCAAAAATACTTCAGACACAATTCATTTGAGCTTAAAATTAATTAAAAAGATGTACACCAAAAAATAATGTTTTCCTAAAACCTTGCTGAAAGAGATTTCTGGCACAACACTGAGCATATTGGTTTATGGTTCGTATACTGCATAAGTGTGAGTATTAGTATTGCAAAGTGTTTACAAATAAGCAAATGCTGTATTAAATCGCCAAGAGTGAGTGAGAGAGTACGAGTGCGAGAGAGACAAAGAGACAAGTCGGTTGTATGGAGAGAAAGAGAGAGGGTTGCAGGGCGGCAGTTCAAGCTACTACATGACAAGTGATTACGTGAATGTTGAGGTCTATGGCAGCTAAAAGGACACTGTTGCTGTTGTTGTTTTGGTTCTCGTTGTTGTTGTTGTTGTTGCCCGTGTTTGCCTTGCAGCCAAAATCGCTCATCACGGCTGCCACTCAAAAGCATATCGCCATCAGTTCAGAAAATATTGCAGCCAAATACCAAATACCTTACTCCGAATATCCAGCAACAAAAAGTACTTAGACAAGCACTTGGTTGAACTGGGAAAAATGGTTTGGGATGCCGACATGCATCAGTATGATAAGCAATGGCAGCCACTGTAGACCAACATGGCGTATGGAATTTTATAAATAAGTAAACTGCAGGACGGAGTTGATGATGTTTATAAGATGATGACACTGGTCCATGGTTACCTACTATAAAAATGTAGCCTAAGCAACTGCTAGACGATTGCTTTTATTGACTCAGTGGCGTAGAGGGTTTTTTGTGTTGGGGGCATATGGCTTGACTTCTGCGAAATTTTAAGCATATTTTTGTTGTAATTAGTGAAGGAAATCAAGTTTTCCAAAAATTTATTGGCGATTCTTATGTTTATTCGTTTCGGGAAAAGAAATATTTGAACGGCTGCAGGCGTTGTTACCAAAATGCGTACCTTATATAATATATGTATATTAACCCTCCGTCGGACACACAGGTCTAACCAGAAATATTTCGTTTCCAATGACCATTTAATGATATTTTTAGTTGAGCTAAAGACTTGCGCTTCTAAGTAGCTTTCTATTAACTTTTGGTTTTCTATTTATGAAAAAAAAATGTAGGTAAAGTACTTAAAAAGGTACGAAAAAGGGACTTGCAAAAAAAATCACTTTTTAACTATACTGCACTTTTTTTTGCTTTAACGAATAAAATAATCTTCACAGATTTAAAATTGGTAAAAAAAACTTTTAGCAAGAAATTTTGTTGATTTTTCTATTACTTTGCTAATTTATTAGAAATTATGCTCAAAAGATCTGAAAATCCGTTAAAATTTTTTTTGTGGATACTAATTTTTTATAAGATCACAATAGAAGCAAAAATTATCGTCTGCATATAGGATTTTGGGCTCTTACAGTTTTTCTGTCTACTAATTTAACTAAAATAAATAAATTCTATTTTCCGTGACCCGAAAGATGATGAACTATGCTTGATCAGCTTGAAGTCAGGGAAAACTTTAATGGTAGACCCAAACAGTTCTGACTTGCCAAAAAAAAATCTGTTTTCTGAAAATATATATTCTTTTACAAAAATTTTTTTAAGCACCTCAGCTTGAAAATTAAGTAGGGTATTTGGAAAAAATGCATAAAGGCAAAAGTGCCAGAGTAACGTTGCTTAAGGGCACAAGTGCCAGACAACTTAAGCAACAACAAAATTAAACTTCATAACAAGTTTCTTTTTTTTTTATATTTGTTTATTGGCCATCAACCGATAAGTACTAGGTTATAATCCAATATTGACACAAAAATAAAAAGTCTTAACAAGAAAAATGTACAACGCATATGATATGAAAAAAAGTTACAGAAAATTCTGAACAAAGTACGATTTATTCTCTCTTTTCTCTCTTTTTTTTCAAAGGTTTCTTGAGAAGAGCTGCAAAGTACGGTATATATTTGTATATACAAGATTTTGTTTAGGAAACAAATGGAAAAATTTAATCCAAAAAAAAATGTATTAACACTATTTCTACTATTGCGTGTCAAAAGACTTAACTTAGAATTATCCTCATAGAATTATCCCTTAGTATAATCATTTGTCAGTTGTTCGTACAACTATATATATTGCTATAATACCAAAAGGCAAAAAAAATGTTTTTTGATAAATGTTTAAACTAAAAAAATAATGTTAAATCAAAATTTGACAGGTTTTTTAACACCTCTTGGTAGAAATAGTGTTAAAAAAAAGTGTCCGTGAACGAAAAACGCGAATTTAAATTCTCTATGGGAGTTAGAGTATTTTTTTCACAACACAACTTTGCATTAACGAATTTGTGCTCATAAAAACTGGCTTGTTCAAGAAATATTTTTTTTTTTATTAATTTTATAACGAAATTCCCTTTGACTTGTGGGGGGTTTTTCTACCTCTCTCCACGCCACTGAGCTCACTCACCAAAATCGAAATTGTCTTTAATTTCATGGTTTTTACTTTCACGCTTTACTAATTTTCTTATTCAGACTTTTATTATGTTCAGTGCATGTGTGAGTATGTATGTGACACTCTATGTGTGCGTGTATTTGTGTACGCCATTTTCCATTGCTTCAATTATGCAGCAGTCTCTCAGACTCTGTCTTTCTCTATCTCTGTCTAAGTCGCATTTGTTGCAGTTGAGATTTTATAGCTTGCATTTGTTTCACCTTCACTCGACGCCAATGGCATTGACACATATACACATACGCTCAAATGCAACATTTGTGTTGCTCACACATATACACACTCTCTCTCTCTCTCTCACAAACACGCACACATACATGAACTCATGCACATTCAATTTACGATGCGCTGCAAATGAAATTTTGTTTGTTCGCTTGTCGACATTTTGAACTTTTGCTTTGTTGTTGTAGCTTTTGTTGTTGTTTTTCCTGTTATTACTGTTGTTGTTGATGCACACACACTTGACAACATAAGAGCTGCAGCCATATGTATTTGCTGGCTTTCGTTTATTTTGCCATCCTGTGGACCGCCATTGCATTATTGTTAGTATATTGTTATATATGCAACATTTTTAGTTTTTAACACAAAACTGCACTAATGCACTTTTATAGCTGCACACAAAAATGGCAACAACAACAACACAAATAACAACTAACAATAATACAAAATTTCATTTTTATATGATTTTTTCATAAAATCGTTAATGCTACTTTGTACACTCACTAAGTATCTACACATATGTACTTGGCAAAAATTTCATCTGATGCAGGAAATTACAAATTTTGTGTAAATAATAATATATATGCACACATATGTACCAAGTATTGTGTTAAATACTCTTTTGTAGTGTAACCACATTTGTTTTGAATATAGATGTCAAGGTTTATGTGCAGTCTTTATTTTATATATGCGAAATAAAGTGTTATTTTTTAAGAGCTTTCGGATTTTTTTTTTCGGAAAAAATAAAAACATAAAATTCAGAAAAATGTATGAAATCTTTACTTGAGTCGATGGAACGATCTATATAATTTAATGTTTAAATATGATTTCATGTAAAAGTTGACCGGCCTCGCCTCAAATGGTTCATACGCTGGGTCCAATTTCGGCTTACTCTCTCCACGAATAAATTCTTCAATATTGGCTTCCAGTGCCTCAAGCGTTGCGGGCTTGTTGCTATAGACATGAACCTTAACATAGCCCCACAAACAATAGTCTAAAGGCCTTAAATCGCACGAACTTGCATCTCAATTGGGCCATTGTTTCGCGTGCTGTGTAGCAGGTGGCACCGTCTTGTTGAAACCACATGTCAGCCAAGTCCAGCTCTTCCATTTTGGGCAAAAAAAAAGTTTGTAATCATCGCACGGTAGCGCTCGCCATTCATAGTAATGTTCCTGCCTTCGTCGTCTGTGAAAGAGTACGGTCCAATGATGCCACCGGCCCATAATCCACACCAAACAGTGACTTTTTGGGAATGCATTGGCAGCTCTTGCAATGCTTCTGGCTTCTGGCTTCTCTTCACACCAAATACGGCAATTTTGCTTGTTCACGTATCCATTCAACGAACAATGAGCTTCGTCGCTGAACACAATTTTTCGATAAAAAAGTGGATCTTCATCCAACTTTGCCAACGACCATTTACCAAAAGTTAGCCGTTGTGGTAGGTCGTGTGGCTTCAATTCTTGCACAAGCTGGATTATAAAATGTTTTACACCCAAATCCTTCCGCAAAATTTTCCACGTAGTGGAGTAACAGAGGCCCAATTGCTGCGAACGGAGCCGAATCGATAATTCATGGTCATCAACAACACTGGCGGATGCAGCTGGTATATTTTCCTCTGTCCGCACTCTACCTATGCGTGTTGGTTGTTTAATGTCCGATAATGTAAATTTGGTGTGAAATTTAGTCACAACATTCCGAATAGCTGCCTGAGAAGGTCGCCCAAACTGACCATAAAATGGAAGGAGTCCACGATGCACTTTCTTAACCACATTCTTAAGTTATAGACCAAACTGAACATGTTTGACAGTAACACAAGACACAAAAACAGCTTAGCTGACAAAAACAGTGTTGCCAAAAAGAAAGTTGCTAAAAAATTACCTTTTATTTGGAAAAATGCTGCTTTCCTCTATTTTAAGGACTTCCTGAGTAAGTACTAGATTTTGGGTTCCCCAGAGCTTCTTCCTCCTCTACTGTTAACATTTTTTTTTATTGGGGTTTTGGTTTCCCATACATAAAAAATGTTTTCCATTTTCGTTGCTCGTCGAAAAATTCCCAACAGCTAATTTATCGATATTGTCAACGAGATTAGATCGATGTCTGAGGCAAAACAGTTCGATGGAATGCGGATGAGTAAGTTAAACGTTAAAGTTAGAGGACGAATAGGCGAATCCGAAGCTAAAGGTATGGCTAGAACAAACAAATCATGCCATGACATGTCAAAATAAAAAATTAGGTCTTATATCCGATGTGTACATAGATAATGCAATTATCCTTATATGCTAACATACCAGCAGAACTCAATTTCATCTATTGGGGAGATCGTTAGACTAAAGTCAGAAATCTAGAAGTTTTGATTAAAGTGAGCTTAAAAGAGATTATATAATGTGCTAAAGTACCAATGGAATCTAATTCAATGGCTGGCAAAGCTACTCGTACCTTTGATAAAAGTCTGGCTAAGTTTTGTAAGCATAATTTATCAGAAGATACAGACCTAACGAAAATCAAATCTAGTGCAGGTTCTATTTTTGAAGGATTTTCATTCATGGAAACTTCTTAGTCTGATATACATATTTTAAATAAACATAAGATTAATGCCTAAAACATAGCTCTTGATACATATGGGAAACTACTTATATACCAACGGATCTCATTTCCTACACTGGAGGAGCTCCTTTGGCATATGCTAAAAATCTGGTTAGAAAATGTTTAAGAATACGGATATTATTATTATATGGCATTAAAAAATTATGAAAACTTGTATTAGGCAAAATGATTTCGAACCAGAGCTATGGAGAAATCAAGATCAAGCCGCATTATAGAGCATTTAAATTTCTACTGCTAGTTGTCTAAATTTTTTGTTCAATTTTTGAATTCTTAACATATGCTGCAAAAAAATTACATAATATTGCTTTAATATGCCCATTACATATGCCTCTTGTAGCATATTTGCTTCGCAGCTCAAATAAAATATTTCATCTTATATACAAACACGCACACACACACACACACACTAACAAGAAAGTATCTTGAAATTTATTTAACAGACTGAGCTGTAAAGTAAATACGCTGCCACTTGAACAAAATGAAAGCAAAAAGCCATGAATAAATTTCATTAGTCGTAATACATACAAGTATGTTGCATGCTACAAGGTGCTGCTTATAAGAAAATAAGCCCAACTTGTGAACAATTCAAATCGTAGCATGCGAAATGCCTTAATTTATGTCTGTTAGTTTCAATCCAGCATGGCATGAAATTCGCAATCATTTTTGATGGAAACAAATCGCCTGGAAATGGGCAGTGGAGCTGGGCAACATAATTGATGCTCCACTAAATGCCCGGATTACATACAATGGCGTCTATTGCAAATGTGCGCTTGATGTATGTCTGTGGCATATTGGAGCATGCCAGCAGACAGATAGGCAGACAGACCGACAGACCGACTCAATGCCCGACTTTATGAGATCAAATGGAATTTTAGCAGTTGGTATATGGGCGCTAATAAACCTGGCATGCGATTTGAATGCCACCATGAACATGTGCATACATTTTAGGAATTACACGAATTGCAGCAACAACAACAACTTGCCACTTAAAACGTGTAATTCAATTGGGAGGCATGCAGCGGAACTGGAACTACAGCAGACGTTGATAAATTAAGTGCAATGCAGTAAAATAAAGAAAAAACCATTAAGAAAAGCGAATCTTAATCTTTACCAGTTCTGGGAAACTGGCCTTTACTTGCCTGGTGGGCGACACCTGCTGCGTGCTTTATTTATATGTTGGCTTCTCAACTTGGCTTCAAGCGTTTTTTTTCCGTAATGGGCGGGAGGAAAGCCAAAGGAAGAAATTATGTTGGCTGGTCGACAGTCGATGATTGCTAACTATAATATACACTTGAAGCTGGAATAATCACTACACCATTTGGTGGAAATTATTTTTAAGCCTTTGATGAGGAAATTTTATTACTTCGAGAATGTTTTGCAAAGATCTGCGAAATGCGATTCTCAAAATATAAAAAGAATTTTTGTCTTAAAATCAACTTGTCCCTTCAGATCGATTTTTAAAGCTTCTTAAAAATATCAGAAGTACATTCGTTTAATAATATAGTGAAGTACTGGGAAATAATGTCTCCAAAGATTAAAAATAATTGGAATCTTAAAATTATTATTATTATAATTTTGCTAATTTTTTAACAAACTGATTTATTAGAATTGCATACCTAATAGTAAATAGTGAAAAATCTTTCGGAAGTACTGAGAAAAAATATCCTCTATACGAGACTTCAACATATTCAAATTATGCAAAAATTAAATAGTGAAATGGCTTTGTAAAGTTCTGTGCGAATTCCAGGGAATCCGTGAAAAGTGCAAAAATTGTATTTTAAGGTAATTATAAAAAATATCTATACACTCCCCGAAATTCAATTAAGAACACCTGTTTTTATTTAAAAATATTAAGTTTTGAGTTATTCAAAACTGACCAAAATCCTATTTTTCTGGAAGATAATTGTGGTTGGTTTTAAAGCAAAAACATCGATCGCCGGACTTGAAACCCATTGAGAACATGTGGGGGAACCTGTCCCGTCACGTCTTCGCTGGCGGACCCAAATTTCAGATGGTGCAGGAGCTGCGCAGGACAGTTACCGAAGAATGGGCTCAAATCCCACTTTCAGATTTTCAGAAGGTGGTTCTTTCGATGCCAACCCGAAATTTCGAGGTTATAAATAAGTCGGGAGCCTGGACTCACCATTAACTTAGTATTTTTCCCTACTTTTTTTACAAAACATTTATTTTTTGGTCCTTTTTAGAAAGTGTTCTTAATTGAATTTCGCAGTATAAATTCAATTTTTTTATACTATTTGAAGTTTCAAGCCTTTTTTTTGGTTATTTACGATAATTTTTTAGTTGAATCGGTATTAAGTAACGCTAAAAATATTTTTTGAGTCACAAATGCTTTCTGAATAACTCAAAACTTAATATTTTTAAATAAAAACAGGTGTTCTTAATTGAATTTCGTGGAGTGTATTCAGTAAAAATCCTTCATGAAGTACAAGGGGATGATGTTGCCAAAAAGTAAAATTATTTATTTATTTATTTTATTTTTATTTATATAATTATAAATTAGAAGTTAATTCTAAATTATAAAAGGTAAGCCGGAGCAACGTAGGCCTTAAGGCTGAAAAAGTAAAATAAATTTCTTGCTTTAACCCTTGAGTTCCAAAAATTTTTAATAATTAAGTGCTCTGTTATTTAGGGACTGCAATGAATGAACATAAATAAGAGGGGATTAGTGTTTTTTTAATTTTTTATTTTTTTAAATATTTTATTTAAAAAAAAAAAAAATAAAATAAAAATTTTTTATGTTAGTGCTTCAAAAGTCAAAAATAACCTAAATTCAAACAAAATCTGTGGTAAAAGATGCGGCACTATTTAATTAATTTTAATTGTATGATATATTTAAATATAAATATATATTGGTTTAAGCCGCTAGAACTGAAAAAAGTCTTGGCTTTTCGGAAAAGCACTGTTTAAACCATTACGTATACGATACCACGCATTACGTATACGTAATAGGTAAAATTTTTACTTAAAAAAAATGTTTCTAAATTCTAAGTTTTTTGGTATTATTATACTTTTTTTTTTTTGCAAAATATATTTTTTTTTTTAAATTCCTGTATTGTAGCATATAGTATTTCTTACGGAAAATCAGAGATTATTATATAATTTTGACGCTTATTTATTTTAATGATATTTATTATTTGCTTAAGGGAATTACACTGTTTGAACCATTACGTATACGTTTCCAATCATTACTTATGCATTCAATTTTTACTTAAAAATGTTTCAAAAGCTTAGTTATTAGATGTACTATACATTTTTGGGAGAATATTTTTTTTAGCAATTCCTGTATTGTAGCAGATGGATCATTAGCTTCAAGGCAAAAAAAGGTTAAGATTTTTATTTCTGAAGAGTTTACATAAATTTATGGATACATACAAAAGCAAAAACTGTATAGAACTAAAAGTAAAGGCTTCGTTACTTGGCTTATTGTTTGATTCCAACTTGTTTTTTGAAAAAACATATTTTTTAACTTTATGTTTAGTGTAGAACCACAGAGCTCCCGCAAAACTCTTAACGATTCTGAAACGATTTTCCATATTAATAAAACATAAAAGGAAAGTTACGCAATGATTCCCTTTTGGTAGAACCCATGCATATAACTATGAAACACAACTCTACCAAATTAAAATTCGAAATATTAAACAAAATGGCTGAAAAAGGAAAACGCTCCATTTTTCCAGTTACAATTTGGTGTCACCAGCTCTTACACCCTGTTGCTTTTTATGTCTATGCATTTGGTATATCCGCTTTAACTGCCTGTTTCATATACTAAGACGAACCTAATATAACCTTTCCTATACGAATTAAGAGTATAAAGAACAAGTATTCAGCTGTCGTATCAGCTCAAAAAGCAAAAATAATTGCTTGCCTACTTTTGGGCGCACGCAAGTCACGTGATGCCAAACCAAAAATATAATCCACAACCACATGGTAGTGCCTTCCCCCCTTTGGCTGCCACAAAAGTCAAAAATTTTTACATACACATGTGTGTAAAGTCAACAAGCAAATAGAATAAATATATGATGTATATAAATATATATGTAAACATATACAAACATGTATTTAGATATATAAATATATGTGACGGCTTATGGCTTGTCAAGCAAGTTCTTGTTGGGCACATTGTTTGGTTTCCATTTGGGGGCCTGACAGGTCTCAGCGGAGCGGCCTTGATGTGCCAGCCAAAAAAAAAAAAAAGCGAACATCCAAATAAATATGAGAAATAATGAGCCCAAAAAAGTAAGCCAAAATAAATGTTGGCTAAAAGCAGTCGCTGGTGGGGTGGGGGCATGTCGGGCATGTCAGCGGTAGTCTATTTGTTAACAAAAGTTTTAATTTAACCGTTAAACGCACAATTTATTTATTCATGCGCTCATTTTAACGGGAAAAACAAAAGTTTATCAAATATGCAAATAATTGTTTACCTTGCTGTTGACGGGGCGTTGTGGCAAGTAGGCGTGGCCACAGAAATTAAACAACAACAACATGGAGGACAGGACGTGGAACCAGCTTTAAACGCTTGATGCACGCATCTAATATGCACACAAACGTGGCTGCAAGTGAGAGAGAGCGGGGTAGGTGTGCTGCGATGGAGAGATCTGAGAAAAAGTGCGCTAAAATACAGCTGACAGGCTACACTTACACGCCATCTAGCGGCGAAAGACTCGCGTGTCAAAATGGCGGCGCACACGGGGAGTTGACAAATGACGGATTGATCGAATTGATGCGTGCAAATGTCAGTGTTAAAACCAAAGCATGCGCTTCGAAATGCGAAATTATGCAACACTTTTGTGGCGCGCCAGGAGGGCTGTTGTAAGCTTGAGATGTACACGGTTTGGTAAGTTTTTAGAGGTAATGGACAGTCGTAGAGCACGGTTCCGGCGCTAACTTAACCCTAGGATGTGCGACTTAGCTTTTCGAGGCCCATTTTGACTTTGAGTAGTCGCGAAAATTTTTTCTTGGCCCTGATCGCCGAAATATTTTATGCCAACTACCGCTCATGTTTTCTAGACGCAACGAAACCATCTACAGATTATTTGCATTGATTTCGTAGAACAAACCTGGTCTGTTTATGATTGAAGGTGCTAAGTGTACCTACTGGGCCTCACGAGGCCCGCACGTTTGATGTATGGGAAATATATTTAAGCTGCAAAACAAAACATGTTCGCTAGCTTCATATGTGCTTTTGTTGAGATCTATGCAGTTTTCTTTTAGCATTAATCGGGTAAGCATCGTTTGTGTTGCGTTTTTACTGTGTTTCTTTTTGCGGTCTTCGGTTTTTTTGCTTTCAAATGTCGGGAATAAGTAACGATGTGTGGGAAGACTAAATAGGATTAGCTCACTGAGGACAGAATTGCCGCATTTTTTGCGAGCGAGAATATCGAGGATGAAGAAAACGATCCATTCGGAATACGGCACTGTGAAGAAAATTTCTCTGTGCCACGGCTGTGCTACTGAAGAATCATAAATTCAGCACAAAACAATTCAACAGTCACCATTACACAGTGGGCCAGGCTGACCTTCTAGCGGAACTTTAGTAGCAACTGGCGTAAATCAAGACATATTCCATTGAAATTTTTAATTTAAGATATTTAACATATTTATAATATATTTGAAAAAAAAAATTAATCGGAATCAGATGAATCCGAGTCACTAAAAGATTTTTTAAAACTATGAAGCAATCCTAAAACGGTTTTGTCCAAATTAATTTCTTTCAAATTGGCTTTTGTTGTTTTGGAGAGAGTCGTTATAAGTGGATCCGATGAAACAAGTAGTCCATTCATAACATCTTCCATTGTATTACTCCTCTTGTCCTTACGGGAATGGTTTAAGCGTATATTCCTAAAATCCTTATTCCTGGCTTCAAGTGCTTCTTCGGACATTATACCAATAGGAAGTGCTACATTGTTGATGATGTCCGCTCCATGTATTAAAACTTTATGTACAGATGACGGCATGTAAAACCATGGATATTTGTCGACATACATTTCAGCTGTTTCCATGGCATATGAGCTGAATGAATCAGTATTGACTTGATATCCACAAGCCATTACCCTTAATATAACACTAAACCTATATATTAGAGCTTCGCTACCTCCAGTAATGTCGGCTACTAAATTTGGTTGGCTAAAAAACCGTCTGGCAGTATTTCCATTGTTGGATTTCAGATTTTCTAGCTTCTACCTTTGCCTTATCTTCACCTCGAGCTTGCCATTTTTTTATTGGGAGTCTGTAAGCAATATGTAGAACGCATTCAAAAAATTGTATCCACGCATGCAATGTTGATAAACCATATTTTAATAGATCTGCATCAATTCTATAACTTTTTACCAAACTAATATTATTCATATTCTTTGGTAGGGCTCTACAAATTCCACATATCATGGTAGGTGCTTCTGCAAGGACGCTAAATGTTTTGCCATCCAGCATGGTCATGTGAAATTCGTGCATAATTGAATATAAATTGGTAGTTGTTGGTTGAATTTTTTCTACTTGGTTTTTTAAATGGTCGCTCTCTAATCTAATTAATTCGCTTGTTTCCTTTTGGCAAATTAGTTTTAAAGGCCGACAATAGCGAGTTGAGGAAGGTCGAGGGTTTTTCCACAAAACTTTTGATCCAAGCTGAATTTGTAATGGTACAAGGCAAACTGCAAAAAGGTGTTGATCGAGCATATTGGTTTCACCATTTTCAAACTTTTGCCGGTATGTTGCGTGTCCACTGCTTCCATCACAGCCCCATTTATGTACTGCAGTTAATTTTATTTTATTATTATTTTCTAATAATTGATGATTAAAAACCGAGGAGTTCGCCTGTATAATTCGACTAACGGTATGGTCGACTAAGCTTTGCAAAGTTGTTTCAGCTGAATAGTCTGAATATTTCAAGTTACTCGGATAGCACATAACCTTAGCTGAATGCAACCTTTGGTAACTCGGATATATATCAGCATTCCTCTCCTTAGCACTACATCGCATTAGCTTGTATGTGTGCTTCGTGTAGCCTACATCCATATATAGAGCCAGAGCTTCTTCCGGTGAGTACGGATTTGGCAATTGTGCTTTTGCGTCCAATGACCTTTTAATTTTATGTCCTGCAGTCTCGTTTGCATTAAGCTCTGTAACGATTTTTGATGCAGTTCGCATTCCAGATTTATACAGGCTAGTGCTGGTTGCCACCATTAATTCATCGCAAGTGGTTTCCTTTACCAGACTTGACACTTTTCTGGTCTGTACTTTAGGGCAGAGATCCCCGAAATCCTTCTTGGGTCGACCCATGTATGAATTTGACGTAAAACTGTACAAAATGAGGGCATCATCAAGCCATTTCTTATTTTTTTTTCGAAGAGTGATTTGTTGTAATGGCATGCTTTCCATTTTTCTGTAAGCCTGCTAACAAAGTTTGTTATTTTTTGGTAATTTCTTCGATTTCCTTTATTGATAGGTTTATGTTTTTTAAAATTGTACCAAATATAAGTTCTTTTAAAACTATAACTTTCTTTGTGGCGATATTTTCGCCAAGCCAAGTGGTATACAGCATGCGCTTTGGGACCGACATATCACCTAAAAAGTGTAATAGACTTAACAGATGGTCGTAGATGGCTACCATTTTGAACACGTTAACACCACAAAGACTGACACGATACATAAATGCTAATACTAGCTTGAATAAGATTGAATAACGTAAGTTATAGTCCAGAGATGTTAGTATAAGGCTCAAAACCATTCTTGATAAAACAACATACTTCAAACACATTTATTTTGCTACACATGAATAGACAGGTCACAA
This sequence comes from Chymomyza fuscimana, assembly GCA_949987675.1. NCBI lineage: Eukaryota > Metazoa > Arthropoda > Insecta > Diptera > Drosophilidae > Chymomyza > Chymomyza fuscimana. The sequence goes on along the minus strand of OX465089.1, from coordinate 92,198,222 downwards.
ACATATATTTTTTATTTAATACATACCTTTTCTAAAAGAAAACAAAAGTTATTGGGTCTGTTTGTTTTAATTTGTTTAAGTTGAAGATCAATCAACAAACATCAAAAAGTGCAACCAAATATTTGCATGGCACGTGCTGAACATCTGTTCACTTTGAAAGCTCGCACCTGATCAGGAGTGTCTCGAAAAGCTCTCACGAAAGCTTTTTTAACCTTTGTCCAGTGTTAGTAATTGGAAAAAAAACAAAACTAACGACTTTTTAAAAAGTTAATTTCGACTTATGTCCCGCTAGATTGATCAGTTGGCCCACTGTGCATTACTTCAATCATTATTTTAATAAATCAGTCAAAAGTGCCACACAGAAACAGTAATTTCCCTTTTTAAGGTATTCCAAACACCACCTTCTTAAGAGACCGCCCAATTAAAGACAGACAATACTTCTACCCAATAGCAGCTGTCGATGGGATACATATTTGGCCTATGAGCCTCGCGAGGCCCATTAGTACCACTTACCGCCTCCCAGGTTGTTGCACATCCTAGTGTTAAACTCATTGTAAATAAATTACTCTTAGCTACTACAATACTCAATATATAACCTGTAGCAAAGAGTAGATTGATTGTCAAAGTTGAAAATATAGAGAAAAACTTAAAGAAGTAGACGTGAATGCCCTACAAAGTTATCTTAAGTATGAGCAGGGAGATGAACCTCCGTTTGTCCATTCGTCTGTATGAACGCCTACATCTCAGATATGAATAGATCTATAGCAATTAAACTTAGCATTTAGATACATTATAATGAAACTTAAAACAGGAGAATTTAGTGTTTCTATATCGGCCTTATATTAGTAGGTATATATCTCCCATAGTGGCTTTATACACTGTTAATTAGTTTCTCACTCTCCTATTTACCTATTCAAAATTGCCATCTGCAAATATATATTATGTATATCAGTTTATTTCTTAGTTCTTAATAAACCATCAACCGAATAAAAATTTTTAAGGATCTTTTATTTAAAGATGTTCATATAAAGCTGCCACGTTCCTGGGACTCTCAAATAATGTTAACAGCTGTAAAATTTTTGAGTACAAGAAAAAATGTATATGTAAATGAATTCCTATAATGAGATCAATTTACTTCATTTAAATTTACAAACAGTTGTGTAGGCTACTAAACACGCCAAGCTGCATCTTCTCCGTAACTATTTGCCAAATTTTATGCAGGAAACATGTTTTCCAAACGCCCCAGTCCCTATGCTATCCTACTCCTTAAACAACAAACAGGCTTGAAGCCAAACCAAATAATCCAGCCCATTATCCTGAAACACAAAACATACAAGGTATATTATTGCATTGGAACAGATAATTATGGATTTTGTGAAAATTGACACATATAATCTCAAAATATTTTGCTTGGTAAATCAAAACTGCAAACCCAAAGACTATTCAAATGTTTTGGATTTCAAGCTGCATGTGGCTGGGATAATCAATGCCACAAATAATTTCCGCTTCAGTTCACAAGTTATATGCAAAATGTATATAAAAACTCATTTCCTGCAACTAAGATCGGATTAAGCAGCGCCTGCGGTTAGCTACATAGACAACTGCATTGGCTTATGGTTAAAAGTTTAATAAATCCATATTTTGATATTTTTGCAAAACGGAATTCAATTTCAACTTTTGCAAGTTACTTAAAGATACATACATATCTTTTTTGGGGTCAACACAACGAACTCCAATGCCGGAAAATACGACAAGCAATATTTTGGTTGTCAAATTCAGGCAGACAAATAATCCAAACTAAAAAGCAAGACTTTGGCACATGTCGAGTTTGGAGCATGATTCCGTAGCTGTATCCCAGCAGCATGTGACTATGTGAGATATATATACACTGTGGCAGTGGCAGCTGCATTAAGAATTAAAACCTGATTTGGCCTAAGTGCTGCAGCTAGTGAAGCACTTTACAGCAAACATTCCTTAGACAGCACATCAATACTCAGTGTCTTTTCGTATTAGGCAATAGATTTTAAAATGGCAAACAATCTGTAAAGCTTTATTGCTGTATCTATAAGATATTATTTATCGTTGATAACAAATGCGTGCTGTTTATTGCATGACACATCAAAAATGGCACCTGACTAAATCTCTAGTAAATGCCTAAAAATTAAAATCAAAATTTCTTCATAGCAAATACAGCAGCTGTTGCCTGCTGCTGGCGCCACAAACAACTTGACAAAGGCGGCAACACAACTGCGGCCATTTTGGCAACACACAGACTGACCATAAAAAGCTTGCCACATGGCAACATCGACAAAATCCCCATACACCCACAAAATTGATGTGGTCATCAAAAATTATGATGCCATGCATTTCTTTGCTAGCGCAAAATATGGTATCAGAGCACAGAATAGACTCAAACGCCATCAATTGCTAGTTTGATAGCCATGGCTAGTGCAGCACATATACATACATATATATCAGTGGAGCGAGTACGTGCTTAGTTATATAAACACTTATACATAGCATTTTGTTCAGAATTTTATTGCAATTGTCTTTACCAACTTAATTAAGAAAGCAATAAATGCTTTTGTGTAAACGCAGCAGTTACCAAAATTGTCCGCTAGATGGAGCCACAAACAAATGAGAGAGGGCAAAAATATGGCGTACAAAAAGAGAGGATTTTAAATTTATTTCCGGCGCTGCAGCTAGTTTAAAGTTTTGCAAAATTTATAATAAAAATAAACTTAAAACATATTTAGTAAGAGATTACTTTCTGGGTTAAGCCTTATCCTATCTTTGAAGCAATCACAATTTAGAAAGCTTGTTTGCTAGATATTGTCATCTTTCAAATGTAGCTCTTAGTCCATTAATTTATTTATTTATATATGAAAACAAATCTAAGTGCTTTCATAAATCATTTACTAAAATTTTGTATACAAAATGCAACAAAAAGATAAAATCAAAATGGTTGCAAATTGTGTGCAAAGTCCTTGGCACTAATGCAGAAAGAGCAGTCAAATATTACTTGTCTTCCATTAAATTTAATATTTACATAAGTATAGTATTAATTTTGTTGTTTATGCACATATTTCAAGGAAATTACAAACATTATATAAATTGTGCTTTTAATTATCGCAAAGGCAAATATGAAATTTAATAACGCACAAACTGTGAACTGAAACAATTATTGAGTTTGTCAAGCACAAAGCCATAAGCATTAACCAAGCACATACACAGACGCTTAAATAAACATATATGTAGATGTAGTACATAAGCAGCACATATGTATGCATGTAAATGAGCAAATGTGTTGGTGTTTTGGTATGTGTATGTATATCTGTGTACACATTTTCATTAAAATTGTTAAACATGCAGCTTAATGATGTCAAAAGAAAAGGAACAAATACAAAAGAAGCCAGGATAGTCAGGAGCAGCAAAAACCAAAACCAAAACCACTGACAGACTCAACAAGAGTCATCTAAGGCAGGGGAGAGAAAGAAAGAGAGAGCCGTAGAGAAAAACACGCGACAAGTTAACACAGTGTGAATGTTCAAGCAACAAAGTACAGTGATGGTGAAAAGATTTCGAACACCTCATAAAAGCTTCACGAAAGAAAAATTTGGATTTTCTTCAATCTTAAACTCGAAAGCCCAAAAAATCGAATCTCCCATACATTATGTGTTATAGAGAAGAAAAGATATTGCTCCGCATATATTGAGACAACAGAAAAGCCTTCCCGTGCTAATAAGTTTTTTCACTACAGCAACATTTGCCCACGAATACCATATTGATTGTTCAAGTGTGCGACAACTTTTGGCTGTCAGTGCATATGACGTACCTGTGGCATTGTCTGTATTTGATGCCACAAATATTTAATAATACGCCTTGGCTTAGCAACCAGCCTAACTTTTGCCCCATTTCCCCCCAAAAATTTGGGGCACCACCAAGCCTTTACCACTGAACATAACCCACTGCCAACCACTTTGTGCTGTCAAACGCCGCTAAATATATACAGAATTATAATTATTATAAAATTTGAAAATGCTTTTGCCAGCAAAGGCAGTGGCAGCAACAAACGTGCTGCTGTCAACGGCAGCGGAAGCGGAAATGGCCGCCTCAACCAACGTTCAACACTTTTGCCACAATAAAAGGGAAAAGGCAAGATGGCTGCCGTGCGTATTATTTAAGCCGTGCACTTGAAGCAGAAGGGCTTAATTTTCCTTGTGCCTTGTGGAAAATTCGCCACGGTTTCATATTCATAATAATAAAAAAGAAAATACAAAAATATTATTTGCTATTTTATAGCCAATTTGAGTCAATTAGCTGCGAATGCAAAGTAACCGCAGTTTCGATTCACTGGAATTTCTTCAACTTTTAGCAGCTGTGATTATTAAACAAACTGCTTGTTAATTACGTGACTACGGCAACAACAACAACAACAAAAACAACAAGGAAAGCGTAAAAAACAGGCAAAGTTAGCCGCAAGTAAAGTAAACCCAATGAAAGCCGAAAAGAGAAACCGTGAAGTGAAAAACCAATCAACACAAAATTAAACAAGAATCACGACTCATTTGGGTGCAAAATTAAAAATACCTCGATTGCAAATTTGTTGTGGCAGCACGTACCAACAACAAGCATCAGATCAGAGGCGTAGTCAGATGGAGCTGAGAATATTTAATTCCCCCAAGTGCTGTGCCCTATTTTGAGCAAATAAATTTAAGTAGCTTATTTCTTAGTATGTTGGCAGTTTACAAAAATTATTTTTTTTTTAATTTCTATTCAAATTTTTTTTTAATTTTTTTCATTTTTTTCGATTGTTTTTCATTTTTTTTTTTTTTATTTTATTTTATTTCATTTTGTATTTTATTGTATGTATGCATTTTTTTTTTGTTTTTTTTTTAGTTGAGAATTTATCAAAATAATTTATTTTTAATGGAAACATTTTATTTAAAAAATTTATTTCAAATAATTTTTTAACTTTTTTAAAAGCATTTTTCCATTGCTTAACAAAAATTTTATTTACTTTTGATTTTTTTTTCATTTTCAAGAAATTTATTACTAAGAATATATTCATGTGTTTTTTGTAATTTTTTCCCCGCCTCTTATGACCCTATACATATTCATTATAATTTAATTTCACAGTATACAAGGTAACTAATTTAGCCTGAACTCTGTATTTAAAAATTAAACTCCACATGTATTCGTAATGTCTAAGATTTAGTGAATAAAATTACTACGAATATTGTGACTTTTCTAAAATAAATTTTTTTTTTGGCAATGGATTCATTATATTTTTAAATTAGTTAAGATATTTGCTCTACGTTTTTTAAAATAATTTGTTTTTAATTCATATATAATTTTTTTTAGGTGTTTTAAATCATAATAATTTTTTTTTTAATTTTTTAATACAAACATTTAATTTTCAAAATTTATTAAAAATATTTTTTTTTAAATTATTTCCAATCATTTTTTTTTTTTTATTTTTTTTTGTAATTGTAATAAGTTTTTTTTAACTTTTAATACATATTTTTTGATAAATTTTTTTAACTTCAAGAATATAAGTTTGTAGAAGTTTATTTCTTTAAATGTTAGGAATTTATAAATGTTATTATTTTTTCAACGGAAACATTTTATTTTCAAAATTTATTTAAAAGTTCTTTTTTGAATTATTTTTAATCCATTTTGTTTTTAAATTTTTTTATGTCTTTTTTTTAAATATTAATTTTTTTTTTTTGGTAATTTTGTTTAACTTCAAGAAAATAAGTTTCTAAAAGCTTATGAATTTATCAAAATAATTTTTTTTTTCAACGGAAACAAAAAATTAATTTAAACTTTATCCGCATACAAGAAGTCTCAAGTTTGGTTATCCAAACCCCCATAATCTGCAAGATAAAGGCGTTCATACAGACGCACGGACAAACATAAATTTCTTTTGTTCTCCATATCATACTGGAGATAATTTTCGGATGCATACCTAGCTAGAGCTCCTACCACTTCTTCTACTTATTTCTACTTATGCTACTTTCATCGCTAATAAAACGTCTCAAGCAAAATATATTCATTTTACTATCAAATCATAACCCTGCTTTCAATAACAAAAATCTATCTACGCCACTGCGTAGAACACCAATTTGTTGTAGCTTTTTTTATTTCATGGGAAAATTGAGAATGAATTGCGTTTAGCGTTTAGAATTTAGCATTTAACGTTTGTCGATTGTCAACGCCAAAACGTTTGGCTAATGCCCCCAGTCAATGCCATTATCCACTGCACCCCTCTCCGGGAAAACTCGCTGACTAAGGGTCGCAAACACAATAATTTGTCTATTTTCAACTTTTCTTTTACAGCTACAACACGCGCAGACATTTTTATTTTTCTTAGAATTTTTTTCTTGGTTCCTTGTCTTTTGAACGCGCTTGCTTTTTATTTGCATGTAATTTATTTTGTTAATGTTCGAAAATAAACAACCACAAGACGGGGGGTGCTGCAATCCAGCAGGGGCAAGTACTGCTCAGTGTTGCAAGGCGCCCATTTAGCGGCAGCTACAGTGAATCGAAAAAGTTTAGGCTCAGCACATTTTTCAAAAGTTTGGTTTACTCATTGGTTACTGATGGTCGATGGTAGTGTTGGATGTGGTCGAAATCCGGCCTGTTCTATTAGGACATTGTGCGCAATTCCGCCACATGATAAAAACAACGTCAATATTCACAACCGAATAGTTGGGACCAAAGATATTTAGAAAAAAAACCTAAAGAAGTTATAGAACCAAAGTTCCGGATTATCATGCCGTAACCGAAAATATGTTCAACCACTTTAAGGCTTGTATCTGGACTTTTATACTAAGACTGACTAACCACAACAAAAACGCAGAGTAGACATTCTCTCAAAAATAACGCAACCTATTTTAAAATTTTCAAAAAAAAAAGCAACACGCAGTGCGCATACTATTTTGATAGACTGTGCAAGTGAAGCAATATGAGAAACAGAATCATCATCAATTTCAATTTTCACTCTTGACTATGCCCAGAAAGGCGTATATAGTCAATATTTTGTGACTTTTGTGTCGTTTCGACTGGGTGAACTGGTTTGGCGACGGCGGGGGTTTCTTGGAGGGGGAATTGCTGCCGATGATGGCATTGTCGCGGCCTAGCGTGGCGCAATGAATCAGCCAAGCTGACAGCGCCCCAAAAATATGGCAACAATTTATAAGTGATTCGTCATTGTTTATTGGCTTCATCGAAGCGCGCCCCAGCGAGCCGTGCCAAAGACTGATGGCTGGCAATTTGGCTCAAAGAACGAGCGAGTGAAGGCGACACAGCAAAAGAAATTTGTGGCAAGACAAAGAGAAGCGCCGCCCCGCACGCACACTCACTCCCACACACAACAGCAGCAATGAGGAAGTGGCAACAAAAAAATGGCTAAAATAAAAAAAGATACAAAATGAAAGCGCTCCGTGTATCTTCATTAGCTAAGTATTGGCCAAAAACCAGCTCTTATACATTACGTGCTAGCCATAATTTGCCATGTTGCCAATATCACTAAAACCCTCAACTGATTGCCACTGCCACAAAACTGGTAGAGCCCTAATCATAGTGCACATTGCGGAGTTGCAACAGCAAAATCCAAAAAGCGTCGTTAGCAAAGAGTTGCATAGAGTACCTTAGTATATACAGTAGTGTATGTATGTATACTAACATGTTGCCAAAATGCTTGCATGCGTGTCTAAACATGTCGCTGTGTGTCAGCCCCTAAGTATGCAACAAAATTTTATTCTGTACACAAACAGTGCCAACAAAAATGAGTTTGACATCTAAGAGTTGAGGATGCGGTAGTTGCTGCGAAACGTGCCACCTTTCAGTTTACGTGTAACCCGCTTTAGCCAGCATCATTGTGCTGCTTGGATACACTGAGAGAAATAGAGTGGTTCAAAGTTTCATTATTGCAGTATAATCAATTCTTTAAGAATTCTATCTAATATGGATGTGATGGTGATGTTTGGAAAGGTGGTGGTAGAGGTGATGGAAGAAGTGATGGTAGAGGTGATGGTATAGGTGGTAGTTGTAGAGATGGTGCTAGAGGTGGTGTTAGAGGTGGTGTTAGAGATGGTGTTAGAGGTGGTGTTAGAGGTAGTACTAGACGTGGGGGTTGAGGTGAAAGTAAAGGCTACAGTTGGTTGTAGAAGTGGTGGTAGAGGTGGTGGTAGAGGTGGTGGTAGAGTTGGTGGTAGAGGTGGTGGTAGAGATAGTGGTAGAGGTGGTGGTAGAGGTGGTTGTAGAAGTGGTGGTAGAGGTGGTTGTAGAGGTGGTGGTAGAGGTGTTGGTAGAGGTGCTGGTAGAGGTGCTGGTAGAGTTGGCGGTATATGTGGTGGTAGAGATGGTGGTGTATGTAGTGGTAGAGGTGGTGGTAGGGGTGTTGGTATAAGTTATTGTGTGGGTGGTGGTAGAGGTGGTTGCATAGGTGGTGGTAGAGGTGGTGGTAGAGATGTCGGTAGAGGTGTTGGTAGAGGTTGTTGTGTGGGTGGTGGTAGAGGTGTTCGTAGAGGAGGTGGTTGAGGATGTGATGTATGTGGTGGTAGAGGTGTTCGTAGAGGAGGTGGTAGAGGATGTGATGTAGGTGGTGCTAAATGTCTTATATCTCCTACTAGGGGCTTGGATTTTCGTTGTAGATTGCAAATTGGGAAAAATTTGTTCGACATTGACATTCTGCCTTGGATCTCGTTTGTCTCCTTTGGTTCAAACAGAATAACTTAAGCTCGTCTTTGTGTTGAGCGCTGATTCATTCCCTACATCTGCCATTCGATTATTGTATTGTTTTTCTCCAAGTGTATTTTTGCATCTTCCTACACCAAGGCTCAAACTTCAGAAGTTGTGCGCCTTATGTGTGTGAAAAAAATGGGCGCTTGTAAATTCGATGCAGGAATCAAACTGAAAGTGCTACTAAAACGTTTTACATGCAACTACCTTTTCAGTCAATACAGAAAGAAGACAATGCCAAAGATGGCATCCAAGTAGCAGAAGGAGCTCATAGTGCTCACGTCTTTGACTAAGTGCAAGATTTTGTCCACATATGTAGAGCTTTCCATGGGGGTGGAAGCGTCTAAGAACTGACAGTTTCTGCTACAAATGTCACTACTTCTGTCTTTGGCAAGACTTTTGTACGCCGAGTTAAGGCATTTGTAGACAACTTTCCTACTTTTTGGACAAAAACTTTTGGCGCACAAAATGCAAATAAGAAACTTAAATGAAATCCTCGCTAACACACACACACACACACACTAAACTTTTGATTATCAAGTTTTTGAGTATCTGTGTGCCAAACAAATGCCTGCAGAAAATAAACTGCAAAATGCTGGTGTCCTGCCGCTGTATAAGTGCAGGCATGTGTGAGAGTATTTCCACTGCCTTTATGTACTTTATGCACGCCATGGCGCCTCGTACGAACCAAGTTATTTTGGAGTACGTAAAAGGACTAGGACCAGGACTCAAGCATGCGAACAAGCGTGCGACAATTTTTGGCTGCCAAAACGCTTTTCTATTAAAATTTTCATTAAATTGAAAGCAATTAGTAGCAGGGAAAGGACGAGTGAGTAACGTTGAGTTGTGGCCCGCTCTTGTTGGTACTTGGCCTCAGTCGCTGCGGGCTCTTAGCCATGGCTATGACTCTGATGTTACCCAAAAGTTGTCGTTGTCGTTGTTGTTGCTGTTGCTGTTGTCACTGCTGTTGTTGTTTGTGTTTTGATTATTGTCAAAACCTTGGGCAACAGCTGCAATTTTCACCACATAAACGAGCTTGCGTGCGTTGCTCCTTCTGTGTGAGTATGTTGGTATGGTTGTGCCTGCTCCTGCTGCTGACTTTCCATTCAATTTCCACGAGGCGCAAATTGCGTTGACGATAACAAAACTTCATTCTGCGCAATCAAGATCCTACAACACCAGCACCAGCCCATCCCAGCATCCAAAGGAGCATCAGGCTCAAGGCAAATGACAGCCACATCAGCAGTTAAATTAATTTGCGTACTTTAGTTTTGTGTCTAAGCTGCTTTGTCACCGCACTCTAAATCGCCCATCGTCCAAAATTAAACATCAGCAGTATTTCACTTAAAAATAAATCTGTCTAGCTAAATATTTACCTTAACTACAGCTGCGCTTCGTTGTTCAAAATAAGCAAATAATTCTTATATTTTTTTTTTTTTTTGTACTCGGAAAAATTGTTCTTTGGCAAAAAACTCAGCTCAGTCTGATGGCTGTGATTGAAAGGATACGTTTCTAAAATTCTAGACATCAACATATGCACAGAAAAAACGAGTAGGTCAAATTTACATGGAAAATAAAATTTTAAAAATTAATTTTTAAAAAAAATTAACTATAATTCATTTATATTATAACGAATTTAATTAAATTATATTATAATTTTGTAATACATATATAAGTGAAGAATTATGGCATAAGACGCACCTTTTATGCTGCTATCTCGTTTGGTCTTCGGGAAACAGAAGAATCGTACTGAGAAACTGATAGGCAGAGAGACGTACAGAGAGTCGGACGAACATAGTTCATTCGATATCTTTGAAAGTTATGGTGTCAGGTCCTACTCCTTAAGCATTTCCTTTCACAAACTTCATATATTCTTGTTTCCACGTAGAGTATATACAAATTTTGTTGTGTTGTGAATTCTTGTGAGTTGAAAATTTTTTTAAAAATTTTAATATATGCATTTTTGATTAAATAATTAAGGTTGCCCATAATATATAGCAGGTAATAGAAAGAGTTACGAATTTGGAATAAAGAATGGCTTTCACGCCTTCTGAGCAAAAAGAAAAAAATATATTTGTGAAGACAGTCAGATGTCAACCCCCTTTTTATTTAAATTATTTTCCAAAGTGCCGAGTAATACCCTTAGAGTCCAATTGTTGAAGAGAATTGTTTTTATTGCAATTCTTGTAGACGATTCAGATATGCCCCGTGGAGTGTATCGCCAATATTTTTGGGCAAAAATGCCCATGGTTATACAATGTAGTTTTTAAAATTTTGTCAAAAAGAAGGTCAAGAGTCAATGTACAATAAAAAATATTAAAAAAGTATATTGTTAAATTTATATATTGCACAAAATTATTATGCTGCAGTTTGAAGAAAATTCGATTAATTTTTAAGTAAAATAAAAATATATTTCTTGACAACTTTCTAAAAACATGATCTCGATTATATATATGTATCTCAAAAAACTCTAAAGCGGCTCAAAGGCTAAAATTTGGAATACCACAATTTATTTGAAAATATTAGGTACAATATGGGCCCAAAGTGGATTATGAAAAAATATACTCCTTTGTATCAGAAGAAGATAATAAGGAAATTTATTAACTTTTTAAGAATACAATTTTCCAATGTAATTGGCGAAACTAAGTGAAGTGGGAAACATTTTATATCAACATCATCGATTTGGTGATTTAAAAAAAATAAAGAAAATTTTTGTTTTTACAATCATAACCTTTTTTTTTGTTTTTATTTAAGTTTTATCTTTTATGGAAAAAAAATGTTATTTAAATATCTTTGCTATCCGCTAAGCTAATATGATTCATCAAAGAAACGTCTAAAAATATTTAAATATTCAGTTATCGAAAACTCGATAATCGGAAATTTACAAAATTTGCTTTCTAAGCCAAATCTATAAAATATGGATGTCTTGATTTGTAAATACACCCAATTCTGTTTTTACACGAACCTTTTTTAGCACGATTGAAAAAAGCTATTTGATTGAAATTTCAAAGAAAAATATTTTTATTAAATTAATTTTTAAAAATTTAGTTAGAGAATTTCAGTTTTTAATTTATTTTCATGGTAGCTGCCATAGATTTACTTCATGTTTTTTTTACACGGTTTTTTCTGGAACTGGTATCAAACGTTTAAAAACATAATTTAGTGTAATATAAAAGTTTTCTGATAAACGTAAAAAACTAGAAATGCTCCCTTTTTATAGAGTGATACAGTGCAAGGATTCAACATCATTTATAATATTTTATTTTAGTTCACAGATATTATATTCCTAAGTTTTTATCCTAGGTTAATCTTTACAGTCGTCTGTACCATACATTGTGCATAAAATAATAAAACTGCTTTGTTTTGCTTTCATTTTACAAAAACTCAATTCGTAACAAAATCCTCGACTGCTGCGCTATTTATGAAAATTAGTTCAACAAAATTCCCAACTCATTCTGCTCCACTAAGCCACTGCTGCATAGTTACATGTGTCACATTGTTTGTTGTGATTGTGTGTGGCAGGACTAAGAGTAAGCCAGGACAACTGTTAGCTAGGATAACTATTAGCTAGCTGTGCTACTTTTTCATTTCCATGGACATTTTGTCAAATGCCAGGACACAATAAAAACCTCTGTATACTATTTGCTTGAAAGTATCAGCTGAGCAGCTTTTAATGTTGTGTAATAAATTGAAAAGTAAGCAAGCGTAAAACACAACCAACCACACACAGATACACACAAACACACACGCACATAGATACAAATGCTGCGTGTATATCGTGTGTTACATGTGTTTGAGAACATTCGGCGACTATCAGTTGCAGACAGACATGAAAACAAACCGAACAATATAGCTGCCGAAATACAATACGAGCTCATAAACGCAGATACACAGATACACACACGCATACACACATACACAGATACACGCGCACTCATGCAGCTGAGTGATGCTTTATGTAAGCAACTGTGATTGAAAAATTCCCCATTTTGTTTCGTTTCAAATAAACAGGAGAGTGGATTTCATTCCTATCTACAGCTGCTGCTGCCGCTGCTGCTTCCTCTTCTACTCTTTTTGAGAGCCCATACAATGTCAATACTTTCATTCAATTTTCATCGCCTTCACGATTTTTTAGTGCCAGCAAACAAGAAGCATATAAGCTCGCACACAGATACACACATGGCAGCCATATTTAATGTCACGTATTTGATCAGAAAATTAAGGATCAAAACAGCATTTGTGTAAGCATCTGAAAATGTTGTGATTTATTGCGCAAATGCGTTCACAAGTAACTCCTGGTCTCTGGATTTGTTTGCCGGCACCCACACAAGCATATGGCTGCCTCATCCAACTGCCGTGTCCAACTCTCTGCCAGCAGCCTTATGATGTACGACTTTGAGCAGCTGCTGCCGCTCTGAAGTCAACGCTGACGGCGACGTCGACTGCTCTAAAGTTAGAAACTGGAAGAACGTGTACAATTTAATTTAATCTTTTGGATTTCCTTTCATACATGTTTCTACACACACTTTTTGAATGTATTCACATACAGGTTCTCTTGTTTGGCTGCCTCTCAATGGACGCCAGCTCGAAAAATCTGGGCGACACATCAATTTTGTACATGACTTGCGGGGTTAGGCGCTGGCTGGCAGCAACAAAGGCTCCAAAGGCACAAAAGCAAAAATGATTATGAGAAATTTACTGTTTTTGAACATTTCATAAATTCTCTTTTCATTATGTATAGCATCGGGCGCTATTACTTATGCGAAACACATTACACAGGTCAACATGATTCTTGGAAATAGCTTTTCGGGTGTCAGCTTTAGGGTTCAGGGGTTACAACACCTGGGCGCTTAAATAGGTATAGAAAGGCTTTTAAATGCAGACAGTAAAAAATTAATTCGATTTCTAAGTAATTTAAAAAATTACACAAAATCTTGCGAATGACGAAGATCAGAGCCATAAGGGTTACGCAAATGGAACAAACAAAAAATTTAAAATTCTGAATAATAAATAAAAATAGAAATAGAAAGTTCAGGTATATTAAAATTTTTTAAACTTAAAAAAAATTTTTTTTTACTAAGGATGTAAATTGTTATAATGTGCTACGGGAACTAAATTCCATTATTTTTTTTTTAATTTAAAATTGCATTCGAATTTTCAATAGTACTAGAAAACAAAAAGATATTTAAAACAAAATTCAAATAATGTCAAAATTCAATAACATTAATAATAGCAAATAAAAAAAAAAAAGAGTAAAAAGAAAAATATACATAAAAATTTTGCAATAACAAAATTATAGATTTAATTATACCATAAAAAAGTTTACAAAAAAATAAAATTTATATGTATAAAAAGATTATAGGAAAAATGTACCACATAGAAAATAAATTTTAAATTTAACTAATACCTATTAAAAAAAATATGTACGAAAAAATAAAGAAAAATTTCAGTTTATACAAGTCTTTTATAAAACGATTATAGGTTTAATGTACCATTGAGAAAATTAATTTAAAATGTTTTAAAAAATAACGTATTTTTTTTTTTGTTATATATAATTATTGATAAAGGTTATGGTATAACTTTTGTTTAATAAAAATAAAAAATTTTATGTGAAAACCAATCAAAGGCAATGTTGCTGTCACTCAAGCTTATTAAAAAACTAAAAAATTGTATAACAAAATTAAAAAACTCATTTTTTTATATTTTTATGCACCTCTTAGCATGTTTTAATATATTTTTTTAATTTAAAAAAAAAAATTTTGCGGTTAAGCACAATTTTTAACTTAGAAAGGTAACAAATGTTAAAATATATTTTTAGAAATAACAATTTTTATCCGGTCAGGCTAATCACACATAACCAATAAAATTAAAAATAAATTTAATAAGTTGTAAAAAAACGTTTATTAGGTAAAAAAAAAAAATTGCACATATAGCAAAACTAAAAAATTTAATTTTTAATTGTGAATGTTTACTGTATTAAAACTTGTTTATATTTAAAAAGGTATTGGAAAAAAATTAACTATATGGAAGAGAAAACTTTTAACTTAGTTTTTCTAACAATTTTTCACTATCAGAAAAATTAATTAATAAATTCTAGATTTAGAAAAATTAAAGAATTAACTTTAACTGTTAAATGTATTACAAACTATTTTTCACAAAGAAACGTATTTTAATATTTTATCACAAAAAAATTATCTAAAGTAAAAATAAGAAAGAAAAAATATTAAATAATTAATTTATCTGTTTTGCTATGCTTCCATTATGATAAAATTAAACAAATTCAGCCTGAAGGCCTACGTTGCACTGGCCTACAAACCATTATAATTTAGAATTAACTTCTAACTTCTTCTAGAATTAACTTCTAATTTATAATTAAATAAATAAATAAATAAAAAATTAAAAAATATTCTGACTGGATCAAATTGAAATATCTTGCGCATTAATTTGGTAAACCTGGTTCGTTTACTAAAATTTGAACATTTTTCTACTAAGAAAATTCATAGGCAAATTGAACCACATGAAAACTATAATAAATTTTTAATTTTTTCCAGGAAAATGAGCTTTAACACTTATTGTCAACAATTTTAGCATGGAATAAATTATTATAAAACTCAATAGCTTTTAGTGAAATTAGAAATCATGTTCTTGAGAAATGACAAAAGTTTATAGTACCAAGTCAAAAAATTAAATTTAAGGAAAATTAAAAACTTAAATTAAGCACCAGCTGAAAGACATACGAAAAACTGTCAGAAAAATAAGAAACAAAAAGGCATTGGGACCTTTTTGGCAATATCTTTATCCTTTTTGCTTTTAAGTAGAGACACTTTTTTTTAATTTCGAAAAATGGATTGTTCGAAATATCTCAAAATCCGCTCCATGATAAAATTTTGGGACTTCATTTTCGGTTTTTAGCTTCCCGTTTTACTACGGGAATGACTAAAACATGTTGAGCATACCAAAATTTTTGAAAATTCGTTAGTTTGTGTAATTAGTGATGACAGTCTGAGCTTTAAAATTTTTTTCTTTTGTGTACCAAACAAGAATTCCATAGGAATCCAACAACTTTACAAAATTCTTGACCTGTATTATTTGTTGCAAATACTTACATAGCCTTAAAATAAAGTTACTTTAGTTCGTCAATGGAGACCGAGTTCATTAGAAAGAAAAAAACGTCAACTTACCTGAAAATTTATAAAAAGAACAGATAAGTGCTAAGTCGAGTTAAGAGAGAGAAAGATTTTGTACTTATTTTTTTTTTTAACATTTTCAATTAGCAAATTGCTGCACAGCTTAAAATGCTACCATATTTAATTAAAATGAAAAAGAGCAAAAACTTGACAGACGTTAATTCATCTGTTCTTTCAGTGTATAGACAGATGTTCAGATATTCTCAGTAGAGTAATGCATTAGCTTAGTTACTGCGCTTAGCCCTGGCATCAACAAAACAGACAATTTAATTTGCTTTTTCCGGAAAAGCTTACAAAATGTTGGCACGTAAAGTAATTTTGAAATGAGTGGCAACGATAATGCAATATAAACAACAACAACAGCAACAGCAGCAAAAACAAAGATGGTAGCTTCTAAGTAACTTTATTAAGTGTTTTATATGTATGTGTCAGTTGCACGCGTACTCAACACGAACACTCACACACACATGTTAATGTATATGTTATGAACAATTTATTAAGGTTTGCTGTCATCACGTATACGCCACATTGTGCTGTCATTACAAAACTTGAAAATGATAGGGCAGTGCACTTAAATAGAATTACAAGAAATTTTTGTTGCTTGTTTACAATAAATAAATTACTATATTTACCTATACTTAAGAAATTGCATTATAATGCTATATATAATTAGGCCTAGGGTAATTTAAGTATATATGCAGAGAAACCTAATTTAACTAATGACACTGGTAATTATGGAGGTTGATGGCTACGAACTTATGTATGTACTCGCTGACTGTATTGTTATTAATTTTTATTCATTATTTTTTATATTTGAAAATGTATTATTTTAAGAGCTTTTTACTAGAGATGCCTTACCATATAGGGGAAATATCTTTAAAAACTTGAACTCAATTGCGTTAAAGTCCTCGAAATAGCCAAAGAATTTATATAATTTGCTACAAAAGTTTGTTGCAATTTCTAAAATTTCACTAGTTTGGCCCAGTTTGCATTTACACAAGTTCCAACAAACTTGTATATACATAAACATTTTGTGGCCAACAAACAAATTATTTAAATACTAATCAAAGCAAACTCAAAGTACACAACAAAACAAATGAGAGCCACAAGCAAATTAGTGAAAAGTTTTAGCTCGCTTTGTAAATCGACTCATTGTATATATAGTATATATATCGAGTATATACTATATAATGCACTGCTAATTGGGATTTAAGCAAGGTGCAACAGCTAATTTTAAATTCCCATAGAACAGAGTAAACAGATTTATATATGACAACCAAAGTGCAGCTTAATGAACTCAACTGACGGCTAATTTGGCTATAATAAAGTGACTGTTAAAAATTGTTTGTTCAAATTAAATTCATTAGGGCAGCCATGTTTGTTTGCGCATTTTTGCAATTATGACAGCAGGAAATAAACATAAAGAGGGGGCCACAGAAAGAAAAAAAAAAAAAAAAACAAATACGCAAAATCGTTAATATGTAAATGGCGAATAGATACGGGGCGTATGCGCAATCTGTAGTATAGCACAACAAAACGCCGGCGGATATTTTGGGTCTTTATGTCAAATGAAGCGTGCAAATGCCAAAAACGCCCCAGAAAACAGTTCCGAGCCGCACATTAAATGCGCAGTCCAAAAATATTCGCGCTGCAGGCCATGCCACAAACAGAGGGGCGCTGTGGCAAGGGCGTGCCAGCATCCAAGCTTATGGATAGCCACAGCAAAGTTGCTACAAACTAGCGCGGTCCAGCTGTGTATGTACACTGAGAGAAAAAAATTGAGGAATATTGTTTATAAAATGGATTAATTTTTTAGAATATTTTTACATAAAGGCCTATACGCAGTTCGAAATATTTTGCACAGAATCACAAAACTTCATATAAAAAAAAGTCCCATTTGGGATATCCCATTTGGGATATTTTTTTTATATGAAGTTTTGTCATTCCGTGCGAAATATTTTGTGCTGCGTAGACTCCTTTAATAGAAAAACAAATTCTTGTAAATATCCTGGCATTTTGGATATCCCATTAGGGATATTTTTTATATGAAGTTTTGTCATAGGCCTTAAAGTTTAAAGATGTTTTGTCAAATTAATAAATTTTTTAGAATATTTTTACGTAAGGCGAGAACAGGCTGATATTGTAACTAGAGCAAATTATTTTCAAATAACCAAAAAAAATTAAGTAATGGCTTTAATGTTCATAAAACAATAAAAATTAGATTAAATTAAAGCTTATTTATTTACATGGAAAATATTCTTTACTGATTCCATTCATACAGTCATAAGCCTAAACTTGACGTAATAGACAAACATCATTTCCTCTTTTTTACAAAAATGAAAATAAAAAAAAAATATTTTTTTTTAGTTTCAAAAAAAATAAACATTTTTTTTTTTTGGTATGATTATATTATAATATTTTTTGTTTTCTTTCAGTAGTTTTTTGGAAAAATTATGAATTTTTAATAAAATTAAAAGTAAATGCACAAGATGTAACAGGAAAATAAAAAATCTTTAGCGAATTTAAGAATATTTTAGTAAAAAAACGAAACTTATAATTTTTGTACTTTTCACGAAACGTCTTTTTTTTATAAAATAATATAAAAACAGAAAATAAAATATTTCTTAATATCCGACTAAGTATGGACATAGTATTGTTTAAACTGGCAACAAGTCGTATAAGTAATATTTTCAATACTTGACTAGATAAATGTTCACCATCCTGTGCACAGGCATTAAAAATGTCAAATATTCAAAAAATATTTCCACATCATTTGCTGGCAATAAATTTAAACTTAATTTCCACTGCTTCCTTTGCTCTCAGTGTATGTTTGCTCTTTTTTTGTCCATGTATTGTTTTTGCTTTATTTGTTTTGGTGTCCTCAAGTGACCAGACAAATACAGCCAGCCGCTTATTGATAAAGTCATCAACTTTCGAAAATCGATAAGAAAATAAAAATATACATTGTAATAATTTTCACAAAGCTGCACAAAACCGGCTAAAAATGGAAAATTTCTGTTACAAAGCAGCTGCGCCATTTTGAGTGGAACGTTTATCGGGCCAAGTCATGTGATGCGTTGATTTTTTGTTTGTGCTTACTTTGTATTCTCTTTTTTTTTATTACCCATGAGTTGGCAGTGTGGTAAAAGTGTTTCCGAATCATTTACCACATTTTATGACTGACCAAATGTAAAATTAATGTACAGCCATGCCGTAAACTCCGAAAACTGAAAGTACATCTATAATACAGCCCAAAATCCATTGGCCAAAATGGCGCGCAAATCCATTTGAGCTACTGCGGTAAATTAATTAAGCACAAATGAGTCAGTTTGGATTTTTATGAATTTTTATTGGAATTTTATTTATATATAATTACGCTCAAACATTATTTGCAACCACATAAAATATGTGCCGTAAATATATATTTTTTTATAGAGCTATAAATTGAATTTTACTTGCATGGCTTTTATCAAATTTACGGATGTGTTTTCAGTCTCCAATAAAGCCTTATTGAATGGCCGGATAGTTGACTGGGAAGAGTTATTTATTAGAGGTCAGAATATAGCAATTTTTGTTCATAATTTAAGAAAAATTCTTGATAATAAAGCAATGCTACTTATATATTGCATTATTTATTAAATATTGAATAGAAATTGTTTTGATGTTTCTTTTTTTAAAATTGAAATAAAATCATATATATTGCAAAATAAAAAAAAAAAGTTATGAAAATAAAAATTATGTTTCGTCTAAAATTTGCAAAAAAGAAAAAAACTTCAATTTTTCAAATAATGTTAAAAAGTTTATTAGAAGACTGCTTATTACTGTGACACTCTCTCGTTATTTTTCTCATTTAGGTAAAGATTCTGTCAATTCCTTTTTTTGTATAATTTTTAAAGATTTTATGAACAAACGATTTTTTTCGGATGTATGTGAAAATGAGTAGAGTCAAAAGTTTTCAAATCAAACTTTGAAATTTTTATAGCTTTCAAATATTTAATAGTGGTAAATTTTCATGGAGTATTTTTTTTTTGCTAGAATTCTTATTATTTATCGAGCTATCGATAGCTGAATATTTAGAGCGATACTTTTCTTTTTGGCGATCACAAAATACGAAAACTGAAATTCATAAAAATATGTATATTATATATATATATGTATATTTAATTAAAATAATTAATTGTTAATATCCTTTTTATATCCTTTTTTTTAAATTTAATATTTTATCTATCATGGGGTAAAAAATCGCTTCAATATCTTTATTCGTTAAGAAGATATGGCTTGTCAAAGAATATTCTAAAAATGAAAAAAATTTTCATTTTTTTCCAATTTTCAGTTATCGATAACTCGATAAATAATCGGAATTTTGCAATAAAATTTGACGTGGTTACTATTGGTTAGTAGCTCTACCAAATATGTAAAAATCATAGAAATCGGAGAAGTTTGTGAGAAAAGTAGCCCGCTTCACTTATTTTCACCGATATATATAAAAGAAATTAATTTTTTTGTTTTCCAAATTAATATTTTAAAGTACATACTAATGAATTTATTTTGGGATGAAATAAAATTATCATCAATATGTTTCTCTTTTAAACGATTTTGAGACTATTGGATATGTGCTAAAATAAAGAAAAACTTTTAAACGATCTTTTTAGTTTTTAAAATTTTTGTCCTAATTTTTGGCTAATGTCCTTGCCAATATTCACCACTTAGTTTTTATTTTTTTTTTTATTTTAATTATTGATTGAGTTATCGATAGGTGGCATACTTGGGTAGAGCTTTCCTTGCAAATCAGCTCTTTAATAAATAAAGAATATTATTATTTTTCAATAAGAGATAAAACCTTGAATTTTTAAAATTGAATAAATTAAAATTTAATTTAAAAATAAAATTAATTTAATTTTGATCTTTAGCAATTTATTGAGTTTATCGATAACTGAACAATTCTGTAGACTTTACATAGAAATATCTTCTAAGTTCTTTACAATCACACTATATTCATTTGTAACATAACAAAGACATGTAATACACATGTGACACTAAGGTATATTTTTTTTACTAAACACTTGAGAACTCTCTAAAGAGGCAGTGTGTAATTTTACTGTTAATTACTAATTATTTTGTTTGTTAAATATAAGCTTTTTATAGAATTACACTAATAAACGATCAAAAAAAAAAAAAAAAAAAAAAAAAATCTTCTTCTTCTATATTTTTAATGGACATAGTTTTCAGAAGATCTAAAAAAACTAAAACCAAGATTTCTAGATAACTTGTAGGAAAAAAAAAGCCCGCTGTGTGAGAAATATTTGAACTAACTTGTTTGCATTTTCCAGATTTCATAAAAGATTTCAAAGCCGTCAAAAACTTTATTCAGGTATCTTTGCGGAAAGCTTTCATGTTAAAATTCACGTGAAGGATATATAAAGTTACTTCCATTAATGGCTCTTTGGTTGAAAATTGCTTGAAAGAGATTTCTCACATATACCCAACAATTATACGAATTCCAAAATTTAAAGTTATTAGCCACTTCAACACCTGCCCGAATGCGCAAAATACTTTATGAGTCGTTTTGTGTGCATATTTGGCTTTTAGTGCTAGACAAGATTAAGTCCTATGTACGCGGCTTAGAAACTATTTGTGAACTGTACTGCCAATTTGGAAAACCAAAAGCCGACACTGAAATTGTTTATAGTCCTTAATATACGACATATAGACACACACACACAGAGAGAACACATGAGGTCAGTATGAAAACAGCAGGAAACGGCAAACCATAATGGAATTAGTTGCAATAAAGCTCAAAATTAATTTTCGCGCTACGGACTCGAGTTTAGGCTTATGTGTCTATAGTACTATTCCGTACTTGAATACTACGTGCCACAATGTTTTGTGTCCCACAACAAAACTTTATATGGCGCACCCAACCCAACACCCCAAAAAGTATGCTACGTTTTCCTAGAATGTCGCAGTGCTTTTGTTGGCGTGTCACGCGGCCAAATGATTTATGCTGATTGAAAGACATTAAGGTAACACAGTTGGTATTGTATCCTTTTCCTTAGGTATTTGCCTTTGAAGTGTGGCAACGAGCCAAAAATTCATGACCTGTGGTTGCGGGTGACGGGGGCGCCAAACCAGCATTGTGTCATTTCTTGGGCCAACTATAAGTTCAAATATTTATGCCATTCATATGGGTCTTTCTTCCAGTACATAAACACTTTTGTACTGATCGTTGATGTAATAAAATAAATGCATAAAGAATGCAGCATAAAGGGATAACGACTTGAGGCCATGATATACGCTTTTATCTTAAATGGAGTTGGTCTGCAAATAGCCAATATCAAAAAGAAAAATAGCTTAGGTTAAAGTCGGGCGTGACCGAGTTTGAATTCCGAGTTGCACGACTTTGGAATACACTGTAGCTTTTAGCTTGCAAGTTATTTTATTCTTAACTCTAGAATTTCAATCTGCATAAAACAGTTTTTAAAATTCTTTAATGAAAATTTATTTTGAGGCGTTTCGGAATTTTTGTCAAAACAAGTTTTTTTTTATTAAAATTATTTAAATAAATGATAAAACTACTCTCTTCAGGTTCTACCTGTCCAATTTTTCAAATTTATTTTTTTTTATAATTTATTAATTTTTATTTTTAAATTTCAAAAAATGTTTGAATTGTTTTTATCATTTATGATATCTCGAGCTTATCAGGCTGGATTGGCGATCAAAAATTAAAAATTGAGATTCATAAAAATATATGTATTTTTGATTATTTGCATTATAGAATATTATTATAGAATATAATATAAAAAAAAATTTGTATTTTTTTTGTTTGTTTATTAATTTCAGATTAATATGGCTTTATTATTAAAATAAACACTAGTATGTATATTTTTATTTTTTTTTTTGGTTTACTCTACTAGTCCCTAATGGGCACTCAAGAATTTAAGAAGCTTAAAAATAATTATAAGTTAGTTTTTTTTTTACAAACTAACAAGCAAGTTTTAATTTTATTTTTAGGGATATTGTATTGAAAGGCTACAAAAATAATACTTCTTAAAAATTTATATCGATTGAATTTTAAACTGTTTCAAACTTTGAGAGCTACTTTTTTGAAATCTAAAATAAGTTTTGTTTAATTTTTATTGAAAAATTAATTTTGAAGAGATACATACAAAAATAATTTTTTTCATCAATGGCAGATAATTTAAAAAAATAGTTTTCTTTTTTTTTACTGAATATTTTACAAGTTTTCAAAAATTGTTTTTTTTTGATAAATTTTTGAATTTTCGATTCTTTCAAGTACAAGTAGTATTTTGGATTGCAAAAAAATCACCCCCTATAGTGTCAGATCCCTTTTAAATTGAGCAAATTTCAGCTGCTACGTGCAACTGCTCTTAAAATCTTAAAATTAGTTCTTCCTTACAATTAAAGTAACCAATATCTTGACGTCGGATATGTCTGCACCAAGACGGATTTGTGCTTTAAAGTTGCTGACATGCTTTCTTTTTCCTGTTGCATGCATTACGACGAACCTAAGATACTCTCTTACTCTCTTGGAGTTAGGAGTATAAATATGGGTTCCACAACGACAACAGGCTAGGCAGCTGCTGAGCAAATAAACAAACAAACGGCTAGCAGATAAAAACGATTGCCTGAGATACGAGCTGGGAATAGGAAGCTCCCACAAGCAGTGGCATAGTCACAGAGCCTCCTGCTTAAAGACGTCTTGTGGTCTGGGAAAAGACACAACAACAAAGATTGTGGCTGGGTCACTCCAGCGGTGGCACGCGGCGATGATGCATAAGTTTCCAAGCGGCAACGCACACAAATTCAATTTTCTTGCCCTAGTGCGCAAGCCGATGCTAATACACATATACACATACATTACACACACAGATATACATAAGCGCCACATAGCAAGACAAACCCAGCCTTATCAGATCTTGCAACCGCATAAAGCAAGCTTTTGTCTAAGCATTAGTATCAGTGTGTGTGTGTGTGTGTGCGCGTGTGTGTGCGTGTCTATGCCAGCATATTTATGCCAAAAAGCTTTGGCATGCATGGGGCATACGCTCAATAGCAAACATCCTCCTTATTCCTTTGCCCCAACCCAACATGCCGCATGCCACATATTTTCATAGTTTTCATGGCATACTTTTAGGCAGCCGCATAAATTCCAGCTACCAGCAGTTGTTGAATTTTGAAAAGTTTGTCGATTGCATGAAAAATGCCTTAAGTTGACTTGATAACGAACCGAATACATGCCATCTAGCCGTATACCCATCTGACAACGGCATTGATGCGTTTCCATCTTTGTGTCCTAGTGTGGAGTAGTGTGCCTGCCCCATCCAGATTGTTGCCATACCGGATACGGATAAGTGTTATATTGCCCAGCAGCTTAATAGCTGACGGCCCTTGCGTCAGCAATATGCAATATTTCTTTAGTCTTTTGAGTTCACTATGTATATGGCATATGAAATCGAGTATATCGAGTCACTTGCAGCACCGATAAAATCAGCATGGCCCTTGGCAAAACAGGCTGGCAACACTTAAAAATCCACCAGGCAGCAGTTAAAACTTTTGGCCAGAAAAGGGGTCCTGGCGCTGCTTGGTTGGGTGGTGTCTCCTAAGCCTGTACAAATCCCACATGCCCCAAAGTGCTATTACTGAAATTGAAGACATCTATAACTTTTCTTTTCTCGTTTTTCTCATGGTTTTTTTTTCTAGCTACTTTTTGCTTTTGCCTTTGCTGGCTTCTATCAAACTCTAGCTAAAGTCATACGTGCATGCTAGTATAAATGCGAGGGTTGGCTTTTATGTTTGGGTGGAAAGTTTAACTACTTTGGCACGATCAGGATTGAGATGTGCATTGAAAAGTTTGACTTTTATTTGACATCAATTTGCTCAGACTGTACAAATCTAGCCATTTATTGAACTAATATGCTTGTTGTGGTTTCCGATTCCTATTCCTATTTGTCAATTATAGAATGCAGTTTATCGTAATATTTTCATTAGGTCGGTTTTAGAAAAAAAATTTCAAGTTATTTTATGTTTTAGATGACTATGGCGAAGCTAAAAGGAGGGTTATGTGTTTGACCAGTAAGTACGCATTAAGTATTAGGCTCGTTACTTCTAAGCCGCCTTTGAAATAAAAATATTTTTGTGTTAATTTTGTTAAACAAAAAAAAAATACAATATTAAAAAAAAAATTTTTACCATTAGGTTGGGGTTTTATGGGGTAAAATTGAGGCATGCTTGGGATGATAAGCCAATAAAAATAGTTTGATGAAGCAGCAAAAATTTTTTTATTTTCAAACAAAACTATTATTTTTTTAAGAACAAGATATTCAACTATCATTATTGTTGTTATTATTATTATTTTAATAAATAAATTTAATTTTTTTTAAGAAAAAATTGAAAATCTGTAGCATACAAATATATTTCAATAAATGCTCTTTCAGATTTCTGTGTTATAACGTTAATGGTTTCCAAAAGGCTTTGTGCCTAAGTTTACAGATTCAGACAGATTTGTTATCTTTCCAAACTGATGAGGAACACCAAATTAACAAGGTATATAATAAATATATAAAGCTTTTCTGATGTTGATGATTTTGTTAGGCTCATCCAACCGGACTTGTCCGGTTTGTTAGTAAAGGCGTTCGGGGAGATAAATTGTCTGGAGACAAAAAATGTATCGAAGTGGAACTCCCGCATGGGCTCCAAAGTACGTCAGACTCCAAAGCTGACTCAGATAAGTTTACAACTCTATGAACTATCTCTTAAGTACCTTCATTTATCTCCAGATTGGACTCGTAATGTGCATATTCATCAAAACGCTCCAGTCGGTTCTCTTCTTTCTCAGTATCTTCACTAAAGCTCATCGTTTTCAAAAATTGCCGAATTTCAATATCTGACAGTGTCGATAGTTTTATGTGTTTTAGACGATTCATAACTGTTTAAGTCATGTTTTCGTATAATTAGGCTATTCAAAAAAAACACATTTGGTACCTACCAACAAAAATTTTGTTGACTAGTTGTCCCAAGCGTGCCTCAAGGTGGAACAAAAAGTTTTTTTCCAAAACTAAAATTTTTTATTAAAAACAAACCAATAAAAATTTTTTTTCACAACTAGAAACAAAGTAGTTTTTTTTTTTTTTTTTTACAATACTTTTTGAGAAAAAGTGTTTTTTGCTATTTGGCACAAATTTTCAACTTCAAATGACTGCAGCGACTGCTGCACGTATTATTACGCACCAGAAATGATTTCTAACGCCAGAATGGAATTCCCCAAAATCGATAAAATAAAGAAATAAAGAAAAAAATTTCAAAATGCGAAAATACACAAATGATAAGTAAAACGTGCCTTGAGGTACGCTTAGGGCCTAGAGGGTTAAGTTGCTTGTTTAATAATCGATGAAGATAGAATAATTTATACATCACTATTTCAAATAAGAATATTTTCTTGTTTTATACTTTACAGAGCGTGATTTTTCAGTAGTCGGGTTTTAGTTTTTTTAACCATTTTTTTTTTAAAGTTAGTAAAGTTCCTCTAGCAGCCTTATAATGAAAATCGAAAATGTCGACAAAATCTTCGTCCCAAGAAACTCAAGGTATGAGTTCTAGTTCTAGACGACCTAACGAAACCACTGATAAATATTTGAATCAAAGTGCTTTCAAAATTGAAGTTTGATGATGAGCACGTTGTTCATTTTCAAATTGCGTAGAATGAAGATAGTAGTGCCTAGTCGTCTAAATTGGGCCAATTTTTTTGAATATACCTAATTCGAAAAGGTACAAATCATTAAAATTAAAAAAAAAATTATCTTCATGAAGAATATTTTCTACTACAGTCAGAGGTTTTAAAAAATCAAAAAAAGGATTAAATAAATTAATTGTTAAAGAATGATTTTGAAATAAAATGAAATTAGCAGCGAATAACTCGATTCCCATTTTTTGCGCTCTTCTACCATAATGTCACAAACAGCCCTCGCCTTTGTGTAAGCATGTGTGTGCGTATGAGTATGTGTGTGTGTTTTTGCGTGGTGTCGCTGTGCCAGGCTCAGCTACGCTTTTATGGTAATGAGCTCACATTACAAGCAGCAGAGAGACCAAGAAACCGACCCACAACGCATAAGCAGCAAGAAAAGCAGAAAAAAAACACAAAATAGAGGAAATATTTTGACATGAAGCTCCTTTTGATAGACGCAGCGCAGGCGACGCAATGAGACAACATCGAGCAAAAAAGAAAAGGAAACGGAAATCACATAAGCCTGCCAAAAGTTTTGCACTCTCACAACTTTTGGCGTTATCACATAGGGACGCAAAAAAAACAAAAACAAAATGGACGCCTCCCATAGGCAACTGGGCGCCGTGTCGAGATCTTTCAGGGCTGTTTACGCAGCCTATTAATGAGGCTGCAGTGTGCAAAATGTTTATTTCCGTAATTTCACTTGAGCATCTCGCTGCTACGCGACTCTTTGGAAAATTGTTGAATGAAAATGGCGGTGAAAATGAGTTGACGGCAAGAGGCCAAATGCGCTTTCGCGTCTGAGCACATTGTAAGTGGCTGCTGGCATGCAGACATAGCACACACACACACGTAGCTATATAAGTGTCACCCACACATACATGCATATATACTTATGTATATGTATATATTTGTACAAAAGTGTGTACCCATTGTCAAGCTTCTTTGGTTTTTGCGCGTTTTACCAGATAGTTTTTCAGCTCGCACCCCGCTAACCAGCCCTCGTCCTACACTACTACAACCGTTATTGTCTGTATTTCATTTGCGTTTTCTCTTTTGCTACTATTTTACTCATCTTTTATGCTCCGAATTTAAAATCCTCCATTTTTTGAGCTGACGCCGTTGCTGCCGCCATTGTTTTTATTATTGTTAACCCTTACATGCTTGCTTTTATTTTTTATTTTTTTGTTTGTGCACAAGTTGATCCTTAGCAAGGACCTTGAACTCACTAGCTCTAACGAGTTGTAACGCTGAGGCGTCATTGCACGGTCATTTGACTTGAAATAAATATAAAAGATACAGCGACAGACAAAAAGAAAACCAAGTAGCGTGTGTTGAAATATTTCATATTTATTTTACTTTCAAGTGCTCATAAAAATGTGTACAGCATTGTTAATGGGTTGGGTTGGGTAGGCAGCTGCAGAACGAGCTCTATTATAGCGCTTTGTTCGTAAAGTTCATGTCACATAGTTTATTTTTAGTTTTAATTGAATTCCTTGAAAGTTTGGTTCTGTTAAGCAGTCTTTTTTCCTTATTAAAATATCGTGTTTTGCAGCAGTTTTTTTATATTTGTTTTAAGAATGATAAAGTCATAAGCATATGAAAATTGTTGTAAAAAATGTTATTGCTATATGAATTGTAAAAGCAATTCTAAGCAATAAGTAAATTTATGAATTTTTTTTAAATATAGCAATTATTTATAATTTTATGTTTATACCCATAAAATAATGTATAAAGGTTCCAAGGTTCCAGGTTTTAAGTATATACTTTCAACTTATAATATATAAGGGAATTTAAATGTCACTTCACCAAAAATAAAAAAAGTCACACAAAAGATAGCGATACGTCTTTTCGACGTTCATATGCATATCTCAAGTTTTATTTAACTTAGCGCTCTAAAGTAACTGTCATACACAAGCTGTTACTGACTGAGAAAACTGACAAAGAGAAGTTTGTACTGAGACAATCGTGAGACAGAGAGTACAAAAATGAAGACTTCTACGTTTCGCATCATGTTTCTTAGTTCAATTACCCTAGTTCCTAGACTAGGGTCAGGGAAAAATATGCCTTTATATTAGAATTCGATGACATCGTCGTGTAAAGGATCCCAAGGTAACATGGCAAATTACTTGGCAACTTTAAGAACCATGTAGCAGAGTCAAGTTTTCATTTGATATCCATAAAGTTTCTATAGAAACGTAATCTTCGAATTTTGAGTCATCAAATAAATGGCTTCGTTAAACGAATTTTTGCTGTAGCTGCTATCAAGAGTCACAATTTTTCATTAAATTAAAAATAATAATTGGCATTTATTATTAACTTTTTGTATATTTACTTCTACAGTATTCAGAAGCCCTTAAAATGATTTGCTTTTTAGCTCCACCCTTTGAATGTTTATTATGGCGCAGTTTGTCTATAAAAAGCTATAGATTAAATCTATTAATATTACCTGCGTAGCATTGATTACTATTATTTCTTATATTATGTAGATATATACACGTATGCATGCCATTTAAAGGCAATATTAAAAAATAGCAAAACAAAATCAATGTCAATCAAGTCAACAATGGACCAGGGAACATGATACAAAGATATATATTTGTGCTTCACGCTCCAAGGAGTCGTCCAACATAATGGGAAACACAGTAAAAATACGAATCTTACGCATACGCGTTTTCCAAGAGCAATTGTCATGGCACCGACAGTAGCAGCAACAGCAGCCGGATCCGTACGCCAGATAACAAAAGAAACACATTGTATAAAGTATTACATTATATTAAAATAAAAAAAAAAAAGAGAAAAGAAATAACTACCAAGGCAGGAAGACAATTTCGAGTCGAGAACAGGCTGCTGTTCCAGCTGCTGTCGCCGAGAAGTCGAAAAATGCGCCAACGACATTTTGTTCGACGTTGTGTGGCCATTTTGTAGTAGTTGGTATATTTGTATCTGTATCCATAGTGAAAGTATCTGTAGTTGTAGCTGTAGCTGGAGCTGGAGCTACTGCTCGTTGGTTTTCTTTGGTAATCTTAGTCAATGCCAACGGAACGTCAGCTACAAAACTGTCTACAAAAAATGGTAAAATAGAAAAATCAAGAAGAAAGTACCAAGTTGTAGCAAGATGAAGCTTAGATACTCTAATGAGAACAGAAAGAGAAAAACTGAGAGAGAGTGTGTGGATTTAGATTTCTACTACAAAAAGAAAAAGTTGATTAATTAAAAATGAAGAAAGACAACCTTTACCATAGACACACTATGTTCGTCGAATCGACGAACTTTACTCTTTTTTATTCGCTCACTTTTTGACTACGTAGTATTAAATTTATATAGCTTAACCAGAGAGTGTGCATTTTTTTCGCTTCTCTGAGCACATCATAGTCCATTAGGGATTGGTGCTCGTCCCAACTACGAAGGTTAAATTTAGTGCGATTTTTTTTTTGTGGCATGCAAGATTTTGTTTTTTTTGTGCATTTGTTTTGCCGCGTTATACAAAGCGGTTTATAATCTATATTTTAAAATAAGTAGCTAAGCAAAAATACTTATTTCACTCACAGTTGATCAGAGTCTTATCGACAGCGATGATGATAATGATTCGCACGTTGGGAAAGATAATGTTGACAACGTGTACAGTCTATTACTATATATGTTCGATTTTTGGAAATTACCCCATCAGCTAAACAAAAAGCTCTGTTTAATCCATGAATAGATTTCAAATGGAATCGAAATCCGAATTAGGCGTAATTAAAGTAAGCATTCGTACTCGGAATCAGATTTAACTACATAATGTTAATTGATTATCATCTCTCAAGCACTGATTCTAAATGAAAAAATTGCTTCAAAAAACTTTAATAGTTATTGAGAGAAAACTGACTTGATGATCCGAAAATTTGAGGTTACGGTATATTGATTGGAATAAATGCTGCTAAAAAAAATTAGCATTGATAACCGACTTTAAAAGTTTCTTTTATATCTCAGGAATTCCAAACTTGTTCAAAATTTCAAAATACTTTACACCAAGTAAGAGCATAAATGTGGAACGTTAAGCAAGTAAACATTCTACAGAAAGTACCAAAACAAAAAGATTATGCCAACACGTAAATACCCAGTTTACATACATACATATACATATATATGTATATAGTATATACTGTATATAGGGTAATTCTTAGTTAACGAGCAAGCAAAACGTATTCACGGTTTGGTTAATCCCAAGGGACAAAAACAAACTAAGTATCCACAGGCTGCCGTGTCTTGTGTTGTGTCCTTGTATGTGCGTGTGTGTGTTTATCTTTGTGCCGAGTTAACTGCGCACCCGTGGCCAAGTGGCCAAAGTGGCAAAAGTGCCCCAAAAGTGCCAAAGTGCCAATGTGTGTACGCCGTTAAGGCTATTCTATCCTTATCCCATTTAAGCCCTAATTGTAGGCAATTACTTTTTGCTCTGCTAATAAAAACGTTAGAAATATTTGCGTATTTTAACTAATGATTTTCTGCTTAAGCACTTTATGGTCAACACCCAACAGAGCCAGGGTCTAGTGGGTCTAGCAGGTATCTAGTTTGGTCTTTACCTAAACAAATAAGACGCTGGAGCAGATGTACAAAGTCGAAGTTAAGTTTTAGTGCCAGGCCGTGCTCCGAAACGTTTGAATGTAGTTTTAAGTTTTGTTGCCCTTGACAGACGCAAGCTCGCATGTTTGTCTTGTTGTTTTTGCTAATGTTTGCTCATGTTGTTGTCAAAACTTTTATTGACTTTGCTTTGATACTTGTTTATTACGTATGCGTAGCATTGTGTCTGCTGTCAACTAAGGCAATGTATACGCAGCATTGTGCCCACTGTGAACTAAGTTACGTATACGCCGCATTGTGCGCTTTGTTGGCCTACACAAGTCAACTAGTTATAAACAAGGCTCAGTGACACATTTATTAATAATTTATTTTGTGCTAATAGAAGGCTTGGATTTCAAGGTGATGCACACACACACTCACTCACACACATGTTTTGGTATATACAAAGTCCGCATACGCTTTTAGTATAATTAGTTGATATTCAATAAATACACGAGTGCTGGTTAGAGGGTGTCTGTCTTGTCTGAGCTAATTTAGTTCACTTCCGAGCAACTACAGAGCTGCAATCTCTTTTAGCTGGCAAGCAGAACAAACAAAAGGGTAAGTAAGTAAGTATACGCCCTGTAAGCAAGCTGCCTCGACTTTGTCTTGATTGATTGTTTGCATTAGAGGCATGACATACTGTGCTGCACGAAATTAGAGAAATTGCCAAGATTATGTTATCGATTAGTATTCGTTTGCTGTTTATATATATTTGCTATTTGCTGTATATGAGTGTAGGTATTTATTTGTGTAACTTGCGATTTGTTTTGTGTTGCATAAATTTGGCAATGGCGATGACTTTCACCTTGAGCTTTAGAGTTTATGTTCCGGCTTATTTTCATGCTACTAATCACAATAGCCGCCCTGTCCCAGAATGCCATGTAATTTTAATTATCTGTTGAATACTTTGCAAGCCAGCTTGGTCCACATGCCGCCGGCTAAGCGGCATGCAACATTTAAGTGCTGGCTTCAAATGTTTATAGCCTAGTTTAATTGGATTTTAAGGGAATATGAGCAAACATAAAACCTGTACTGTACTAAACCTGACTGCCTCTTGCTGGCATCTAATGCTGTGTAAGTATGCATAACGATTTGTAAGCCGCATTTTTAATTGACTTTCATGGCATTTTAATGAGTTGTCGTTGTGAGCAGTAATTGACGATATACACTGATTAAACTTCCGTGTTACTTAGCCGAAAACATCGTTATTTGTATGTACATAGCCATCAATCATACGCCACGTGCGGCAAATTGATAGCCAGCCAAAAGAGCATTCAAAATGTATTACTATATATACGTACACTAACAATGTATATAAATAATGCCCAACAGCTATAAGAGCATGTGTATATTTATTATATTTGCTGACTACATGTATATAATAGCGCAAATGAATAGCTCTTATTATAATAACGATATATCGTTTAGTAGCAAACAAAGCTACTGCACTTTCACAGCAAATCAAGTGGAAATCGTATGTATGCAAGTTGTAGGCAAATTTATGCAAATATTTGAAGAGCTGCTCAAAATTAAAGTTGCCTCGAGCAAATCTTTAGCAGAAATCTGTGAGAGTAACAAGCGCTGTCTAGGCAGTTGAATTGTGTCGCATACATTATGCGATGGCAAATGGGTCACAGTAGCAGCTAAATGTGTACCAACAGCGGCAGCTGCAACGAAGCCAAATGAAATGCTAATAAAGTTTTTATGCCTGCGAGTCAAAAGATTGAATAAAATATTAAATTGGCCCAAGCTTGAAATTCATAGCTAGTATGCGGATTTTGTTTTTATACACTGTAACTGACAAGTTAAGGAGTATGTTGGATTTAGGCATAAGAGTTTAATGACATATAAGTCAAAATAAATAAATATATTTATATATATATTTGTACTAAATTGGCTATGTGTGCATAAGGTCTGGTAAAGCAGAGATAAAGTTCCACCAACGATTTATAAAAAAAAACCTCTTATACACATTTAGTGGTAAAAATAAAATATTTTTTTTTTTAATATTGAAAAAATTTTTTTTTATTATTTTAATTTAAATTTTTAAGCTAAACACTTTATATGAATTACTAATTTTTTTTTTTTCAATTTTTGTATAATTTAATTTAGTTTTAAGGTGAACTTGACTTGATCGTATTGGACTTTAAGCAACTATAAGAATACTCTCTACTAGATATTTTACTAATAAACAAATATTTATTTATATAACAAAATATAAATAAAATGAAATAAATGCGTTAACCTCTAGACTGATGGTCTATGTGGCTCTGGCTACAATCCAATAAATAAATGTCTCTATTAAAAAATTTATAACAAATGCTATTAAATTAAAAAAAAAAAAAAAATTTTAATGAAATTGAGTGAGTTTTATGAAATCTAACTTTATCGATATTTTTATAGAAAAAAAAAAATATTTTTAGTTTAAATTTTAGTGCCTTCTTCAAAAAATAAAATATAATAATGCTTCGCTAATTTTGTCGTTAGTATTTAAGCTAAACTAAACCTATATAAAAAAAAATATTTGAATAAAATAAATTTGGTTTTAAATTACATTAATAAAATTGGAACGTAAAATGAAGAAACATTTTGTCAATATTGCGTTTCGGAAATATTAATTAGAATATATTTCGTTTTTGTCTTTTTTTTAATTTTTTCCCCGCCTCATATGACTCTTATGTCTTATTACATAAAGCTACTTCTCTTTAGTTTTAAAATATTAAAATTGAGTAAATAAATTGAAACTTAAATAAAGAATAAATAATAATGCTTTCGCTATAAAAAATTCTTTTTATATTTTGTAAACTTTTTTGTTAATTCGACGCAAAAAAAACTTGAACAAATATTTGAACCAAAATAAAAAATGTATTTTTTTGCCAATCGTAAAAAGCGAATTGCACAATTTTTTTTATATAAAAGCTAAAGCCATTAAAATTTTCAAATAATTTCAAGTCGAATATAAAATTTCTTTCTAAAAGAAATGTAATTTATATATAGGTACTTGAGAGTTAGATCATTATACAAATTATTATGGCTAATTAAATTGAAATAGCAATTAAAAAAAAAGAATTTTTATTTCTTTGATATTTACATAATAAATGAAAAATGCTACATAATATAGAATTTGAGATTTTTACCTAGCAGCTTTACTAAAAGTCACCAGTTTTGAAAATTTATAAAATAGCAAAGGCTTTCAAAATTGTTAGATGAGCAAGCTTAACTAATAAATTATTTTAGCATTTTCCGTAAAACATTCGTTATTATTTAATTTATGCAATTTTGTATAAAATTCTTAAGAAGACGACCATTTATTTCCCCGAAGCTCTACTAAAAATAATTTATTTGTAAATCTATTTAAGAAAAAGCTGCAGCCATTAAAAATCAGAATAGCTTCAAGCGTTACAATCGCTGAATTACTTTAATCCAAATATCCTAATTTTTTTTAAATATTTGCTACATTATTTAAAAGTGAAACAACTTTCGCCTAGAAGCTCAACTAAAAGTCCGTAATATGTAAATTTCAAGCTCCATTGGAAAGTTTTAAATTGGCTCATGTCATCTGAAGCTTAATTTCCACAAAGTTTCCAAAGACTGGGGAAGTTTCGATGTACCGAGTTACTCGAGGGCATAGAGTATATTAATGTCGTGTTGTCTCTGTCCCCACATATCAAAAGTATGTGTGTGTGTGTGTGTATGTGTGAGTGCGTATGTAGATCAAGCCTGGGCTTAGCCGCATATGCTAAACGTAATAACTGGAGTACGTGCAAAAACACGCACACACGTTCAAAAAAACATATGAAAACGCACACACACACACGTTCTTGTTTAACATGACATCATCGCAGTGTCGGTTATGGAAAGTCTAATGAATAAAAATGAATTTAAAAACAAACAAAAATCCAGCCAGAAAGTCAGCCAGATAGCTTATGAAAGCGGCATAATTCAACAACAAAAACAAAAACAACAATAATATGAACAGAATAAACAAACAGACCAACAGACAGACAGACAGCCCTATAGATAGACAGACAGCCAGACAAGTAAAGCCAGCAGGCTGCCAGCCAGTCTACGCACAAACGTTTCCTTGTCCAAGTGCTGCACAGCCCTTCGTCCTGACTGCTTGCCAGGGCCAGTAAGCCAAACAAAGACAGCAATCATAACTAAATGGCAAACTTACATGATAACTGTGCTCTGGCAAGGACGCCTCAAGATGGACTCCAGCAGTCTGCATGGCAGCGAGCCTTTCCCTGTTTGTTGTTTTAAAAGCCTGCATTTTGCCTTTATTTTTTTTTCTCTTACTCTTATGTCATTCAAATTTTATTTGGCTTTTATTTGCTGGTGTTATTATTATGGCAGATATTTTGCATAAATAACTGCAAGGATCTAAGCATAAATGTTGGAGTTTCTTTTTCAATCGTTTTAGCTTCACAAAGAGACAACAATTTGTGGCCTGTCCCTTTTGTGGACTCAACAAATAAATAGGCAAACTTTTACTTTATTTTAAAGCTTTGCATAACATTTAAATATGTAATGTTTATATGTCGAAAGGAATTGGTATACATATATGACAATTTTTGGAATGCAAATTGATAATAAAAAGAAGGTTTTCACTTTTTAAGCCTCAGCACTGTTCTTCCAAAAGGCTTTGGTAAAAATACAATTTTTTCTATAATTAAGAAAGAATAAAAGAAAAATTTTCATATTCAGGTTTTTCATGCACAATTTTTATTATGTCAATAAGTGCTGATAAAACGTGAAGTCAATCAAAAATCACATAGCGCAAACCAAACTGGATTAACAATTAACAAGGCTAAAAAATCCTTTGAAAAATGGGCGTTTTTGCACGGCACAAAAAAGGAAAGAGAGCTGCGTTCAAAAAATGAAGCCTTTTGAAAACGTTTTCTGCATAAAAAAAAAGCTGTGGGAAAAATAAAAATCCGTAAAAATGCACAATGGATCCCAAGCGACGCTATGAAGATAAAACTCACAAAATAGTATTGAAAAGGATGTACAAATTTTGACTGAAAATAGGTGCAAAATATGCAAAAAACGCTTCTAAGCTCCACTTGAATTATTTTGAAAGACCGAGCATTTTTCAAAAAATGACATTGCGAATTAAAGGGGACAAATGGAGTCCGTGGTAAGGTAAGTTTAGGTTAAGGTGGTTGCCTGTCTTGGAACAGTTCAGACGCACTTAGGCACAAGGAGGCCTTTTGTGATGCCACAGGTAACGCTGGTCGAGAGCTGACCAGGGATGCCCCCGTGGTAAGACACTCTAATGAATTAATTTTCATTGTATTTAATTTATTAATTTCTAGCAATTTAATTTATTATTTTTTAATTCACAAGTTTTTTTTTTTAGTATTGCCCTAACATGGAAAGGACTGGTCCGTTCCTTTCCCATATGGCAGGCTTTGTCCTGCATTAGCGCTTGGCAGTCACAGGGCATATGTCTAGTGGTTGCATCGTCTTCGAGACAGAGTCGACACTCTGAAGAGTGAGATAGGCCCAATTTCTGTAGATGGTATCTTACAGTGTGGTGCCCAAATAGGTATGCTTCCAGGAGTTTTAAGTCCGCTCTGCCGAGACCTTTTGTCTTGATCATATTCAGAGGTTTGACAAGCGCCAGTATCTCCTATGTTCGCCTGCAGCCCATTTGTTTACCATGGTCTTAATTGTGGATTAACCAATACCACAGAAAGGCGCAGGAGATGTAGTCGGGGTGGAGACACCCTGTCGTGCTAGATCATCAGCAATCGCGTTTCCATTCACCCCTGTGTGTCCAGGTACCCAATAGAGCACGACTCTGTTTAGGAAAGATCGGATTTGGAGGTAATTATGGCATTCTTTCTGCTCTATGCTCCGACTAGGAGCGATATCTTGTATTACTATACATAATATCAAGGATATAAAAAAAAAAAAAATAAAAAAAAATTGCATTTTTAAACCATCATGGAGGATATGCTCCATGATGATAGTGCCCTGATAGCAGCTTAGCCATCTGAAAAAATAAAAATGTTTGCTCCCCTAGTTCCCTTGTGAAGGATACTGTGGGCGCACATCTCTATGGCATGAATCTCTGCTTGAAAGACGCTGGGCCAAATAACCAGCGCAATAGATCTTCTGGTGTTGGGTACAGCGACTCCAACACCTACACCCTGTTCAATTTTGGGCTCATTTGTGAGCCATTGTTGCCACAGGAGGTTTCCATAGGGGCTGCATTCAGCCCAAGTCTCCCGTCTTGACAAAAAAAATCTATCACAACAAGTAACTATGGAACTATTCCTACTTTTATTGGAACCAAAAAATAATAAATAAAAAAATATATTTTTAAAATGAAAGAACAAACGGTCTCCACGAGAGATATTTAAACCCAAAATCCCTCGTAAGTCCGTCATTATTCATAACAATAAACACATAGTCCCAGAGCAGCATTTTCCAACATTACAAAAACCATGCAATAAACATGACAAACTTTTGCATAATTTGTTTAAGTGAACCTGGACTTAACCCAAAATTCTGCTGAAACCGTCTACTGAAACCATTTCTTGAACACAAAACCCCTTAAATTTACACCCATCCACCGCACCTCGTATAATTACCGAGTTTTGCAGACCTGTCTAGCATCTAAAACCATTTACTGCTTACAACACTACGCATACGTAATATTTTTCATGTTGCGCACACGTCTGAGCGCCTTAATTAGCAATTGCATGTCCAAAACGCACAATGAACAAGCATACGCCATGTTGCTCTTTACTCTGCCTACAAAGTCCAAAACAAAAGCAATGTCAAATGTTGTTCGTGTCCCTGTGCACTGAGGCCAAAAGTGACACCGACTCCCAACAACAACAACAACAACAACAGCGACAACTGACAACAGCAATGACAACAAGCAGCGGCGACAACTCCAAAATGTGCAGCAATGTGTCCTCAAAGCGTGGCAACATTTTGCAGGTTAATATTAAACCTCAAGGTGCTGAAACGCTTTACTGCCCACGCCTCACCTTGCTTGGCACAAGACGCACCCGATGGCCTGACGGAGCGTGCCTGTTGCTAGTTGTGCTCGTTTGAATGTCTGACATTTCAAATGAAACGACAGCCCAGCGTTGACATAGCCAGCCGCTTGTCAGCTATCCAGCTACAGCTCCAGCTCCAGCCTGCCCCAAGTAGCAAGGAGTGTTCCTACTCCTCGGCTCTATCTTTAATGTCTGACATACTGCGTACGTGAGTTGCATGTACGTGTGCTTGAGCCAATGTAACTGCGTGTGTGTGTCCATATCTGTGTGTGGGTTTGTATCTGTGTATTTGTGTGCGTGTGCGTGTGCGTGCGCGCTTTCAAATATCAAATTCACATTAATTTTGACATCGAAGCGGAAATATATATAATTGCTTTCTTGCCTCGATGGCACTTTTGTCCGTTGGCAGAGCGCCGTCTCCCAAAACACATAAATAAATGAGGCTGCAAATAACGACTTTTAAATACCCTTTAACAGCTTTTAAGCCGCCAAAATAGCTTGAAAATTATGTTTAAATATTATCTGTCAAACTTCAAATATCTTCGTTTATAGATAAGGGATAAGGCGGGTGGTATTTCCAAGAAATAGACGGAACTTACATAGTTACAAATTTTAAAAAGCCAAACTAGGAATATTAGGCGTGAGCGATTCAATTTTGAACATTTTCAACACATGCCAGAAAATTTGAATTTACATTTATATTATGTACCTACTAATGAAGTTGACGTATATACGGAGCATTGAGATATTGACATAAGATACGTGCATTTCTCTTTCTCATATGGTTCTTGTTAAAAGTATATGCCTGTTTATATAATTTATCTATAGAGAGCGTTTACAACGTTTTTTCTCCGTCCAACATTTATTTTTTTCTACCATACTTTTAATTATTATACTAATCTTCCTGAGTATGATAACGAATTAGGTATATATTTGTATATAAAAGATGCGATATGTACTATCATAGGTTTAAGATTTTTTAATCTTTTTGTTCAGAGTCTGACTTTTATTCTTTCAAATGTCAAATCATACTATTTACTTCCTCGATGGTTTAAAAAATCTATTCGCCTAATTTATTCATTAATTTTTTTTTTTTACTGGTATGCCGTTTGAATAATTAAATTTGAAAAACTAAAATAAAAATAATATTGGAACATAAGCTCGACCACACCATTCTTGGTATAACCAGTTTATTGTTTAAGCCAAGAGTGATACAAGCCGCAAGGTTTGTCTATTTGGGCTAAAAGAGAGACTATTATGGTAAAAAAATAAAAATAAATGCCACAGAATGACTAAACCACAAAATGCCGCTTCTAATAAAATTTCATGCTCCATGTTGCTGTAGTTTTACAGAGACAAGTGCTAAAGCAGTCCAACAGAAAAGTAGTTTATCCTTCTTACTCTAGCACACACTAAATTATTTGCCACCAACTCAATATACCCCTTTGGCTATAGGGTATAATATTCACACACACTTATCAGCACACACATGGTAACCATTCCAAAGCAGCTGTCTGCCCGTCCGTATGGCATTATGTGTGCCAGCTCACGTAGTCCTGGCGACTTTGCTCACTCTCGCTCTATCTTTCTCATTCGCTGCCCTAACCCGCACTCTCCTCTTATGCAGAAATATTTGAGGTTTCTTAGCAATTTTGCCATTTAATTAAGGAGCTGACGCTGCTCGAGTGATTCACAAAATGCGTTGCCTGGTAATTTGCATATAGGTGAGAACATACTCATTTGTATCCGTATCCGTATCCGTAGTAAATCTAATGTATATCTACGCTTGGTTAACGCTTCAAGCAGCTAACAACTTAATGAAAGCAATACTCGTCTAGTTTGATTAGCTCAGCTCATTGGAATATTAAGGATCAACTAGAAATATATATGCACATAAAAATGAAAGCATTACTTATAAGTAATTAGAGGAAGTGAGGGTAAGGCTTTAAACGTAGACGTATATTAAGGATTACGAATGCTGCAGATTTAGTACATTTTAGGGAATTATGTTGTCAACTAAAGTAATCAAATACCAACACTGAGTGAAATAAGTTTATAAATAAGATTTTGTTGCCACTCAATATTAGAGGCTAAAAATAAAAGTGACACAACTAGATTGCCTTAAGTATTTTTGGAGCATAGAAGCATACAGATTGTTGTATTAAAAGATTCAAAAGAAACCGACATTTTGTAAAAACACAACGTATTAGGGGTTCCTGGAGCAGAACGAGTTGGTGGCAAAGAAGCTCTTGTGTAGCTGGACACGTCTAGCTTTGATTTCAAGGCATCTTTTCATGGGTTTTTATACCCTGTACCTATAGGTACAAAGGGTATACTAGATTTGTGCAATGTATGTAACGGACAGAAGGAGGCGTGGCAGACCCCAAGTCCTTTATACCAAAATGCTTATCATAACCTCGGGTAGCGATTGAGCCATGTCCGTCCGTCCGTCTGTCCGTCTGTCCGTCCGTATGAACGCCTAGATCTCGGAGACTATAAGAGCTAGAGACACGGATACATGCAAAAAAAAAAAATTCCAATTGGAAAGTTCTTAGATGGAATATGCAGGAAAAATTTTGTTGACACAAAAGGTACAGGGTATTCCACTGTCGGGCACCGCCTCGACTGTACCACATTTTTTTTAGAAGCAAAGTGTATGTCAATCAATTAGCCAATCTCCAAGACAACAAAAACGGTTAAGTTGTTTTATACGTAATAGAGATAAGATAAGATACGTAAATATTTGTCGGATATCATTTTTCGCTCATAAATGTCATCGTTGAAATTGGTTTAAAAAAAAAAATAATTATTAATTCAATTGCATTTGCTTCTCTGCTATTGGAATAGTCCATATAAAAAAGTATTCAGGCACCTATATGGCCACTCTCTGGAGTGACTGTTGTTAGTCCTAATCGGATTCTAGTCTTCAGCATTGTTTCGGGTTTGTTCCCGCTCGGAGCCTTCATTTCAATATAAAGCAGAATCTATGTGTTATATAAGAATACATCTTAGAGTATCAAAACAGACCCATTTTCTGCCAAAATATCAAACAGACAATTTGGCAGCCGTTTCTACCCTACCTTAGCCACATGCAATATCTACATAAACTACAAATTTTCAAAATTAATTTTAATTTTTTATTGTTTTAATTTTTTTAGTTACCTAAGAACATGTTCCTTCATATAACACAAATTTGTATAAGTTATTTTAATTATGAATTGTTTTTAATTTTCCATTTTTGTTTAAATTTTTGGCAATTTCGAGCAGCCGAGGATCCAAAAAAGTTAGTTTAAGGAACCGAGCTTTTTTCGAAAAAAATTTAAATAATATTCTTTTGAATAATTTCCATATGTTAAAAATGGCCCAACAGACTTCGTTAAAAAATGATAAGTCACTTAGAATGCAAAACATCCAAATTTAAAGAAGCTTTTTGAGATGGGTGAATTTTTCCATAAGTTCCAAATTAAAAATTTAACAAAATTTTCAAATTTCTTGTAGCAAAAAATATATGTGAACAAATAAGCACATCGATTTTAGAGTAAAAAAAATGTGAGTTACACCATTTTTTCAAATTGGAAGTTGTAAAGTAAATCCAAAGCATATAAAATCGAGTGCAAGTTTTGATCAAAGTTGGGTTTTCGTAGCTATATATTTTGCATATAACTAGGAAAGTTGAGTACGATAGCCATCCATGGGCTCTTTAGTTCAATATTTCATAATTGGTAGATCGACTTATAACATATCCACATATGCCTACGGCAGTCATTTCTGTGAGGACTATTTTTTTGGTTATTAAATTTGAATTGAAATCGCTTAATTACTCTAAAAAAAAAAAAGCCCCTGGTGGGTGCTCAACAATTTAGCTGAGGACTTTTATCTTTAATGTGTACATGAAACAAAGTGACCAAGACTCGAAGGATTGCTTCATATAAACAGTTTTCGTTAAGAGAATAAAAGGGAATGGTAATGGAAAATAAATTATGACTTACTTTAAGCGGCTTTCATAAGACATGGGTAAAGATTAGAAAAGATTTCGCACTATGCTCTTCATAAGAGCCGCAGATTATTTTTGTTTTATTAAAATGGTGATAGTGAAGACTAAACAACAAAAGTTTTCAGAAATTTTTTGTAGCCAATCAACTTTAGACCAAAAATCCACAATTTTTAAATTTTCCTATTTTTAATACACCATATGTTTAAGACTTCGTTGTATACAAGTGCATTTGTTCCCTAAAATAAAATAAAAGTTTCTGAATATTTTTCATTCAATCATTCCAATTATTTTCTTTTTGAAATAAATCTTCGTAGATTTAGATATTTTTCATATAACACAAGTGCCGAATACTTATTATAATAAAAGCTTTCGATAATTTTTCAAAGAAAGATTATTTTCTTTACGAAAAACATTTATTTAAAGGTATCGCATGCAGCCTGTCTAGCTGGAGAGATAATAAAATACTGTTTAGAAAATTATTGGATTACAGATTTAAAAAAAAAAAAAATTAAACCCAAGACTTTTTCTTCGATTACCATACTATGCAAAATTTTACAAATCAAACTGCTAGGGAATAAAATTAAGGAAACACTTAATTTTCTATAAGGTTAAAAGAGAACTCCCCTGTAGCCGATTTAATGCGAAATTTATGTGCAGAGTGTTAAGCGGTTCGAATAAGTAAAACAACATAAGCATGTCCGTCTCAAATATGTCAGAAATTTTGCATTTCGAAATTCGAAAATATTAAAAATAAGGTTCGTAGATTTGTCTATTTTTCCAACTACACACACAGGAATTCGTTGTAAAGCAATATCAAATATGCCAGGATTTTGTATTTCGAAAATTTGATATCATGGACCAAAAGTTTTCTAGCCTTAAAACAGACTTAGTTAAGGCATTATTGTTTCAAATCCGAAATAATTTTTTTATAAGCTAATTGAATACCATTAAAAATTGCAACCAGTCAATGTTTCGAAGATAAAACTCTTTTTTAAACACTGAATCCGATATTGGATACAATCGTAACTAAAAAAACATCATTAGTGTTTTGGGGAAAAAATCAAAGTTCGAAAAAAAGTTGTAAATTGCCTCACTTCCCTATAATCTTGTTTTCAAAGCAGCTTTAATAGATATTGTAGAGTTGTGTCAAAAAAAGCAGCAAAATGTTTGAATTCATAAAGGGTTCTAAAGATATTCTCCTTTTTTAATACACTCTCTTAGTTAATTAGCCATTTTGGGAAACAAGGCTTAATAAAAATGTTATTTCTATTGAATTTCCATTTGCTGTTGTCCTTGCAAATTAATGAAACATTTTATTATAAATACATAAAACGTCTCCAGCTTGTTAAATACTGCTTAGATAAAAGCACATACCTAAATACAATATAACAAAAACTTCCGAAATGAAGCCTTCTTTTTCTGTACCCTCAAACGAACCAACAAGTGGAAATGAAATTTACGATAATTATGAAACTTTGGCACATAACTCGCAGCGATCTATGGCATAGATATATATAAATTTATGACACAAAACTCTACAACTTTTGTGTATATAAAACTTACACATACGAGTTGTAAATGGACCTTCGACTCGGAGAAGCATGAGGACCCCAAAAACTTAACATAACAATTGCCAGGGGCCATAAACTAAGCTACGGAATCGTAGCGCCGTACAAAAGGTAAACAACGAAATACAAATACAAAGAGTGGAAGCAAAGCAAAAGCAAAAGCGCAA
The DNA here is from genome assembly GCA_949987675.1 of Chymomyza fuscimana. Lineage (NCBI taxonomy): Eukaryota > Metazoa > Arthropoda > Insecta > Diptera > Drosophilidae > Chymomyza > Chymomyza fuscimana. The sequence goes on along the minus strand of OX465089.1, from coordinate 92,154,196 downwards.
ATAAAAAATATAAAGGTCATTTATTTAGTAGGCAAACGGACGGGGTCAGAACGTGGGTACTTACATGCCACAGCGAGTTCTACTTGGGGCTAACTACTACGCCGGTTGGGGGTATGAGGAAACTTTTTAAATGCACTTTAGTCCGGTTGCAGCAGTAGCTGATACGGCGGGCGAATTGTTGTTATCAGTTGCCGCTTTGGCACTATGCTACGGATACAAAGCCAGACGGAACTTTGTTACGGCAATGACACCTTGGATTATCGCTCATGCATATGCATGCACGCGCGCGAGCTTACTACACACAAACAAGGAGACCAGGATACGCGCACAGACACATACAGCTACAGATGCATAGATGGTGTTGTTGTTGTTGTTGTTGGTAGCTTCTGACCGATTTGGGTCAGTATGTGTGTGTTAACAAAACAACACTATGATATTTCTCTGGTTCCGTATTCCGTATTGCTGTGTTACCTTTTACTTCCGTTCGAGTTAGTTTTCCGCTGTGTGCCTGTTTTCACTTTTCACTAGGTTTTATTTTTTTTTTTGTATCGTGTTTAGTTGGCGTTGACAAGGATTTGTTGTCGTTGTTGTTGCTGTTGCTGTTGTTGTTGTTGTATATTATCCGCCTTGTTGCAGCTTTGCTTTTCACTTGTTTTCACCGCAATTTTCACGCGCACAAATGCGCTCTCAAGGATAAGCAGGCAGGATCTGCACGCCTTTTAGCTTAGACGCACGCACAAACACGCACACTAGCGCACATAAGCGCACAAGCACATACACTCACATATATATACACACGGCGTTTTGCGGCAAATAGTGCCTCCAGATTTTGTTATTTTTTTGAAAAAATTTCCACGCACGGTTTTTCAAATTTACACCGCCGGCAAGTTTTACGCTTTGTTTGTTGTTTTTTAAATTTTTTTTTTTTTTTTGAAAAATCTTGCGCGTCTTTGTAGTTAAAGCCTCGAGCAGCGTTGAGCTGTTCGCCTGAGCGACTCAGTTGGGTTTAAACGCACACAACTTGCGTGCTTGCTTCCGCAGCGTAGTACAGCTTACAACGAGTATACGACGTAGACTGCAAAGGACACAAAGGTCTCGGTGCACGCCCGTTGCCACGGCAGGAAGTGACGGCGGTTCGTATTCAACTGACAGCTGGAAGTGCCGAAGCGACGCGCAGGCGCAGAGCTTAAAAGCTCGCGCTCTCACGTCGGCTCTCTCGTGCTCGCTGCAGTCAAGCTTTATCCTAGTTTTGGCAGCAGGTCAGTTACGCTTATTTGTTGTTGCGTCCTGTGCTCTCTTTTTGGTTTCGTTTTCACTTAAATACTTAGGCCATCGAACAGCTGTTAGGCCGCCTTATAAAGAGCGTCATCACTAACTTAAGAGCAACTCATAGGCCTTCCAGTCGCTCTTAAATACACTTGCGCCGCTCTTGCTGGAATTTACATGCATATTTGCTCCTACTGAGAATTCGCTTAAATTGTGTCACATTCCTAAATTGCGTTTACTCTGCTAATGTCACGTGCTTATTGCGTTATCCATTTAATTCAACTAGCGGCAAAGTGAAGGCAAAAATGGAGGCTTGTGCAGAGCCTTATAAAACAATTAGACAAACCCAGGATGGTGAGCGGTTGAGCAGCACCGTGTGAGGCATTGCCCTCCTGTGGCAGCGTATGGCTAAGAGTTTTGGGGGGTATGCCAGGCGTCCAACTAGCCGCAGGCCCAGGCACAATGACCAAACCCTGCCACAGCGCCACATAATAAAAAAATAAGAGCACTAATGACACATTTTGGTCTCATGCAGCGCCACACAAACATGCTCTGGGGCATGAGTGGCAGCAAATCAGTGCTCAAAGAAATTGATACTGGTTGCGGTAGAGTTGCAGCCTTATGCTAGATTTGCACTGCGTCACAGTGCTGTCAACAAAAATTGTAAAAACAGAAAAATGCTGCCAAATAAAATTTGAGAATATAATAAAAAAGTCGAAATAAAACAGCACAAAAAGTTACTTCTATTAATTTTTTTTTTAGTCTAATTTTCTTAGCTCAATAAAATTATATGGACCTATGAAGATTTTCACATTCTTTAAACAAATTCTAAAAAAAATGATAAAGTTCAATATAGATCAAATAAACATTTAAAAAAAAACATTGTATTTATTGGAGCACACTAGATGATATATCCCATATTTAATGCAACGGGTTACTTTATCCGAGACCGTCTCAAATTACCGAAGTTAGTGAATGTCTACGCCAAATGTCACTGTGCCAGCTTGTGAGAACGTAACAGTGTAAACCTACCATAAGTGGCAGACCGACAGCTGCCACAAGCAGCATATACCCAGCCGCAACGAGTAGCTAAACTTTTGTGGTGACCAAACGTAAAGTAAAACTCCGGCTGACAACGACAAGCAGACGGACAACTAGACCGCCAGACAACTAGACAACTATTGCTCCGGCAACATCCGGCGGTTGCAACTTCCGGACATTGCGACGGAACGTTTGCCCACATGCCGCTTGTCATTTTCCATTAGTTTGCCGACCAACCTCAATGATTTCTTACTTACAGCGCGCAATTTGTATCTGTGAGTATGTGTGTGTGGAGTGTGCGCAAGTCTGCGTGTGTGTGTGGGGCACACAGTTTAAAGCATAAGCGCCTTTGTATGAGTGTACCGTGAAGGCTAGAACAGAAGAGGCAACGTCTTTAGGCGATGCCATTCGATTGGGGTCGCAGCGTCTCTTACGTGTGTGTGTGTATGTGTATCTATGTGAGTGCGTGCGTGTGTGTATGACTGTAGAGTAAAAAGTACAGGAAATTGCTTTTGCATGAGCGCTTAAACGGGGAAAGACGCAGCGGGCAAAGCCGTAAAAAGGAAGTTACGGCGATTGCAAAAGAATTGATAAAAAAAAATGTGGTACAGTCGAGGCGGTGCCCGACAGTGGAATACCCTGTACCTTTTGTGTCAAAAAAATTTTTCCTGCATATTCCATCTAAGAACTTTCCAATTGGAATTTATTTTTTTTTGGCGAAAATCGATATTTATACCTATAAGTTCCCTAAATTTTTACCAATTTTGATGAAACTCGAATGTTACGTCAAAGAAGTTATTTAAAGTATATGGGGTAAGTTTCAAGTTGGTATGTTGAGGGGTGTGGGAGAAAACACGGTAAATGGATTGCGGGGGGTGGGGGGACCGCATCGATAAAATTTGGATGTGGATTTGTTCATTAGAGCCACATGAATGAGCTTACCAAAAATTGTGATTCTAGGTCACTTGTAGCCATAATTGCGTAGAGTCAAATATTGACGCACTTTATGGGCAAGGGGCAGTGAAATTTGTACATTTTTGACTATAACTTTTTCTGTGTTTGTCCGATTTTGTTCATTTTTTACACATAGATGCATGTATCCACAACGCATCGCTCTGTTAAATTTCAAATGAAAATATTAAACGGTGTGGCTAAAAACCGCGAAAATCTACAGCGGGGGAACGGGGAAAGATATTGACATGATTCAACAAACTTCATCTGCTTAGGAAATATGCGCACCAGCTGGTAAAGTTTCGTGTCTCTAGCTCTTATAGTCTCTGAGATCTAGGCGTTCATACGGACGGACAGACGGACGGACGGACGGACGGACGGACATGGCTCAATCGCTACCCGAGGTTATGATAAGCATTTTGGTATAAAGGACTTGGGGTCTGCCACGCCTCCTTCTGTCCGTTACATACATTGCACAAACCTAGTATACCCTTTGTACCTATAGGTACAGGGTATAAAAATAAAAATATAACAGTATCAGCTCACGCACACACACACACACACACAGACAGAGACGCACTCACACAGTTGCAGTTGCATAAATGCTTAAGCTATCAATGATAGTTGCTAGTTTTATAGTAGGTCGCCATCTTCGCCTCATCAAGAACCCAAACAGAACTGCAGCGTGCTGTCTGTTGCAGCTAGGCTGGACGGGATATTTATAAGACGGACTAAAGAGCTGGACTGTTGATGGGAAGAGGATGTGCCTCCAGTTAACAGCTTGCCAGACTTTGTGTAATCAATGAGTTTAGAAATATATATAACTTGAAAAGCTTATCAGTAGCAATAAGCTCTGTACAATTGAAAAACTAAGATTTTTGTAGACATATTTATACTAAATTTTAATACTAGGGGGCTTCGCAACCTGCTCGCACCCTGCTGTTCACCAACCTGCATATTGCCTGTACTGTTCTAGATATTCTAGATATTATTAAATAGTTTCTCCTGGCTTTTGTTGTACTGTAAAACCCTGGCTTTTGTTTCTCTCCTGTTTAATTTGATAGGCAGCCAAAATTCTTCCAGTTTTCTTTTTCTTTAATTTTATCTGAATATACTTTATTTGCTCTACATTTAGAATTTTTAATTTTACTTGTTTTTCTAGATCACACCAAGTTCCAAAAACTCTTGTGAGTGGATTTCGTTGCAGGTTAAGACCCTCGCTTTTGTTTTATCTACTTTTTAATTTGAAACGGAACTAAATTTTTCCCTTTTTTTTTTGTAATTTGATTTGAAGTTCTGAAAATTCCTGCAAGATAAAAAAATAGAAGTTCGAAATTAAAGGATTAAGTTTAAAAGAAAAACAAAGAAAATATACGCCAAGCCTTAAATTTTTTTCAGAAAGGTAGACTTTTAATATAAATTTTTTATAAAAATCCGATTACATTGTCCTTGAATATTTTTTTTTTTTTTAATATTTTACAGCTTCAATTTACTAGCTTAGTTTTAAAACCAATTTTTTCTATAGTGCTGATAAAAATTAATTTTATGAAGAGTTACTAATATAAACATAAATACGTATTTCAAAAAAAAAAAAGAATGAATATCGGACAAGGATTTTTTGTTTTTTATTCTAATTACATACTCTACATGCAAAAAAAATATTTTATATTCAATTTTTTTTTTTCCATTAATAAATTTTTTTTTATGTTATTAGACTAATTTTGAAGCCGGAGTTGAATATTAGGATGTGGTAAAGATTAGTTTTAAAGTTTCAATCAGAAATAGAGATGTGCTTAAAAAATAATGCGATTGTCAATACATAAAGTTTAATTCTTAATTTATGAAATTAAATCATTTTATCAAACAATTTCGTTTATTATTGTAAAAACATATTTTTTTTAATAATTATTATTACAATTTTTTTTATTTTTACTTTTGTTTTATCAATTAATTTCTTAATTTACTCTTGTAAAAAAATCTTCGTTTAGATAGTATTTACAATTCTTATAGTTTAGCTTTGCAGCTAATAAATTTTTATGTATACAATATTTTGTTTTATTTAATATTATATTATTAAGAAAAATAGGGAAAAACTTATTACTCTTCTATTAATGTATATTTTTTATTTTATATTTAATAATAAACACAATAGTAGGTTTCGATGGAAACTTGCTGTTATACTTATATTGTATTAATTATAAAATAAATAAATAATAAATGAATAAAAAATTGTTAAAAAAAAAAAATCTAAGAATAATAAATTTTTAACTCATCAATAAATTAAAAATAAAAAATATTATTCAACACTAAATTTGTTATCTGAAAATGAGAATTTTGAAGCGTATAAAAAAAATTTTTTTTTACTTTAAAAAACCATAAACCATAATTAAATTTCTACAAAAGACTAGTTCATATATTTAATAAACACAGCCACTTAAAAACAATTTTTTTGCATCGTCTCAGTGGTTTAAGGTTTTGGGTCCGAGTCCTGAATTTAAAATTATCTAAGGGTATTACATTATTTGTCGTGGGACTTGTATTTTTGAGAGTACAACTTTTTTAAAAAAAAGTCAAAAATAAATTTATTTTTTTTTGTTTAAATCGTGCAAGGGAAATGTTTTTATTGTCACTTTTGTTCTAAGTATAACTTAGAACTTCTTATATTAAAATATAGTAACTTTTTTTATCATATTGTTTTGTAACCTGCTGAAGACAAAAAATTACGCATCTAAAAAATTTTACTATTATTTTTAAAAATAATTTAATAATGCCATCTGAAAAAAATTTAATATTCTAGATATTCTTTTGTTAAAAATGAAAAATCATAAGATTTAGAATTTTGTTTTAAAGGAAAAATGTTGAAACCTATATCTTTTTGTATAAAAATATTAAAAATATTGAATTATTGTTATTATTACTAGAAAAAAAAAAAAATTGTAATCGTACCAATAAATAATTTATTTTTACTCACATTTTTAACAACATTACTGACGTATAACACCAGATTAGGTCGAGTGGAAGGCCCGAGTAGCTAGTGCTCATTAAATTAATTTTAAGTTTAGTATTAGATACTAGATTTAATTTGTTAAAATAAAAAATAAACAAAAAAAAACACCAGATTATTTCTTTTTTAAATAGCAACTAGTCTTCTTTACTTTTTTTTTTTTTTTAATTCATATTTTATTACTAATAATATTAAATTTATTGTCCCACCTAGTGGCGACAACTTCAGTCTTATATAGAGAACCTAACTTCTAAATAGCATCTATTGCACAAGCGTTATCGACACCATCTAAATCCAGTTCTATTTTTATAGTAACTAGTTTCAATTGTTTCTATTATTATTTTAACAAAATTTATTTATAAGCCTTACAGCTGTTCGAATTTAAAATGTACATAATAAAAAATAAACTTTTGTAAATACATAATGCTAACAAACAATGTACTCACACAGACACATTCACACTCGTACAGACATACACACACTAAAGCACACCGAGACATCCGCTGTCTGCTTTACACTCATTCTATTTTTGATTCATTTGTATTTTTTGTTCGTTTTCTTCATTTTTTTTTTGAATATTTTTTTTATAGGTCGCATGTTTTCGAGTCATTCAGTCAATGGTCAATATGCTGGATTCACAATAGTTCACTTTTGGCCTCGTTTAACTTTTGTAGTCTGCCACGTTCGAAATCATTTCGTGCTCTGAAATGCACCCTCTGACCCCTAACGACATCAACCCTGCACACAACTGAACAGTGGCACGTTTTTGTTTTTTTGAATGGGAAATTTTTCGTTTTTTTTTTTAACCAGTACATAGTAGATGAGCGAGTACAACTATGTATACATTTTGGTAACAAAGAAGAAGAAACAATAAATAAAGCAAATGTAAATACAATCAATTCTTTAAATGAGTAAGCAAAAAACATAATTGAAATGTTTTTTTGAGTGAGTGAAGAATACACTCGGACTAAGTTATTTAATACTAGAACGCGATAGAGTTCAACAAACTCAAAAAGCAAGGATTCCAGCTGAGAGTAGCACTCATCCCTACTCCTTGCACTCAATCATTGAAGCGTTCCTCAAAGTTGTACTAATATTTTCTGTAACTTTTTGAAATGTCATAAACTTGCTTCATATTTGAGCACACAAAGTGAAACTTTGCTTAGAAAGCAAAACTTGTCGCGCTGATTGTACATTTCTATGGAAACTCACGATAACACACGAGGTTTGATTGATAAGTAATCGAAAATGACAAAGTCGTCATTTGCGTTGCTGTTATCAAAATAAACTTAGTTAAGGCAAGCTATTGATATAAGCTTGGATTCATTTGCAAAAGCCGTTTAGAACGGCAAAACTAGCCTTCAAAATTTTTAATTATTTTAAATAAAAAAATGTTGTTACATAAAAAACTAGAGCGCGGTTATGGAATCCCGTCAGGAAAGAAGTTGCTTCCGCTGAAATGACATAAAAAAATTGTATTTAATTTTCTATGAAAAATATTTCTTATTTAAACAAATGTGTTTAAACAATAGTAAATTTTTTACAACATAAAATAAGTAAAAATTGAATGAAAATTGAAAAAAAAAAATATTATGCAATTTCAAAAACAATGAATTATACATTGCAGCCTGAAGGCCTATGCCTAGAATTAATTCAAAGTTACAATGTTAAATAAATAAATACCTAAATAAAAACATTGCATAAAAAATAATTTATGTACAAAATAAATTATAAAAAGAAAAAAAAGAAAAAATAATTGTGTTCTGGACTGAGAACTGATCAGGGCAAATTTTCTCCAACAACAAAATATATATTTAAATAAATGGGCAATAAATGGTGAAATGAAGAGAGAAAACGAAAACCCTAAAAGTGGAAAATTATACTTTAAGGCAAGCTTTCGATAGTCCAAAAATATGACAGTTTCTTGGATACGAATGCGGCTTCTTAGCATTCAGAAGTTAGAAATCGTCTGAAATGGACTGTTTCAACGATAGTACCACATCATCTCCAATGGGGGCCTAGATATCCGTTCAAAATTTTGCCATCGAACGCGGAGAATGTATTTTGTGTAGATCATACAAGCTTTAGGAAATCGTCATGTATCCATTAGCTGTTTTTTTCTCTATCCCAGAATCAAGTGCCCCATAAAGGTTAGGCCCAGGAGGAAAAGTAATCCATAGGATATTATCTTTCTTCTGTACTAAAAGATTTGCTTAGACAATTTTTTAGCAACTTTGGGACACGTAATCATCCGCAGACGTCTTCAAAAGCAGAAGTTTACATATTTTGATAAATGTTCGGAAATCCTGAGAATAAAAAAGTTAAGCAGGAACATATCCAATCCCTTAAACTTTACAATGCACTATGGGCCCAGATTCTCATATTTTGGCCAAAACCCTGGCATTTCCATAATAATTTTTTTAGAGTGATGAAATTTAACACACGTGTTCGTAAAGGATTTAGCTATTTTTTATTATTTGAGTTTGAGCCTCCTCAGATTTTTTAAGATATAGATAATCTAAGCCAAAATTGGAAAAAATTTAAAAAAAAGATGTTTAACAATTAAAAAAAAAGCGGTTTATTGGAATTGGACCATATTTCACACAGAGGTAGATATGAGCTCCTCATACATTGAAAAAATAGTCTATACCCAAAATATTGAATGGTTTTAAAGTTTTAGCCCCAAATAATTTCAGCTTTCCACGCAAATTACTAAAAGACGACACTACTAATCCATATGTTTCTTAACTGTTATAATTTTTTTTTTGCATGCTCTTTTAATTTCCGAAAAAAATTTCAAAAATTAATATTTACATTTTTACGTTTTTTCTTCAAAATTGATCAATTTTACAATTTTTGATTTGCGCCTTTGTAAGTACGCTATACAATTTTCAAATTGTACATTTTTCTTACATTTAAGTACAACTTTTAAAATGAAAAAAATTAAAGCATACTTTTAGGCAGCTAAGAAATTCAAAAAATAGTACCACTTCCTGGAGGTCAATTTTTAATATTCAACTTTTAGGTACAAAATTCAATTTCCGAAAAACGGGAGGAATTACATTTTGTTGTTAAACATGTGAAGAAATTTATAAAATTTTTTTTGATCAAATATCGAGTGGTAGTCGGAGGCACCCTTAAAGCAAAGTAGCCAAATGATGAAAAACCTACAAAATATTTATAACTACTCGAATATATTTGAAACCAAAAAGTTTTTAAGCTCAATTTTATTTTTTCTCTGAAGTAACATTTATGAATAACAAAGTGAATGAAGATTGCGTAGCTACATGTATCATGGTAAATGCAGGTTTTTTTTTCTGTAAATTATCGCGAAAGTTAAAAAATACATAATGCCAACTTTGATGGCTAATAACTTAAGAACCAGTAATTAAAATTTAATATTTCTTTTTTGCACAGGATACATTAATATGTGTAAAATCATATTAAATTGTCATTGTGTCCAAATTTTGAATTTCGTCTGGAGGGCTTTTGGCCAAAAACTACCCACGCGGGCCCATTGTGCAATGTAAGCTACGCTTGCTAATCTTCACAAAAAAGTCGACTTATATGCAGCTCTAGAATATAAAGCTGAACCAAGTATCAAGAAGGTACCAGAGTTTAAACTAAAAAAAAAATAAAACGAGAGTCATCGAGCTTAGAGAAATTGATCTCAATTTTTGGTATATATAAAACTTTAGCTTATAGATTAAGGCACATATTTGGTCTAATTTCATCAGCCATGATGCTTGACTTAGGAGTTACCAAGAATATCCATACTCTTCGCTCTACTCTCGTCTGCTACCAAGAACTCACCGTTGCAAAATTCAATACCAAATCGCGTAAGATAAATTACAACTTGCTGTACTTTATCCTATAACCCATATACCCATTCATTTGGCTCTCAAAATCTAATCTATAATTGCTTTAAAACACACATGTAGAAAATTGAGCAACAATTTCATAAATATTACTTTTTCAAAACTTTGACTTGACTTAACTTAACTTGACATTTACCAAAGACAATTATACAACCAAACTATGAAAAGTAATAGAAAAACATTTTTATTATTAACAAAGTTTAAAATAAAACTACACGCAATGGAATGCTACCAAAGTGTACTTATTTTTAATAGTCTCTCATACAGCAGCCTGCAGATTATGGATTGATATAACTTTCCAATTTCCAAGAAGTTATAAAACAGAAATAAATTGAGATTTAATTTTATTGACATGTGCAAACTTGTCTGCCATTGTTACATTTTCTCTATGTAAAATATTTTATTTGATTAAACCATATACATACTATGCCATTCGATAGGAAAATTATTTGTGAATTAGTAGGGGGTTAATTGGAAATTGTAACTAAAATGTATGCTATGAAAAATCTGATAAATGTTTAACTGGCAATTTATAAGAAATCCATTCGAACATAAAAGGTATTTATGCAAATACATGAAGCAAGATGGCAAAATGTATAATTTTGCATGCAGCAGTGACGTAGATAGTTCCGTGTGCAAGGGGGTTTGGAGTTCAAAAAATCTACAGAAGAATTGGTAATATTTTTTTTTTTGTCTAAATTTCTTATTATTATGCAATAAAAAAGAAAATCGAAAAATTTTCGTAATATCTGTCTTTGCTAAGTTCTGATTTTCGAACAATCTGACTAAATTTTTTTTGTTGTTTTTATTTATTTATTTGAAATTTGTCTTGAAAACATGCAACAAATTTTATAATATAAAATACTTGCAAGACTGGCTATGCTTCAATGAACTAAAGTTTAAATTTTACTTTTTTTTAACTTAGAATCAATTTAGAAAATCATGTAAATGATATATAAAAAAAAAACAATAGCAATATTTTTGCAAAAAAAAAAAATGGTTTTTTGTGTTATTTTTATTTGTTTCATAAAAATGTTCTCGCAATAAATTTTTAATCAATCATTTTAAATTAAAAAATTTTATCATGACATAAGCTTAGGAAACATCTCTCCTAGATGAAAATCTGTAGCAATAGAAAACGTCATAATAAATTTTTTTAATTTTAACTTTAAGATTAAAAAGAAGATCGTTAAACAATTTAATTACCTAACTCCAACATTAATAAAACGGCCTGGATTGGCGACAGATAAATGAGATAAATGCAATATATAAAAATAAATGAATTTTTGATTGCAATTAAAAAAAAAATAAAATAAAAAAAAAAAATTTTACTTTATACGAATTTTTTTTTATAATTTCCTATGTTGAGTTAACTAGAATAGTTTTTATTATTTGTTTTTTATTTTATTTATTGCTTACTTTAATTTTTCATTTTATTTATTTTTTATTTAATTTATTTTTTATTTTATTTATTTTTTATTTAATTTATTTTATTTATTTTTTATTTTTTTTATTGTTTTATTTATTATTTTATTAATTTTTTATTTTATTTATTGTTTGTTTTATTTATTTTTTATTTTCTTAATTGTTTATTTTATTTATTTTTAATTTTAATTATTTTTTATTTTATTTGTTGTTTATTTTATTTATTTTTTATTTTATTTTTAGTTATTTGAATTTAATACGGTGCGTAGGCATAATAAAGAGTAGTAGCTATATCTAGTAAAGAATGTTTCTAGAAAGTTTTAAAAAAAAGTTGTTAAAATTTGTATTACTTAAGAAAAAATTTAAAATTTTTTTTATACCAAACTCCAAAAAAGGAAGCAGAACTTATTAGACCCATACAATTTTTGTTAATTTTTTTTGCGAATACTTAATACACAATAACAATAAAATGATGCGTATAATAAAATATTACCCGTCCAGAAAAGAATTTCTTATAGGTTAAAAAAAAATGGTCTTGGTCTTATCGAACAGGCGTGACCGCAGATATAAAACTAGTCCTTTTTAAATAATATTAGTGGGGAATGCTGCACTGCTCCAATCCTCTTTAAAAATTTCAACAAATATGGCTTCATAAAATTATTAACTGTTCTTATTATTCTTTATTATAAAAAAAATTAGATAAAAATTAAATGCTTATTCCGATTTAAATTAAATACTTAATAGAGCCGGTGGCTTAAAACTATTTAAAAATTTCACTGGCTAAGATCTATACAGAACAAAGAAAATCAAAATAAAAAATTAATATAAAAAGCACTTTAAATAATCTTATCGTAGGACATATTTTTCGAAAATTTATACAAATCTCAAAAAAATAAAAATTTTCTAAAAAATAAAAAAATGTTCGGATAGATGAAAAAAATTTTTCATGGGGATCAAACTTTTGAAGCTAGTATTTGACTTGTAAAAATATATTTTTAAATATTATATAAAAAGAAAATTAAGAACATTTTTAGCCTTAGAATGCAAAAAAGAAACCTAGTAGTAGTTTCTATTCCGCCGCCAGATTGGCTTCTACACATTTCAATCATTGTTGATTCGATTATCGATAGAATTTTTTTGCCACACCTGTAACCACATCTCAAACTCGGAAACCACAATTGCCAAGTACATCAAAATGCAGCAAAAGATACATTTTGTTGAAATGCGTTGACAACTCTTTCCCTTTTCAGCAGCATTGATTAGTCAGGCTCTGCAGGGAATTGGTTCCCTAAATCCCTATCTCCCTATCTACGTCACTGGCATGCACACATTTATGTGTTTGTGTGTGTGTGCGCATGTGTGTGTGTATGCATATTGTAGGTTTATTAAATCAATTTCGGTTGTTGCTCTTTTGTACTACTTTCACTTGGCATCAGGCAGTTTTCCAACTGACTCATTTTCCATATACTACTCAACAACTGACAGACTTACATACCACGAAGTTAACATGCAATACCTACACAGTGCTGCTCATAAGTATGCTCATGTCTGTTGCAAAAAGTTTACGTCTAGCTGAACATGCAATATATTTCAACATTCAACTTTGGCGTTTGGCAAATGCAAAATATGAAATATATCTGTATATGTGTGTGTGTGTATTTATGTGAGTGTGTGTATGCACGTTTGTATATATGTATTGTTTTACTACTATCTGTGTGTATTTAATAACTTTTAAAATTATTTACCTGCAAAAATAGTTATATGAACTTCAATTGGGGGCCCAGGTATCAAGCCAAATATAAGCTGCAATGTAAATATTGACAGTACAAAATAAATTGCTTGATTTTACATTTGGGTCAGTCAAGAAACTAAATGTTTTTGGTTACATGGTTCACTTATAGGACATAGCTACATCGATACCGACGTAGTATATATTTATTAATTTATTTGTTTATGTATCAAAGGGTTCAGATGCATGGCCGTAAATAGCATAGATGGATATATGTACTTGTACGTTACGTATACGTATATGTATTTTGGCAAGAGCACGATATTAATTAAAAGTTGATATGGTTTTTGCTCTTGTTGTTTTTGTTTTATGAGTACAACGCTCAAATTGCCATATGTATAAACAAGTGTACATATATATATATTGTATATGTGGTTGGTTGAGTCTTTGGGGCGGGAGGATTTCGTGGGTTTTATGTTTTGCCCTTGGAAAAGTTAACATTTGGGCGACTTTCGCTCGCACCGTATTTACAAATAATAATGACATTTATGACCCTGGTAACTACACACTCACACAGATACACACACACACACACACACACAGATACAAGCCCATGTATTTGCATATTTTTATGACGCTGGCTTTTAATGCTTTGGCTCTTTGGGGAATTCTTTTGAATATATTTAAAACATTTTTTGACGCAGTAACTCAAATGCATTTTGCACAACTAAATTATCAAAAATTATTTAATACTTAGCTGCAAAATTATGCTGAGCATTTAATAATATAATTTATAATATTTTTCATAGTACACTTTAATGCAAGTGTAAGCTAAATTCTAGTGCATTGGTTTACTTCCAAAAATATTTTAGTATAATTTTTTATTGATTTGTATTATTTTTTATAAATTAATAATAGCAACAAAATTCATTTGGAGGAAGCAATGTCACCAACAAAAACTGAATGGAATTAAGAATCAAAACCTCAATTACACCAATACTTACCTGGTGACCAAATTTCGTGCTCCTAATCCTGATGAAAAAATGGATAGATAGATAGACAGATAAATAGAAATGCTGACAGACAGATAGGTAGATAAATAGAGGCAGATAAATAGCTAGATAAATATAAAGATAGATAGATAGATAGATGATAAATAAATATATAGATAGAATAGATAGATGGATAGATAGATAGATGGATAGATAGATAGATAGATAGATAGGTAGATAGGTAGATAGGTAGATAGGTAGATAGGTAGATAGGTAGATAGGTAGATAGGTAGATAGGTAGATAGGTAGATAGGTAGACAGATAGACAGATAGACAGATAGACAGATAGACAGATAGACAGATAGACAGATAGACAGATAGACAGATAGACAGATAGACAGATAGACAGATAGACAGATAGACAGATAGACAGATAGACAGATAGACAGATAGACAGATAGACAGATAGACAGATAGACAGATAGACAGATAGACAGATAGACAGATAGACAGATAGACAGATAGACAGATAGACAGATAGACAGATAGACAGATAGACAGATAGACAGATAGACAGATAGACAGATAGACAGATACACAGATAAACAGAAAGACAGATTATTTATCGACTTAGCAACCAAAGAGTTTGCTGCGATAATACCATCGGCCATCACTTTTCTTAACAGCACCCGTTGAAGCGTTATTAGTTACGTATACGTAATATATAGCTTGCAGACCCTCATCACAAAGTTAAAATTTGTAATTTTCATATAATATCGGCGAAAACTTTGCTAACCTTAACTTCTTTACGTACATATACTTATTATGCTGAAAGTTTCATGTCACATACTTGTTATTTGTATACGTATACTTTATATAGCCAGTTTCTCTAAAATAACGATCTCCAAAAACCTAAGCTTTGTTGAAAACGATCTGTTATTGAGCAGCATATAAACGAATTTGAAAGCAGTAGAAACAGCTTTGAATTTTATGTACAAAAAACTATCTGCGCTTGCCAAATCAATCACTTTATGCATACTAACTATATAGTTAAAAGACTTTCACCAAAAAAAAAAAATTTTTATAAAATTTCAGTTTAAAAAGCAATAACTATAAGATACCTATCTGTATAAATTGTATCGTGCCGTTGACAACTGTGCTGGCATAAGCTACTTCACGTATACTTAATATCGTGTTGAAAGTTTCTTTTAACTTACTAATTAGTTTTAAACGTATACTTAATATCGCAAATTCTTTTTTGCATCTATGGTAATAAGTGTGTGCAACTAATTTCGCCTGAAATCATCATTTCAAATGTTATGCTCCACATGTGTTTCGCATTGCTTAAGATTAAGTAAATAAATTTGAATTGAAAAAATGGTATAACGTGGTAAAAATTTGCCAGACATAAAGATACTTAATACGCTGTTATTGATATTTATATTATGCTATAACAAATTAATTTTAGATTTAACTAAAGTTACAAATTTTAATTTTCTCTTGTACATATATTTTATATCTATTTATAAGACTTTTTTCAAAAACAGAATATTTTCTATGTTTACTAAATATATAAGAGCAGCAATCATATGCAGTAATCTATCAGATTGTTTATCTGCCTGTGACAACTAAGGCAGCCTATACTATAGGCTGAATGAACGTATATTTAATATTGCAAATTTCTTTGAAACTACGATATTGAGTGCATAAGCTGGTATAACATCATCATACAACTATTTTTGGTATCAAAGGAACAACTAGGAGTAAATATATTAGAACAACATTCAATAGGCAAATCAATAAATTTACTCTAGTTTGTATACTTAATTTAAGGTTAATCAAACTTAACTCACTTAGACAGATTTTGCGCATGCTGATAACTGCCTAAAGAGCTGCAAAAATGGAGTTTATAAAATTATATGTTATTTTTTGACGTATACTTAATATACGTCAGAAAGAAATCAATCACAAACGTAACCAGCTTTTTTTTTGTAGACACAAAATTTAAAAAGGTTGCCTTGTTGTCCAGTATACAACAAAAAATCTATTAACTCGTATGTAACTGATTTTGGCCTTAGAAGAGCTTTGAGCTTAACTGAAAAACAGCAACAGCTTATAAGAGTAATGTTTGCTTGATTCCGATTGATTTGCCAATCAATTTTCATTCACAATGTACCTAAGACATTATATAGACCGATTAAACCGTACATACATATTTAAGTATATAGATGTTTTTGTGCCAGACTAAGAACAAACAGTGAGCGTGGCACTTGGCGTTAACTCAATTAATTTGCAACATCTCAAAAACAGATTGACATTTGTGTGAATACGAAAAGAGATATACTTGCCACATATACAAAAAAAGTACGCTATATATATGACTGTTTATATATCTGTGTGTGATGCTTACACGCTTTTGGGATTTGCGCCAAAGTTGTCTGCGCGGTCATGTGAATGCTATTTGCCAGGTGTTTGCCACACGAATTATGGAAAAGTGTGCGTAAGTGTAACTGTGTGTGTGCAAAAGCAAACATGTTCATACAACTGCGCCGTGTGGCATTAATTTCCGTTAATTAAAATAAATACGTCAAGCGATAATAAATGACATGCTGATGATATTAAATGCACACCCAAACTGACACACACAGAGACAGACAGCTATGTGTAAAAAAAAAACATCACACACACACACATGCACATACATCAAGTTGCATGCTTATATAAAAATTTGCATTAAACAGATTGCAATTAGGTGAGACTCAGCATGTGGCTTATTTAAAGTATTTGCGCTCCAAAAAACTGCGCCCATCTTTGGAACTCCTAACCAGACTTTTTGTTTTTTTTTTGTCACATTTATTTTTGCCGTTTTTACTGCAATTAAGTGCATAATTGATTTGCATATAGACGGCAAAAACCTGCTAACTGCAAATAAATTTTGGCATCAAATTAATTTCTGTGCCAGACAGCAGCACAATGCTGGGCAGCCATTTTGTGCCAAAGCACCATTTTGTTGGGCTTGTGGTTGACCACAGGACAGTGTCCAGCTTTATTGCCGAACATAAATTCTATAGAAATTCTATAACATGTCAACATATAAGCTGCTCTGTCAGGCACTATGTGTTCCAGGCTCAGCATGGAAAGTGTTTCGATATTTGTGTGTGTGCGTGTGTGTGTGTGCTTCTGTTTCACCTGAACAGCAGGTACATCAGGCATTTGCTGTAAGCGGTTCAAGGTGTGCTCCTAGTGGGAGGTTAAGGTGCGAGCTATACAACAAGTAAACAAAAGATTATCCTTATACTTGGCCCTTACTTTATGCCAAGCTGCTAAACAAACTTATCGTATGGACATACGATACACAGCAGCCCCTAAAGGTGTCTTTGTGTTTCCAGCTGGATCCGTTCCTGCTGTTACTTGCTGCTCCTGTTGTTGTCGTTACTTTTGCAGTAATGAAAAAAAATGTCAACTTCTACGTACAACAAATACAGGAGCATTAAACAAAGACAAACAGGAGCAGCAGCTACTCCAACAACTACAGGCTCAAACGAGAGGAAACTCGCAGCAGAGGAGCAGCTGACTATACATTTTAAAGGGGGCAGCAGTAGACTAGTAGACAGTAGATTTAGCGTGCCCCCTCTGCTAACGCCACTGACTTTAACAAATGCAACAAAAACAACAACAGCGACAACAAAACATGTGTCAAACGCCAGACATTCTAAGGAATATTAATAACACTCTGCGAACATATTTTTCATTAAAGCAGTAAAGAAATGTCAAGCACAACGTGCCACATACTATATATGTATACATAAGCATACACATATACCGCAACAGCATTTCACATATGTACTACTTGTACATATATGTATATATAATTCTTCAAAGTGCATGAAAACGTCAGCCCAAGCTTAAAACCGGTTTATCTCTCTGCATATGTAAGAAAGAAACTTTAATAAATTTAATTCAAAGTTTTTACTTACTTACAGTGAAGCCTCGCATGAGATAATTTTAAAATGGCTGACACTTTTCACACAAATAACAATAAAAAAATGTTTATTGTGACTTTGTGCATAATTGATAAGTATTGACAACTGCACGTATACTTAATGTCAGGCTGAAAGTTTCATGTTACATACACATAATTAAAGAACGTATACTTAATATTGTAAATTTCTTTGAAACTACGTTAATTAGCGCATAAGCAGGTATAACAGCAACATAAATACAATATATCTTTAGAAGTAAATATAATAGAACAACTTTCAATGGGCATTTTAATAAATTTTTGTTGTACGTATACTTAATTCACGGTAAATCACATATACATCACTTAGACATATTTTACGCAAGCTGAATATTAGTTTAAAAAGCTGCAGACTTGTAGTTCATAAAATTATATTTTTTTGATGACGTATACGTAATATACGTCTTGAAGAATGCAATTACAAACATTACAGTTTGTATGAAAAGAGTAAACAGTAAAGAAATCAATATGTCCTTAAAGAATTATTATTGAGTATGCCATAAAATAAAATTTAAATTTAAAAACATAGAAAGGAAATTTTAACTAAAGAAATGTTTTTAAAAAGTAATTAAAAAAGTTGAATATAACAAAAAACTATGTATACCCAGCGCGTAATTCAAGGGCTTACTATCTTTCACATGACGTAAACGTAAAATACATCGAGCACATGGAGCATATGAAGCTTCTTTTTGCAAATTATGCACATAATGAGAGCACACACAAGGGAGCGATTAGCGGACATTTTACTTTGCGCAAAGTCTCCCCAAAGACGACAGTGACAAGTCAGTCAGTCACCAAGTCAGTCAGACTTTTTGACAGCCATTTTGACAACCTTGAAACTGAGAGATGTCCTCCAGTGATATCATAAAAAACAAAAACAAAGTACAAAAATAAAATTAAGAACTTGCGCGTCAAAAAGTTTCTCAGTCTCATATGCTAATGACTTGTGCCAAAGGCTAGCAAGACCCACAGAAAAAAAAAAAAAAAAAAAAATAAATATATACAAACATATTAATACATATATACGCATGTATTTAGTTGGCAACTTGGGGGGCTGCCACAAAATTGAAAAGTTATTACAAACATTTAGAGGCAGTGCAAAGTTTTTGGCGCACGGTGCGTATGAGCAATATTTTGACTTGCGGCTTGACATGGC
The DNA here is from genome assembly GCA_949987675.1 of Chymomyza fuscimana. NCBI lineage: Eukaryota > Metazoa > Arthropoda > Insecta > Diptera > Drosophilidae > Chymomyza > Chymomyza fuscimana. The sequence continues at coordinate 92,134,733 of OX465089.1, read as the reverse complement.
GCGCTATTTCGCTTAATTGCCGCTAAAAGGTCACCCAAATGTTGTACCCAAATGTTGAACCCAAATGTTGCAAGCTATTAGTGCATATTATTTATGCAAAAAGTGAAGTCAACATATGGAAATATACAAAGTTTCAATACACTGTAGTGGACCCATGGATCAAGGGTACTCTGGATTAGCTGGGCATCAGCTAGGCTAGCGTTTTAAGCCAAATTGGACTGTCCATCTTTCCGTATGATCTCATAACCCTTTAGTGAGAGGAAGTTCAGTTTTAAGCAAATGTTATTTTCCTAGCTACCATATATATGTATGTGACGCTTTAGTAATTATCAAGATCGGACGAAAAATTCAAGAGATATAAGCAATAATGTATTCATTTTTAGAAACTGCAAACATTTTCTTCTATCCTTACTAGACAAGCTGGATCCTCTAAATTTGATACTTATGTGAGTCTAACAAACAACATAAAGTTTGATTTTTTGAACAACTACTCTATTAAGCAGATATGGGATAGAAAAAGGAAATTTCAAGCCGTCCCGCCTGTACCGAAACAGTCACTAAGTAATCCGTCCCGTTACAGGTTTTTTCAAATTTATCTTGGTCATCCCGTTTCTACTTTGGGGTCTCAGCAATAATTTTGGAACCTGCGGGCATCCCGATCCCATATCTGAATCCCAAACGTCTTTTACTAATAAAAAATTTGTTGCAGCTTTCAAATTATTTTTTCGGTAAGCCGCGTAAGGGCATCCCAATGTCCAGCTGATTCACTTGTTTTTTTTTTTTAAATCCTTAGACATGCATTTATATGGCATATGTTTCAGCTTTGTTAATTAAACATTTTGACAGTGCCACAAAATTTCACAAGTAAATAATTAAACAACGGCCAGTTCTTAAAAAAACTTGAAACTTTCTCAACTTGTTGGAAAACTTTAACGTAAAAAAAAATGTCACAAGAAATCAATGTCTGCTTACTATAAAAGGCAGCGCATCCGAAGCTGAGCCAGCTAGACCTCACCATGGTCTTCAAACTTATAGATGCGGCGCCGCTTAGCGAGCGCGTGCAATCCCGCGATGGTTGCATCTATCTTTACCGCGCCATGAAGTTTATTGGTTGGATACCGCCCAAGTCAGGCGTGCTGCGCTATGTGTATCTTACCTGGACACTGATGACGTTTGTCTGGTGCACCACGTATCTGCCATTGGGTTTTCTGGGCAGTTATATGACTCAAATCAAGTTATTCTCACCCGGCGAGTTTCTGACTTCGCTGCAGGTGTGCTTCAATGCTTATGGCTCCTCGGTCAAGGTAGCGATTACCTACACCAATCTCTGGCGTCTAATCAAGGCCAAGGATTTGCTGGATAAGCTGGATTTGCGCTGCACTAGCGATGAGGAGCGCACCAAGATACACAAAATGGTGGCAAGTAGCAATCATGCTTTTCTAATCTTTACCTTTGTCTATTGCGGCTATGCGGGTTCCACGTACCTAAGCTGTGTTCTTAGCGGCAAGCCGCCATGGCAGCTATACAATCCTTTTATAGACTGGCATGAGAGCAGATTAAAGCTGTGGATAGCCTCAACTTTGGAGTATATGGTCATGTCTGGTGCTGTGCTGCAGGATCAGCTGTCGGACACGTATCCGTTGGTTTATACGCTTATACTACGTACGCATCTGGATATACTGAAGGAACGCATACGCAAGCTGCGCACTAATGAGGACATGAGCGAGCAGGACAACTATGAGGAGCTGGTCAAATGCATACTGGATCACAAGCTGATATTAAAGTTAGTGTTGCTTAATAACTTGCAGCTTTGGAAATCTTAGCTCTTTACGATCTTCCCAGATACTGCGAGATGATCAGACCTGTCATATCTGGCACAATCTTCACGCAATTTCTTTTAATTGGCATAGTGCTGGGCCTTACGCTGATCAATGTGTTTTTCTTTTCGGATATTTGGACTGGCATTGCCTCCTCCATGTTTGTCATCACCATCTTGCTGCAGACCTTTCCTTTGTGTTATACCTGCAATCTCATCATGGAGGATTGTGAAACTTTGACGCAGGCTCTATTTCAGTCCAACTGGCTTGATGCCAGTCGTCGCTACAAGTCGACACTCTTTTATTTCCTACACAATATACAGCAACCCATCATTTTCGTAGCCGGCGGCATTTTTCCGATAAACATGAGCAGCAATATAAGCGTGAGTATGGATTCCTTTACGATCTTAAATAATATTTTTTAGTAGAAAACACAATAACTCTAAACTCGAACTCAAAATTTGTAGTCAAAACCGAACGCCTATTTGGACTTTGGAATTCAAATTCTTCGGTTTCCAATTTATGGTTAGGTTAGCTAAGGTTAAGGTGGTTTACGTAGGCTGCTTGACTTAGGACAAGATTACTTCAAGACGGTGGGATCCATTGTGATGACAAATCAGAAAAAGAAGGGAAAGAAAAAAAATGGTTGTGATGGAGGGGACAGTGGTAGAATTAAGAAGGTAGCGTAATTAAGAGTTTATTAGAGGCATAAATTTTGTGAGAGTAAAAAAAGTGAGATAGAGTGAGAGAAGCAAGCAAAAAAACTAGCTGGCATTTGTATGTATGCTACCGCTTTTTAGTATTCACGCAAATACAATTCTTCCGTTTACATGCGCTCCGCCAACCTACCTCATCAACAGTCGCATCAAGACTGAAAAATATGCCTCTTGTCAGAGCATACATAGGCGAGCTGCGGTACGTCTTATACAATATTGTTTTGAAACCCATTTAAGGACTGTGAGCCGATTTTCCAGACAACTCAGGTCTTTGAAGCAGGGCTTTCCACGATTATATATAAAATAAATAGTTGATCGAATACTAAATTTCCTAAAAAGTCCGAGTATTTATTTCTGGCGTATCAGAGGATTGCTTTTAATTTTAAATTCGCTTCAAAGAGCTATTTTATAATTCGACAAAAAGTTCAGTTAAAATTTGATTATAAGCGATTTCTGAATCATTTCCAAAAACTTTGCAACTTATTAAAATTTATAAAAAAAAAAAACTTTATATGTGCAGATAAAAAAATATGTATTTTATTAGAAACTCTAAAACTTTTTAAACAAAATATTTTTTAAAATTTCTAAAATTCTAAATTTTATGTTTTTTTTAATGTATGTGTAAGATTTTTTGTCTTATATTATTCAAATGGTCTAAATTTCGTTTAAACATTTTAAACATTTTCTGAAAATCACAATTTGAAATTCAAGCAGCTACTGATTGAAACAGATTTGCTTTTGAAGCATAATTACAAATGGGTTAAAGGTGTATGCAACATTTCCCACATAGTTTAAGCAAAAACTTTTCTTTTTTAAGTCTGCAAAATTTTAGTAACACAGCAACTCCTGATATTTCTACGGCGAACTATCGGTATTAACACACTAATGTGGTAGAAATATCCATAGAAGCTTTTTACCTAATTCTAAATATCCAATTTTTTTTAACTTATCGGTCAAAATATATTAGTATACAAGTTTTTAAATATATAAATTTTTTCGATTTTTTTTATAATTTTTTTTTTACTGATAAGCAGACATATCATCACAGAGTAATATTAAATTTAATTAAACTACATTTTTTTGATACAAAAATTTGAGTATAAATTTATGAAATATTTTTTTAATTTTTATTCCATGGCATTAATATTAAGTTTTAACAGATAAAAGAAATGTATACAGAGTTTAGCTGACTTAGCTTTTCAACTGAATGGTTAATCCTAAAAATATTATATTAAGTTTGCAATAACAATATTAATTTGTTAGGAAAATTCGAAAAAAAACATAAAGCTATTAAATATTTTGAAAATTACAATTTATTTTGTAATCATGAAGTATTTTTGCCACTACTGTAACAGAATCAATAATAAAGGACATACATTTAAATATCTGAAAATCTGTTTGGCCCAAAAACTTTTATAAACATCCAAAAACTAACAAGAGGATTGATTTAGAATGATTTTTTTTTAATTTTAAAAATTAATTTTTTTTTTAAATTTTTATAATTTGTTTTCCATTGGTATTGCACAACTAACAATCAGGATGTCTTTTAACTACATTTTACATATCTTAAAATCTTACGCATTGGTCAAACCATTTTGATAAAATTTTTTTTTTTAATTTTAAAATTTTTTGTAGGTTTTTTTTTAATTTTTTAAATATTTTTTGTTTACTGTTATGACAGAAATAACAATTCAGTACGGCTTTTAACTTAAATACCTTAAAATTTTCTTGATCAAAATAATTTTTTTTTCAAATTTATTGATTTAAAAAAAAAAAATTTTAATTTCTTTAATATTTTTTTATTGGTGTGGTATACTGCAATACACGCTGGCATTAAAGCTTATTTTGAATATTTTTAAATAATATCGGTTCAAACATTTTAGTATAAGTTTTTTTTAATATTTAAAATTTTTAAAAATTTTTTTTACATTTGGTAAAGTGCTTTTGGCCTGAAATGCAGCAGATATATAAATATGATAGACTAAAGTATGGCTTTTGTGTTGAAATTTGGTTGAAAGAGTTTTTTGCCAAAACTTTGATAAATTCCTTTATAAATTTTACTATATCTTTACATTATAATTTTCCATAACGTTTTCTCTGCTTAAGGTCGCGAAATTTGCCTTCTCAGTTATAACCATCACCAAACAGATGAATATTGCTGACAAATTTAAAACCGAGTAAAAGCCAATAGCAGGTAACTATATATCCAAACCGTTTTTGAAATAAGTATCATATTAAGTTTATTTATTTTTGCTGGAAACAAAAAGTACGAATGGCACACTGGTTATAAATAATTATTACTCAAATTGCACAATATTAGAAAAACACGAATTCATATGTTAAAGGACTTGACTTATCATAATAAAGAAAACAAAAATAAAACTGGATTATGGTTTTTGTAACTTTGTAACTTCTTAAAGAGATATAAGGATAATTTGATCAGAAGCTTTTAAGTCTAATAAAAGCTCAAGATATCAAACGTTCCTTAGTCGAGCTTTTTTTGAGAGATTTAAGGCATCGAAGCGTTTTACTTGGTTTAAAAAAAAGAAATAATTACAAAAAAAAAAATTATTTACTACCCAATGATTCATCTCTAAAGTTTAATTTTAAAAAACAATTATGTCAATAAGTGCATTCTATTATTAAATATATACGAGTGCTCTATGTAATTTTACTTATGTTGACTTTTGTAAAGCATATTTTGAAACTTTTCTGCAATGTTCATTTGATTCATCACGGTAAAAACAGAAAAAGCAAATTTAAACAGCTATAAAAAAATAGTTATTAAAAAAAATGTGGACTCAATTATTACTAGTTAACTTACGCTTAGATTGGTGGCCAAGGATATATTAATTAAATTCATGGCCTTAAATGATATGGGCTTCTGAAGATTTTGCACAAAGAATGCCACGGTTTTCTTATAGCGCACATTGCCAGAAATCCAATTTGATTGAAAGAGCGCATTGGTTAAATTCTCGCAGTCGGATATCAAAAGTGTGCAGAGCAAACAAATGGGACTTGTCTCGATGAGCACGGAAACAAATAGAGCTATGGATATAAAGATTTGGCCATAATCGGTTACCACCATTATGTTCAAAAGTGTTATGCCCAAGACAATACCCGTCACCAGCAGCTGCACGAAAATTGTGCCCGAAATGACGGGTCTAAGAGCTTCACAGAATCTGAAATAAATAGTTAAATTAATCGTTATAGTTTGGAATAACTTAAACTCACTTCAATATGGCTTTGTGATGCTCTATGCACTCAACCAGATCCGTGTAGTTCTGCTCCGCACTACGACTCTCGTCCGTGCCCAGTTGACGCAGGTGTTCCCCAAATAGGCGCATATGAGTACGTAGCAGTAGTAAAAACATTACTGGATAACCATCGTTGCAGGTATTCTGAAAAACCGAGCCCATTATGGCCAAGTACTCCAACAACGACTGCAGATAGAACTCAAATATGCTGGCACGCCAATCCACCAGCGGATAATAGTTCTGATACGGAGGTATACCCTTGACCAGCGCCACCAGCAGCACGCTGGAAGCATAGATTACAAAGAGGGCATAGACGCTGAAGAATGCTTTATTGCAGATGTTCACGGTTCTTTGGATTTGACGTTGTTCATGGCTTTTCTTCAAACGCTCGTCCAATCTGTCGAGCAGACTGACAGCAGTGTCCAAGTTTTTGGCATACTTCCATACAACTATCACCTTACAGGAGCAGGCACAGGCATTGAAGACGATCTGCAGTGAGTTGAGAAACTCTCCCAGCGTTCCACTTACATTGGTGAAAAAACCAATCATGAAGGCAACTGGCTGATAGAATGTTGACCCAAAATTGAGTAGAAATGACCAGAGACAATAGAGCAAGAAGTATCGTTGCGGGGGCTTACGTATGCCCATGAAAAAGATTCCGCGCATCAGGTAATATACGCCCTTTCGGGAACCCGTGAATTTGGTAATCGACTCCATGGTATTAATTGCTGTACTGCCAAGTCCTGGGCACAACGTTGCCTTTTTATGCAGCTCACAGGCAGCTATTAAAAGCTCATTAGGTAATATTACTTAACACCTCAGGGAGAATTATAATAGAATAATGCAAATTATAGGTTGTATTGGGCTAAACTTTTCACACTTACGTGAATTTCACAGCTGTTCCGGTTCAAGGACTAAGCAGTTTGGATAGTTATTTGTAATCCCATTTGTGCAAACTTTTTATAAGATATTGTTACTTGGACGTCAGTTTTAATTCGGTTATGGGTCGTTTTAGTAGTTAGTTTGGAAATCTCCAGAATGAGTTTGGTAATGGGGTAACCTTTGACATGATATGGTAAAGGAACATGAATTGGATATTGGTTATAATAATAACTCAGCATAAACAGCCGAGTGGACTTAGTCTGTCTGTATGACATAAGGATCTCAAAGACAATTAGATCTATAGAGCCCAAATATTACCAACAGATCATAAATTTATATCGATATCTTCAATATTATTGGTCCGATTATAATGAAGTAAGGCCACAATCCTATAAGTTTTTATTTTATTCTTCTTAGCCATACAAGTAACTTTAAAATAGTAGAAGGTAGAAGTAGAAAGGGACGAAGTAGAAGGGAATTTCACCTGACTGGACATATACGGTGTCAAAATATCAAGTTTTGTTATCCTAGCTCTTAAAATCTTCAACATCAGGCGTTCAGACTGACGGACAGAGGAACAGACATGTCTAGATCACTAGAGATGTCCTTCTGACCATATTGGAGATAGCTTTGAGGTGTCTCCGATGTTTAAACTCGTCACTTACATTTTTTTTTTCATTATCCATTCATGGATGCTAGTACAATTTAAATACATACAATACTGTAGGAAGCTTTGGGAGATAAAACCAAAAAAATTACCAAAGAGACCCTTTGTCTAGAAGATTCTTAAAAAACTATATTTTTTCTAAAAAAAAAAATTTTTTGTGAAGAGACTACAAAATTGGAATGAAGCCGCATGTAGACTAGAGTATACAAATTCCTCTTACCTCTTGGGCACAAGCGTTCTTTAATTTTTTTGCAGCATATGCTTCAATATCGGAGGAATTAATTAAGAAAAGTAAGGGGTATATCATAGTAAGGAGAAGACGCCAAAGTCCCTCCAAATTTATCTGCAATAGGATCAGGAGGACAAAACAAGTTGAAATAGACATATCTAACCATCTGGATGTATGCCGGAACCTTAAAGACTATAAGAAACAATAGTAAAATATAATAATACAATAAACAAAGTTGCCTTTTGGAGTCCTTAGCCAGTCCATTCCACTGGACTTGGAATTTGCAAACAATTTACAAATTATTTTAAAACATCAAAAAGTTAAAGTTTATTTTAAAAGGCAATCAGTCGACCAATTTAAGCACCACCATCAAAACTATTTTAAATTACATCTTAAAACTTTAAATAATATAAACACTGAATTTTTTTTAATTATTTTAAATTTGTTTTAAAATTTTGAAAATTAATAGTTGCTCTCAATTTTTTCGAATGAAAAAAAAACTTTTCTTCAAATTAATTACAAAAACAAAAAAAATCGATAAATACAGCTAATGCACTGCAACCCTGCTATTGTGCTCTCTAATAGTCATATAGCTCCTCAGCTAGACCAGTTTCAGTGACAAATTTAATTATCTGGAATGCTGCTAGTCTATGATAGAATGTGCTGGGAGAATTTCTCCTTAGAATCCTTAACCCTGCAGGTATTAGAATCTAAGATACCCATCTTACTCAGGTGCTGAGCTTGCACATAGTCTACAATGGAGCAAATTTTACTGCTTTAATGCCAACTTTTTATTTGCTAAAACCAAGCTATTGTTTTAAATAAGCCTTAAATCCTAAGAGCACCGAATATCATATAAGACTTGTTAAGAATATTTACTATATTACATTTATGTATAAGATTAACACGTACGCTACTCTAGATATTTAAGATTAAGGGTGAGGGAATATGATTGCTCGAAGCCAAGCAAACTTAATCTAGAACAATAGGAACTTTGAAACCATTTCCAGCTCTGAAAAAGATTTAGTTGTTTTTGGTGAACTTGTCTGCAATATTCATTTGCTTCACCAAAGTAAACACAGAAAACGCAAATTTTGTGACCTACAAATATGAAAATAAAGCTTTAAAAAGATTTTTTAGAAAAATATTCTCCACGCTTACGGTAATATTAGTGCCCACGGTTATGGGAAACACATTCATGGCCATAAAAATAATCGGCTGTTGTAGTTTGTGTAGAAAATAAATCAAACTCTTCTTATAGCGCTGTTCTGCCTCAATCCAGTTTGATTCGAATAGTGCATCGGCCAGCTCATTGCAATCATCTATCAAATAATTACAGAGCACACAAAATGGCGTAGTCTCCATGACCACCGCAATCATCAAGGTCAAAGCGCCAATGGCAGAGGTCAAATCGGCAAACATAACTAGATTAATAAGCGTAAAGCCCAAAACCACACCTACAACCAAAAACTGCGTAAAAATGGTGCCCGAAATGACAGGACGCAGTTCATCACAAAATCTGCAAGCAAAGTAAGCTGAGTAGTGTTCCAACAGAAGAGAACAAAAACTACCTACCGCAATATGGTCTTGTGATCCTGTATGCACTCAATAAGCGCTTCATAACGTTGCTCCGCAGTCTCGTCAGCAACGCTACCCAGTTGCCGTATACGTTCCTTGAAGAGTGACATATGAGCACGCAGCAGTATAATATAGTTGAGTGGATAGCAGTCTACACAAACATCCTGAAAACAGCCACCTCCCATGGCATAGAACTCCAGTGCAGCCTGCACCCAAAACTGTGTTTTGCTGGCACGCCAATCCAAGACGGGATAATAACTCTGATAAGCCGGACGACCACTGAGCACAGCGCTCATAAATGAGTGTGTGGCATAAATCATATAGACAGTCATATACAGGAAAAATACAAAGTTACTGCGCGCCACTGCCTTATGGATTACATGGCGGTCCTCCGTTTTGGTCACTCGCTGATCCATTTCATCCAGCACATCCAAGGCGCGATCCAAGCGATGAGACAGCGACCAAACAACCACCACTTTGATGGAGGCTGATAATGCATTGAAGGCCACCTGTATAGTAGTAAGAAAGTCACCAGGTGCAAGCTGATCCAGATGTAGAAAGACGCCAATCTGAAAGCCTATGGGTTGATAAAAGGTTGCCAAAAAATTCAAGGCGAACGACCACAGGCAGTAGATGACAAAGAAACGTCTTGGCGGCTTGCGTATACCCATAAGAAAAATGCAGCGCATCAGATAGGTTGTGGCTTTACGGGAACATGGCGGCTTGTCATCCGACTCCGCGTATATGCTTGGAAATATTTTGCGTAGCATGATGACCGTAACAAGTGCAAAGTTTGACAGGAGCACGTCCACAACGACTCCTTTTATTTAAATGTCACTGCATCGACTTCAAAGACCAAATCGCGTGCCGCCGGCATTAATTATGCTTAAAATAAACGTGAGCCATCTAAAGTTATGTGTCGGGTTTTAACAAAGTTTCTAGGCGCTATTATGGGACAGTGTCGCAGTAATGTAGGGTATTTAAAGGTGTCAGTGGCTTACACGTACAGTGGATATCTTTACTAAACATAAGATATTACAACTATCTAACAATAGCTAATGATGTTACTGCTGACGTAGGCAGCATTTAAAACGCTTACAAAAGTGGTAAAAATAGAAGATTTTAACATTTAATGCCGGATATTGTTAGTTGAATATTGAACTAAGCATAAAATTATGACGAAAATACAATTTTTAATACCAAACATCTAAGATGTTATCAAAGAATTTCGGGAGTCAGCCCCAAAAACTTACAAGAATTCGAATTTCTTTTTATTACTAATTAAACATTTTAATTCAAAATACTTCTTCGTAGTCGCTTGCTTCTATGATATCTGATATCTAGGTGGCAGACGTTCCAAAAATCGAATATAACTAAATGGTTTTCCAAGTCGGAAATGAGTTCAAGTCATTTGAATTACACAGGCCCCAAAAAAAAAGTGTTGTGAATAGAAAATATACAAACTTTATTTATTATTATGATAATTGACTAAATTGAAGGCAAAGTTACAATAATTTTCAAGCGTGTAAGAATTTTCGCGGTTTTTTAAAAAATTCTTCAAGAATTTAGTTTTTGGTCAGTTCAATGCGAGTATGGATGTTTAAAGAAGCAAGGCCATTCAGACGCTCCTGTCCGATTGTATTTCTAAGGTAGCTTTTGATCCTTCTCAACGTCGAAAATTATCGTTCTGGAGTTGCTGTGCTTACTGACCAACAAAGCATCAAGTGCATTTTGGTTATTCAGATCCTTAATACGTTGTCTCGAAATTCCCTTCTGAACAATACAATATGTCTTTATAAAATTTGTAAAGGTCTGCGGATTTTCTTTTTTGATCAAATTCTTGTTTGAGCTACAATTGACCGAAACTTTTTGAAAGATAGATTTGTGTTCTTGAAACCGACTTTTAAGCTGAGTAATGAATGTATCGCGGAACGGAATGTAGAATGCACTTCTTTAATAATCTTCTTAATTTTTTGCTTCAACTTTGCAACGACGAGGATATTTCATTGTGATCTCGTATATGGAACAAGTTTCAACAACATGTTCATAAATAACATGGAAAGATGAATATGCATTTTCTCGCTTTTCCCTGCATTCATTGAAAGCGTCATCTGCTAATTTGATAGCTTCGACTAAATCTTTGTTTTTCGATTGCCATTCCTGACCCAAAGGCATAACAATCGAATCAACTGATTCAATAATGTGACCGGCGATTTGATTTTTATTTCTTCTAACGCCTCAATAACAGCTGGCTGCAATTCGATGTGCGTTGCGATTGCTTCATGAGACTGAGCCCACCAGTAGACTTCAGTTTGTCTTTCTTTTGCATACTTTTTTTTATTTTGAAAATTTCTTTCTTCAGAATGTCCTGTCTTTTAGGCCAGTGGAAAAATGTTTCAATTGATCCGATAGTACACAATGCGTTTTTTATTTCAGATACTTCGCAAGCTGAATTAAGAACCAAATTGAAGCTATATACAGGGCAATGTACATCAATTGCCAGGGGGAAGAACGATCTCAGATGAGCCTGTGCACTATTGAATTTGCCACTCATTCCTGGAGCTCCGCCGTATCCTTGACCATACATGAATGAGCAGTCGAGCCGACATCGCGTAAATATGTAGTTTCTGATTGAATTCGCCAAACCTTCTCCAGAACCGTTTCTAACTGGCACAAATCCGAGAAAATCTTCACAAATATTCATTTTTGAGTTCAAGTACCGAATGTAAATAGAAAATTGTTCTATGCTTGATATATCGGTCGATTCATCTGCTAAAACTGAGAATCCTTCGGCTTTATTGACTGTTTTATCTATTTTTTTCATTTTCAACTCGTGACATATATCAATTAATTCATTTAAAATTGTTTCAGTTAATATTTTTTTTTTCAAAATTTCATCACCCTCAATTCGATAACGTAGAACAGCACGAAAATTCCCTTCGTTTGACTTTCCTCTCCCATCAGCTTCGTTGTTAGTGCTTTCATCTTGATGTAAAGGTCCATCGTCCCTATGACCACGAAGAGCGATTACTTGTCTTCCACACAAAACAAATGCGCCTATAATAGGTTTCAGTCTATAGACTGAAATATAGATTCTAATTCAGCTGATAAAAATCGATTTTTATTTCAAATGCACAAAAAAATTTTGGTTTTATTTAACAAGTCAATCGACGAAATCCTGGATCCGCCCCTGGATCGGAGATAACCTCCAAAATAATTCGTTTGGGGGCTTTTAAGGCTATGTCAAAACCATGATCTGCTTGGGGTTTTTGGATCTTCAATTCGAATTCGGACCTCCGAAATCGAAAATCATTTCCCTTTGTATTGCTAATTTATATGATAACTTCGAAGCACGCCATAAACGATGTTTTTTCGTGTCCGATTGTCAGGAAATGTTTTCTTATTCTTTTGGCGTCGCTGAATGCGAATCCGGGATCCAAAACACGCTAGGGTTCTAGCATAACCTCCAAAATACCACATTTAATAGGAGTTTTTGAGATAAAGTTAGAACTCTTGAGTGCTGTCGTTTCGGATCATCGCAAACCAGGCGATAAACCATGGGCATGGAAGTGCTGCGATCAGGGTAGCATAGCATATGCCCTCATGACCCTCAACGTTTGACTTAGGCAGCTTTTTCTCCTCGAAATGTATGAGCCTAAGGGAGGGTGCCTTTTGACGTAGGATATTGAAGTGATTGATTGTTTCAACGGGAGACAGGCTGCAAGCAGAAAAACGCTCTTCTAGCTGATTGGCGAGTTTTTTGCTTGGTCTGACGCTGACGCATTAGAGGCATGGTTCGTTAGGGCTGTCTTTTAATATTTCAGTAAGCCATCCGAAGACCTTAGCTGGCTTCTGGCCTATAGTCCAGCTCATCAAGCTTCCTGTCAAACGCATTTTGTCTGTGAAGCCGGAGTGCTTCTAAAAGCTTTCTTTTAGCCTTTTTTCAAGCAGCCTTGTCTTCAGGAGGAAGACTACTCTGGAACCTTCTCCTGAGACGTCTCTTTCCAGAGAGTAGTTTGATGAGTTCTCACATTTAGCTTGGCAACATTGAATGCATCGCTGCTCCTATCAATCGCCAAGTGTTCATGTTGCCCAAAAGAGATCGCCACTCCAGAAATCGTAGATAAAACCCACGGATTGATGCTAGACGATCGAAGAATACAATTGCGTGAGATGGCTGAGTCACTAGGCATCTCAACTAAGCGTCTAATGAGCCGGATGACATTTTGCAAAGGCTCAAACGCAGTTACTATAGCCAAATTTTGTAAACTGGGCTATGAATATCTTTGCATATCTGGCGCCTAGCTAATATTTGTATACCCGGTAACTTATGAAAAAAAGGGTATATTAAGTTTGTGCAAGCCGAAAATGAATGTTACATACAGAAGGAGTTACGTAAAGTATGTTGAGGGTGATTAGAGAAGTCGATATACCCATCTCCGTCTGTCTTTCTGTCCATCCATGTGAACGCCTAGATCTAAGAGATGGTAAGAGCTAAGCAGCCAAACTTTCAGATTAGATCCCTTTTTATTCCATAGGAAACAAGTTTATTTTACATTTTTTTTATATCGGTGTTACATTATATAGCTATATATATAATTCGTTTGTTTAGTAAGACATCGTTGCCATTGGCAAATAAATATCTTTTTGAGTTCTGAAGTAATGTTGTGGACCAGGGTATCCCAAAGTCGTCCGCATCCAACTTTAACGTACGCCATTTTTTTTGTATCAAAATCACATGGCTGGCCGTTAAGAGATACTTAGCTTAAGAGCCTCACTAACTGAATAAACTGCTAATTCTACTAAAAGATACCCTTTATCTAGTCAATCCATTTTACTATATCTAACAGATTTTCTATTACCCAGATTGGCTCAATGATTTTCTGCATAATCTTCAATTATCTTTTATAAATGGATTTTTATTGCTTATGAAATGAGAAATTTAATTCATCCCAAAGCAGTCAGCAAATAGTTACCCAATTTCGTTGAAAGCCTCCATGAGGTCTTCCTAAGGATTTCATTATACTGACAAATATTCAGAAAGATATATAGGTATTTGTGCGAAAATTTTTGGGTCCCCTTTTAGCATCCTATTAACCAAACAGTAATCCAATTATATTTCCATTTCAAAATTTTGATATCCCTTTTATTCAAATTCATGGCTTATTGACATCTGCAAATCTTTCTGCAATATTCATTTGTTTCAACAAAGTGAATACAGAAAAGGCAAACCTCGTCACCTGCAAACGAAATTAACAAATAATATGCCACATATATTGTATATAATAATACTTACAGTCAGATTCGTACCCACGGATATGGCAAAAATATTCATGGCCTTGAAAATAATTGGCTGTTGAAGCACATGCAAAAAGTACATAAGAGTCTTCTTATATCGTTGTTCAGCATCAATCCAATTTGATTCAAAGAGCGCATCGGCCAGTTCATTGCAATCATTTACCAAATAATTACAGAGCACACAAAATGGTGTTGTCTCCATTAACACGGCTATCATCAAGATCAATGTTCCAATACTCGTAGATAGATCAGCAAACATGACAATATTAATCAGCGTAAGCCCCAAAACTAAACCCACAGCACAAAATTGCACAAAAATGGTGCCCGAGATGACAGGACGCAGTGCATCGCAAAGTCTGTAAGCAAAGATTGATGAATAATCGAAAACAGATTACAATTAGTTACCGTAGTATGGTCTTGTGATCCTGTATGCACTTAATAAGCGCCTCATAGCGCTGCTCCATACTCTCGTTGGGATCTGCACCGAGCTGCCGCAAACGTTCCTTGAAGATGCTCATATGAGCGCGCAGCATGAACATATAGTTCAGTGGATAAGAGTCAACACAGACATTCTGAAAAGCGGCACCGGCCATGGCAAAGAACTCCAGTGCAGACTGTATGAAATATTGGGTTCTACTGGCACGCCAATCCAACATGGGATAATAATTCTGATAGGCAGGCCGTCCACTGATTAAAGCGCCCAAAAACGATATGGATACATAGTTCATATAGGTGAGGAAGTACATTAAATATTGGAAATTGCTGCGTGCCACTGCCTTATGTATAATGCGATGTTGACTTTTCTGCGTCAGTGTCTGATCCAATTCATCTAGCACATCCAGAGCGCGATCCAAGCGATGAGACAAGACCCAAACAATCACCACTTTCATGGAGCAAGCTAAAGCATTAAAAGCCACCTGTATGGAGGTGAGAAACTGCGCAGTCGAAAGCTGATCCAGATTTGTAAAGTAGCTGATTTGGAAAGCAATGGGCTGATAGAAAGTCGAGCACAGATTCAGCGCAAATGACCAGAGTATATAGATCAGATAGAAATTCCCTTGCGGCTTGCGTATGCCCATGACGAAAATTCCGCGCCTCAGATAGGTTGTTGCCTTACGGGAACATGCCAGCTTGTCGTCCGACTCCGGATAGATGCTGCTAAACAATGAACGCAACATTATGCAGCTTCTAGGCGTGAAAAAAGAAGCTTACCAGCAGCATGTTCCCAAACAAGTCCTTTTATATAGAAGCCATTGCCTGGACGGGTAAGTTGCGTGCCACAGAAATCGATTACAGTTAAACACTTTTTGAAGCTATCTAAAGTTATTCATCGGACTGCAGCGAATTCTCATTGCGCTTACGCATTGTATCCATAATGTCGTACTGTAGGGTATTTAAAGGTGTGGCAGTTCAGATGTACACCAATTGATTACATGACGCATAGTTAGTAACTCTTTATTAAGTGTAAAAGTTTACACTGTTCGATTAATAAATTATGCTCGTTACCTCTGACACGAACAACATACAGACCATTCCATACCATTTCATTCCATTTCGAACCATACCATTTCGTAGCATACCATACTTTACCATACACGAGCCTCATACACAGCAACACCTAAAAGTAGGCAATAAATTTGAATTGTTTGGGAAATGCATGTGGAAAATTTCGTAATGCGTAGATTATTTATGAAAACGCAACAAAATTACCTTTTAAGAAATATTATAAATTAAATAATATATAATAAGTAAAAAGTCGATGGCCACAATCTTTCTTTATATGTTAGATTAGATAAATAAATAAATTATTAACGCCAATACACAATATATGTATAGGCTATAAATGTTATATGCTCTAATTGCATATTTGTTAGGTTTTGATTTATGAAAATCTAATAAATTATCTTTTAAGAAATATTATAATAGAAATTAAGTGAAATTTAATAAATTAAGGTAGGCCAGCCGAGCTATTGAATGCAAATAAAATTGTTATGCAAATTTTGCAGCTGACTTTTCTCTTAGCCAGATTGAGCTTTCTATTATAATGAAAACTGTTTTGAAAAGTCATTTATATAAAGAGTCAAGAAATTTCTAGCTTAAAAAAAAACAGTAATAATAATCAAATACAAACAAATAATTTACTTTTAAGTATTTATCTAATAATGCTAATGGCTTTCATAAAACATAAATTTATTGTGTCTCACACTTAAACAAATTTATGAAAAACATCTCAATCAAAAGTTTTTTTTGTATCCACAGAACTTAGGACATAGTAGCTCCATGCACAATATGATCTGACCGGAATCACACAAAGCAGTTAAATGTTTGACGGAAATTAAAGTGTCTCAGCTTTAGGGCCTGTAGGCACTGCAATAGATTCTTTTGGGCGCAGTGCAGATACAACATTGTGCTAGTCCCAAAAGTACTAAAAATCCAATTTTAATTTAATAATTTCGCAAAAATTGTCTATTTTTGAATAAAATCATGAATATTCCGGACTCAGACTCCCATCCTGCTATTTCGAAATAACTAAACATTCCGAACACGCAGAAGATTTAGAACAATGGCTTAAAATTTCGTCAAGCGAATTTTTTTTTAAATATAAATCTTTAAAATTAATGTTTACTTCCTTAAAATTTCCAAATCATCTTAATCTCACCAAAATTGATATTTTTCAACAAACATAAGTTTATTAAATCTTTGCTTTTCGGTTAGTTATTTCTAAATAAGTTTTATTGATATTTAAATAGAAAAGTGTATTTATTAAAAATAAAATACAAAATATTGATTAAAATCAGAAAAAAATAGGAAACCATATAGATTAGATTTTTCATTTAATAACTGAAGAAATATATTTGTTTTTTAATATTATATAAGAATAATATAATAAAATTAAATGGCATTAAATAAAAATAAATACTAGGCATTAAAAATTATGTACAAAACAGTAAATTATATATAATTCAAAAAATTATTTTCGAAATGGGAATCCGAGGCAACACTGATCGACTGGTACAGTAAGCTGTAATTTAAAACTTTTAATATTAAACGACTCATCGAAAAGATATTCAGAATTAGAGACGGATGGTTTTGCTAAAATCTGTTTGATGTTGATCAATTGGTGCATATATATTGAGTATCTGTCGCATATAAGTACCTACAACTGTGATATTTTTCTCGTCCAACCAACACGCTATATATTTTTGTTTAATGTGTAATAGTTATGTACTAGTGAACCCGGCGGCAAAAATCGCCAGATAATTCATTGCATAATATACAAATAGCTTTGCAGAAAATAATACATATATAATAAAACTGCAGCGCCTGGCCGAACGTGTCAATCGCGTAATTTACATCTGCAGTCGTAGGGTAGCCAGATGACAGTTTCTAATAAGAACTTTGGTTTTGCTTCACAAACTAAAATGCAGCGCGCATATGTGGCAACCCTGTAAGAGAAAGTTTGACAAAAAAAAAGACACAGATAAGCCGTGCCGTTTACACCTATTGTCTTCAATGCACAATTGCAAAATAAGATCAAAGAGAAACCAAAGAGAGCAAACTTTGCTTCTTACACATACACGCTTGCCTTTATTACGCTCACTGCAAATAAAAATATGCGCACCTTTTCACACCCACGCATAGTAATTTCAATCGGCCTTCCTTTTCGCACTTTTTATAGCAATGTTTAATGCACATTTTTATTTATTTATCTATTAATAATAGAGAGGAGCGAAATGAAGATTGTAGATAAAGCAGCTTGCAGCTGCAAGCAAAATGTGTATTATAATGTGTTTAATAAAAAAGGCAAGCCTAATTACATATCTGCGCGTGAATAGCTTTCGATTGATACCTTATTTGTTAAAATTGGACCATCTTTGATTGAAATTTTATTTGAGCAAGATCCACCAAAATATAGATTTAATCGAAAAAATAACATTTTATTGCACATCTAGGTGTAAATAGCATTCGATTGATACCTCATTTGTTGAAATCGCGCGATTCGTCTAGGAGCCTTTGATGTCACAAAAAACGGCCTTGTGTAATATATATAAAGATTATAAAATAACTGTGTTTTTTTAAACTAAGCAATACAATATAGATTTAACCCGTGCTTTACTAATATTTTAACATCATATGACCTAGCGTCGAAGGTTGCAGTGCTGGCATATGCTCTTACGGTTCGAGAATAAAATTATTCTTTCTAATTAAAGGATTTCAAGCAAAAGACTATTTGACGACAAACTAAGACGATCTGGTCATCAGCCCATCTATACGCTATAATAAAATATAGTAAAATGGTATAAATAAAATTCCTTAAGAAATCTCTGGTCAAGCCAAAACTTCACCACCCTGAAGTTCAACACTCATATATATTTTTCAAGAACTTTTTCTATTGTTTGACTTTAAGGCTTTTTAGCATTTGAAAACTTTTCTGCAATATCCATTTCCTTAACCAAAGTGAAAACAGAAAACGCAAATTTAGTTACCTGAAAATAATACAAAAATTTTTTTATATTGATATTTACCGAATTCCATTAATACTTACGGTAATATTGGTGCTGACGGTTATCGAAAATACATTCATGGCCGTAAAGATAATCGGTCTTTGAAGATTTTGCAAAAAGAAAAGTACGGTTTTCTTATAACGTTGTTCGCCTTCAATCCAATTTGATTGGAATAGCGCAGTAGCTAGATCATTGCAATCGTCGACCAAATAATTACAGAGTATACAAAATGGCGTAGTCTCCATCATAACAGCTACCATCAAGTTGAAAGTGCTTATAGACGTGGTCAGATCGGCGAACATGACAATGTTGATG
Organism: Chymomyza fuscimana; assembly: GCA_949987675.1. Lineage (NCBI taxonomy): Eukaryota > Metazoa > Arthropoda > Insecta > Diptera > Drosophilidae > Chymomyza > Chymomyza fuscimana. The sequence goes on along the minus strand of OX465089.1, from coordinate 92,115,469 downwards.
AGCGTCAATCCCAAAACTATGCCCACAACACAAAACTGTACAAATATAGTGCCCGAGATGACGGGGCCTAAGCAATCGGTAAGTCTGCAAGAAGATAATTTTGATAAAATTTGGAAACATTTCCGACTTAACCATGCAATTACCTCAATATAGTCCGGTGATCCCGTATGCAATTTATAAGCGACTCATAGCGTTGATCAGCATTCTCTTCGGGATCTTGACCAAGTTGCCGAAAGCGTTGCTTTAAGATGCGCATATGAGCACGCAGCATAATCATATAGTTAAGTGGATAGCAATCACAACAGACATTCATAAAAGCCGCTCCTCCCATGGCATAAAACTCCAGCAGACACTGCAAATACAGCTGCAACTTGCTGGAATGCCAATCGAGCATGGGATAGTAGTTCTGATAGGTAGGACGCCCATGTGCAGCTGCATCCAAGAACGCAATGGTCACATAGATCAAATAGATGGTCAGATATATGAAGAAAACCAAATTGCTGCGTGCCACGGCATTATGTATGATGCGACGTTCTTCTTTTTTGGTCACGCGCTGGTCCAGTATGTCCAGCACATCCAGAGCACTGTCCAAACGATGTTGCAACAACCAAATAATCACCACCTTTATAGAACAAGATAAGGCGTTGAAGGACACCTGTATTGAGGTGAGAAACTCAGCCGGTGGCAGCTCTCCAAAATGTATATAATAGCTGATGCCAAAAGCAATGGGCTGATAAAAAGTGGAGTTCAGATTTAAGAAGAACGACCACAGACAGTAGAGCAGAAAGATTTGCTTCGGTGGCCTGCGTATGCCCATTATGAGAAATCCACGCATCAAGTAGGTTGTGGCTTTACGGGAACATGGTGGCGAGTCATCCGAAGCCGGCTGCGTACTTGGTAACCACTTACGTAGCATGATGTAGCAACTAACGTGGTTCAAAGAACGTTTGACAGCGGCAGCTTTAGAAACAAGGCTTTTTATGCGATTCCCATTGCTTTGGATTGCAGCAGAAATCGATTACAGTTGAAATAACAGTTATTAGAATCATCTAAGGTTGCAACTGAATCGTAAAATAGTTCCAGAGGTGTGGCAGCTTAATTGTAACACTTTATTACGTGCAAAAATTCTATCAATAAAAGATGACGTTTACTTTGATAGCTGCAACATGCTGCAAATGTTCACAGTGCCACCCATAAGTAGGCAACACAATTGAATAATTATAGACTGTACCATCTATAGGGTCAAGGATATTTTGGATTTGTGCAGTGTATATAAGAGTTAGAGGAAGACGTTGGAGACCGTAAAAAGATAATATCAGAATGGTCAGGGTCAGCAGGGGGAATTGAAAAAGCCATAGCGATAGTCTGTCTAGGTGTATGAAACTCAGTATCTTGAAGATCATAATGGCTGCAGATTCCGCCCTGGTTAACAGAATAACTATTAAAATATCAGAAAAGTTTACATAAAAAGTAAAAAAGTAAGCCGCAAATTTCTCTTACGTATTTCAGATCCGTAGCTCTTATAGTCTCTGAGATACTTTTAATAGTCTCTGAGACTGACAGAAATGGCTATATCGACTCGGCTGTTGATGCTGATCAAGAATATATATATTAGGTGCACAGCTGAGTTCTCGCTGTTTTTTTGCTGAAAATGTAACTTTTTTTTTAAAAAAAAATGGTTACCAATGACTCATTCAAAGTATTGCCCATCGCTAGCTACGACTTTTTCCCATCTTTCTGGCAGAGCTCGAATACCTTGACGGTAGAAGTGTTTGTCTTTCGAGGCTATCCCCAAATCAAGCCATTTTGTGATGTCCTCATATGAGTGGAACTGCTGATCAGCCAGACCAAATGCCATCGAGCGTAACAAGTAATAATCGGACGGCGCAATTTCTGGGGAATATGGCGGGTGGGGTAGGACTTCCCATTTGAGCGTTCCCAAGTAGGTTTTAACAGGCTTGGCAGTGCCCGGCTCATTCGCATCAATTGAGTTCAATACTGTTCCCCAGTAATGGTTTCGCTCGGTTTCAACAGCTCATAATAAGTAACACCGAACTGGTCCCACCAAATACACAGCATAACCTTCTCAGCGTGAATATTCCGCCAAGCCGACGACGTGCAAGCATGACCGGGTAGTCCCCAAGATTTTTTCCTCTTTGGGTTTCATGAAGTTTTGGGTATGTCAAAATCCAGCACTTACTACTAAAGCCATCTATTGACAAACAGCGAGAACTTAGTTGCGCACCTAATACTTTATGGGGTCTGCCACGCCTCCTTCTGCACGTTACATACATTTGCACAAACTTATTATACCTTTGGTACAGGGTATAACAAAATTGTGTTAGTTACACCATTTATAACTCATTGATTTGTTGGATTCGTCTCCGCCACGAATAGCAGAATAACTATTAAAATATTGGAAAAATTCACGTTAAAAGAAGTAATCAAGAAAGATATCTAACAACATAGAAAAGACAGGAATCGAAATGTAAACAAAAATATAGAGAATAAATGGCAACACTTCCAAAAAAGAATGTATAAATATTTTTTATTTTATATTTTCTATGATTTTTTTTAATAAAAATAATATAAAGGTTGACGCTCCATTTGTCTGTTTAGTGCGTGTATTTATAATTATTAGTTATTAAATCTTATTGTGCGAGTATTATTATTAAAAATGCCATGACAAAGAAGATCGAATCTTTCCCAACAAAGCCGTAATCGGAACCATGCGAATCAATCCACTGAAGAACATCAAGAAATCGCACGAGACGAGCGCCACGTTGGTAGGACCCGACTTCGCAGCCCTTGAAACGGATCGGTTATCATAATCCATTTCAGCTTTACCAGAATGTTTAAAAAGGTTGACATCGTTAGAGGAAAGATTAGCGTCACTTCGACTACCGTTTATGATAATTAAGTCATTAGGATATAAAAAACAGAACAGTATCCAAGAAGGCCAAAAGTTTCTATTCCAGTTGAGAATCCGAGCAGTCACCTGCATAGATTCAGGGTATTTTAATGTCGGGCAGGACCGACTGTAGCATGCAATGGGATGAACATTATGTAAATAACGAATTGTGCAGGGTATTTAATAGTCTGGATGAACTGAATTGAATAAAGAAGACCGTACGTTAAAAAATAAAAAAATTAAATTTAATTTAATAAAAAAAAATATTTATATTTAAATTAATTTTTTTTTTAATTTTTTAAAGATACATTTTTTTTAGAGAAAGTTTTATATTTCATAAAAAAAATATATTAAACATGGCGAACGTTAAAGTCCAATTATTATGAACATTCGAAAGACTATTATTTCCAACATTTTATCCTTCAAAGATAAAGCTGTAACTTTAAAACTGTAAATATAGAGCGCTTTAAAATTATTCGGAGGAGCTTGCACCAGATGCAGGCAAGTAAATTTTTCAAATACATAGAATAAAAACCTTAAGAAATAGTGTCAAAAAATAAAAACCAACTTAGTATGTAGACTCATGTGAGCCTGATAAACAATGAAACTTCGAGAAATTATAAAACCTTATGAAACCAACACAAAACTTATCCCATACCATTAAATTTTTTGCTGAAAAAAGGTACATGCCTATGTGGAATCCGTAAAATACAAAAAGGACTAAAGGTTAAGCCTTGAGTCGCAAATGATTATCTAGCACTGGGATATGCAAGTTATGTTCAACATTTAGCAACAATTTGTAATTTTTGAAATAAATGTACCAATTAACTTCGGGAACCCAATTTCCAAGAAAAACTGACGTTATAAACAAACTGATTGCTAGAGTCTTATCCAATTTTCTAGAAAAGTCGTAGTTTCTCTTTTGCTTGGCATTCAGAGAAAAAAGTTAACTCCGATAAATGGGATGCCGTGTTAGTTTGGGGCACAATTTAGTACAGTACCCCAGCCGAATAAATTTATTTTTACACAGATATGTGAGAAATCGATAAATGGTAAAAGTAAAAAGTAAATGGAAGAGCAAATATAAAATAAATAAATATATTGCCTTGTTGCTCGCACTCTTTCTGCGTATATTAGATTTAGTATTAATTACTTAGTCTAATATGAATAAATAAATAAAATAAATATAGTCCGCACTAAATCTAGTAAGTTGCATGAAATCAACTTCTTTTACTAACCTCTGTCATACCCTACCCAAAATTGTTGGGCATATTTAGTCTTTTACAAGCTGATTCACTTTTGGGCTTGGTTGCTAGTTCGTCTCGAAATTAATTGTAGTGAAATTTCATTAAAAAATATTACAAAATATGAAAAATCTACATAAGTTCTTACTTTTTAAAGATAATACTTTTAATTAACTGAAGTTATCGATTACTTTTTAAACTTTTTTATTCTCCAATTATTGCCTCACAGGGTCTAAAGCGGATTCGAAATGCGGAACTGGAATTAGCTCTGCTAAAAATAATTTTTGAACAATTTTTTTTTTGATTATTTTAGTCTAATTGCGTTTAAATATTTTTATGTAAATAAATTAATAAATTTTTATGTTATAAATTTAAAAAAAAAAATAAATCAAATTGCTGTCGATTGGTTGCTTGTCATACTATTTTATATGGCAAAATTTGCAGCTAATTACTACTAGCGCCATCTAGTGGACTTGCTGGCGCCATCTAACGTACAGCTTCAGTAAAACCATAGACCAACATTGTTTTGTTTGTTTGTCTGCGTTTACTTGCCATACGTGACTAACTGCTGCATACAGGCTTTAGAATGGTTCTCCTTTAAATTTTAAAAATAAATTCTACATAGTGACTGTACATTCATTCAACAAAAAAAAAGTTAAATATGACAAATATTTGTATTTTTTTTTAGTGCATAATTCATTAGCGAACTACGATAGAAACCCTTACTCTTTGATACAATACATCACTTAATAGATAAATAATAAAAGTTTTTAAAATGGTCCTTTCGCTAAAAAGGAAATTCTTTTTACTATTTTCAATTTATTATTTCAATAAATAGCTTTATTACATTTCTGGACTGTCATTCTTTCCAAACTTTTCTGCTATATTCATTTGTTTCACCAAAGTGAATACAGAAAATGCAAATTTTGTAACCTGAAAATAAAAAACTAAATACCAGGAACGTATCATCAACAAAAAAAACCCACAGCACTTACAGTAATATTGGTGCCCACTGTTATGGGAGCCACATTCATGGCCATAAAAATAATCGGCTGTTGTAGTTTGTGTAGAAAATAAATCAAAGTCTTCTTATAGCGCTGTTCTCCCTCAATCCAGTTTGATTCGAAGAGCGCATCGGCCAGATTATTGCAATCCTCTATCAAATAATTACAGAGCATGCAGAAGGGCGTTGTCTCCAGCATAACCGCGGTCATAAAACTCATAGTTCCAATGCCCGTGCTCAAATTGGAGAACATGACAAGATTAAGCAGTGTGAATCCCAGAACGATGCCCACAACACAAAACTGCACAAAAATAGTGCCCGAAATGACGGGCTTCAAAATGTCGCAGAATCTGCTGGAACAGCTTATATTAGAAGCTGCCACTAAAAAGCTTAGAAACTTGCCTTAACATGGTCTTGTGATCCTCTATGCAATTAATGAGCGCCTCATGACGTTGCGCTGGAGTCTCGCGTGCATCCCGACCTAGCTGACGTAAGCGGTCCGCAAAGATGCTCATATGAGCACGCAGTGGCAGCACATAGTTAATGGGATAGCAGTCTACGCAAACATCCTGAAAACAGGCACCAGCCATGGCATAGTACTCCAGTAAAGCCTGCAACCAAAATTGTCCACTGCTGGCACGCCAATCCAAAACTGGATAATAATTCTGATAGGGTGGCCGTCCATTGAACACAGCGCTTAAGAAGGTAGTCGTGGCATAGGCCAAATAAACCGCCATGTATAAGAAGAAAACAAAATTGCTGCGGGCCACTGCAGCATGCACCTGACGACGCTCACTCTTTTGGGTTATACGTTGATCCATTTCGTCTAGGACATCCAGCGCGCGGTCCAAGCGGTGGCACAGCACCCAAACAATCAGCACTTTGGCGGAGCAAGATATCGCATTGAAGGCCACCTGAATGGAAGTGAGAAACTCACCGGCTGAAAGCTCATGCAGATGTATGAAATAGCTGATCTGGAAAGCAATTGGCTGGTAGAAGGTGGAGCACAGATTCAAAGCAAACGACCACAGACAGTAGATGACAAAGAAACGTTTTGGAGGCCAACGTATACCCATGATAAATATGCAGCGCATCAGATAGATGGTGGATTTACGTGAACTGACTGGTGCTTCATCTGGCTCCGGATACATGCTCGGAAACCAAGATCGTAACATATTGAAGCTGCTAGTAGTAGATGTTTTGTAGGTTTATCGGGTACGTATGCCATTACAACGCTTTTTATAGAGTTGCTCTGGCTTTGACTCCGATGTCCCATTCCAATGGACGTGTAGCTGACATCGATTTTAGTTTGAAAAACAATTAAAAGTTACACAAGACCTCACGCTGTAACGACACTGAAAGTCGCTAACAAGAAACCAAGAACTTAAGTTCTTAGCATAGCTCCAATGAGCCGCTCACAGCAAGAGTTGTGACGGAAAAAAAACGAAGCTACAGCTAATGGCTGTGAAGCTCCTGAGCGATATTGTTTATAAGCCGAAAAGCGCAATTAGAGATTTCTTCTACTGTTTAAAATCGAAAGTCCTCATAATTTGTTAATTATCCTAGAATTACAGCACAATTTTAATATTTAGTTTGTCAGTGATTTTTTTTTTTCTTTCTCTGAGTTTTTGTAAAGCAGAGAGGCCTTACTTCTTTTTTTTCGTAGAGATCAAAACAAAAAAAAAAAAACAAAATTACGATTGTAAGAACCAAAATGTATCTTCCTAAAATTTTGTCCTTAACGCAAAATTCCATCTTGAAATGCTAAAAATAAAAGAACACAAATCTGTATTGAAAAGGGCATCACTAGATCCCAAAGACTGGCAGTACTCTTAAGAGAAAGTCTAATAAAAATATATTAAAAGTAACAATTTTTTATTATTATTATATTTTAGCCCACTTTTCTTTGGATTTTTATTGAATGAAAACTCACTAGTGCTTGAAAATATCGATATATCGATATATCGAAGTTTTTATTAATATACAACTTTAAATTGGAAACAGATTATTCATTCCCTATATTATCTTAATTTGAACATCGATATATCGAAAACATCGAAGATTTTTTTTAGCACTGGTACTCACCTCAAAATCTTTTGATTAATATTCATTGTTTCAATAGATTTTCGAAAACAGGGACAGAACACTATACAAAGATCCAGTTCTTAGTTCAGAAAAACTCAAAGGAATCACTACACAGTTGCAGTTGTTTGAGTCTGTTCCTGAACCTTTTATGACGAACTTTGCAAAACTCTAGAGTATCCAAAAGTTCATTATGTCAAAAAAACATAACCCGTTGCATGAAATTCTTGGTTAAGTATAAAAGTTTACGCTTTTCTATAAATAAATGATGCCAACAAGCTGCAACAGTTCACAGCGCCTCCTACCTAGCCAATTTTTTTTCAGTTTTTACTGAATTTCATATGTGAGAAAAGTAAATATAATGTGACACAAAAGATTGCTAAGTAAAATAAAAAATATTAATTTCTGGACTAGTTTAATATTCTTGGAGTACACTAGGCCGCCATGTGCATCCTCGGGCAGCTATTATAAATTTTCAATGTCATAACACGGATAATCGAGAATGCATTGCACGTACTGTGAAAAAAACATCAAGAACCCAGCCAAGCTGACTGCATCCAGTCAGCCTGCTCGTCGTGCTCATCTACACCCAAAGCCAGCACAGCACCTACAGTAAAATTCCAGTCTTGAACATGGGCTTCCATCATACGGCTGTAGGAGTCCTATTTCGCGAGGACTGGCCTACACTCGAAGCTGCTCAAGGACATTTGAAATAAAGCCGAATTCTGCGTGCTTCTAATAAGCAGGACGACCTTGGCGTCTATATGAAACGGCCACCAGCTGCAGCTGCCTTCCTTGTTGTTCGGGACGTGCTAGTGTCGGATTCCTTGCTCACTGGGTAAACTCATTCGCGGATTTTCGCTTTGAATTGTGCCAGATATCTATTTTAAACGAATACCAACCCGACATCATATCTTCGGTATGCCAGAAATGTCTTTGAGAGAAATGGAGATTTTAACGGAAAAACGAAATTTCTTGTGGTTTAGCAAGGTTTTTGAAATAAAATCCTTGTTACCAATATTAGCCAGACAATTTGTTCAATTAGTGTCAGACAAAATTTGGAAAGTATCAAAGATTGGAATATTTCTGCAAGATCTCTAGGTAGGATTTTTTGTTGTCTCTTCTTTTTAAGCTAGATTTAATTCCGAAGAGAATTTTCAATTGAGTTTTTTAAATTTTTAAATTTTCCACTTTCAATTGAAAATTTTTTAAATAAAAATAATGGGATGAAATTCAAAATTAAGATGTACATTAGGGTGGCCATTTTTGCAAAATCTCACGATTTTAATAACTCCACCCCCTAAAAAGTTTCCTTTTTACCTGCATATAGCGCCTGTAAAATTTAAAGGCGATCCGAATGTATTTGATGGTTATCGACGGTTTAAAAATCCTCCATATCAGCGGCGTCCACCCTAATGTACATATTTATGAAAATTTATTAATGCCATTTTTTTAAATTCTTTTATTATTTATTTCTTGACATACAGTACATGTAACAATTTTTTTTTTTTTTAAGTTTTTTTAATGCCTTAAGCATATTTTCAAAGTAGTATTTACATCTTTTCCCAACATTTAGATATTTTAAAAAATTGTTCGCGTAACCTAAAGAAATAACTTTCAAAAAGGGTGCTCACAAGATACATTCATTTTTTAAACTTTTAAGATTAAGGCTCTCAAAGGGTCTAGCTGAATAAGGTACCAAAAATTGCACCCAACGAATTTAAAAAAAAAATAATAATACAGATCATTTTATAGGCCAAGTTATTGAATTTTTTAAGCAGAATTTTTTTAACTAAGCTTTCAATAGATTTCTAAGAAAAAAATTGTTTTTTTTTATTCTAAAAAAAATTTTTTTTTTTTTTCATGTAAATTTTTTTTTTTGATAAAAAAAAATATATGAAATTTTCTAAACATAAATATGAAATTCTCTTTAAAAAAAAAAATTTGAATTTTTCCTAAAAAAAATATGAAATTTTCTTAAAATATAACACATATAATAAATTTTCTTATTGTTGCTTATTTACGTTTCTTAAACATTTCGATGACCAATTTTTCTTAAACGTCTTTTATCCGATCTTTATATGGTGTACATACAAATCGAATCGATTTAGTGCAACAATGTGCAAAATAAAACATTTTTTTTTTTTCTTTAATTGTGCTAAAGTTTTTTTTTTTATTTTTTGTTCATAGCCTCAAAAAATAAAAAATAAATTTTTGAAATATTTAATAGAATGCATATTTATTGTTTATATGTTCAAAAATTAACATTGCTCACCAAAGGAATTTTAATTAAAATTTTGTATTGTCTTTTTTTTAGTTGTACGATTTTTTTTTTATTTTTTATTTAATGATACCAAAAATTATAATTAATTTTTAAAATATTTAATATAGGTTAGGTTAGGTTGTACCGGTAGAACCCAGTGGGGGTCACACATAGACTAAATAGTCCTTAGTGATAATATTTAATATAATAAGTACCTACATTTTTGTTGTTTATATGATGAAAAAAAAGATTTATTTTGTCAGCAAATACTAAAAATTAACATTGCTAAACAAAGGATTTGAATAAAAATTTATCGTGTTACAAAGACAAATAATTAAACAAAATTTATTTATTTATTTATTTTTAAACAATTGAACAAAATTAATCATTCGCAATGTAAGAAATTCTTAATTTTTCATGTATCAAAATGAAAAGTACATGAAATAGTTATAAGCAATTTTTTTTAGATTTTTTTAAGAGTCAATTAATTTATTCAGATCGAGAACTTTAATAAGTCTTCAAGCTTTTATGGCAAGCCTTTTTTTGTTCATGTCACGAGTCCTAGCTTTGGTCCATAAAGTCACTATTAGTAAGTACACACTAAAATTTATTTATTTATTTATTTATATAATTATAAAGTAGAAGTTAATTCTAAGTTATAAAAGGTTTGTAGCCAGAGCAACGTACGCCTTCAGGCTGACACACTAAAATATAAATATGAAGTCTTTAGACTGACTCACTTTATATAAAATTATTTTAAATTATTAAATAAAAGGTAACAACTAGAAACTTGAATAAAAAGACGCATTATTGAGCACTATTTATTAAAATAATTTAATGTAAATATTTTACAAGTGTTGAACTAAAACCTTATTGATACAGTAACGAAGAAGAAAACTTTATTTAAATGCATTAAAAGCTTGCAAATAATGCCTGTTTTCCTTAAAACTATGTTTATAATATGTTTTTCCAAGTTGTTAAGCTGCTTTTGGCCATTTAAATCAACTCACTTTCCAATGCACATACACAGATACTCACGCACACACATAGATACATTCACAGACATACAGATACAAATACATACTCACACACTAATACAAGCATTAGTAAATAATAAAGCCGCAAGCGATTTTGAAATTTTGTAAACAAAAGTTGATAATTTCACAAACTGTTAATTTTGTGGGCGGCCATTTTGACCTCAAGCGCTTACGGTATTAGAATTTGCCGACATTTTAATACTTGACCGCTCGGAATCAGAGAGTCTATGGAACTTGAAATTTAATTGGCAGTTTCATGGGAATCTCAACAACAGTTGCCCATTAAAAAAATAAAAGTTCTAGAGAATGTCAGATGACTGCATGTTATCGAATTTATTTCACTTTCGTTAGTCTGAAAAATACACTTCTTTAAAAATCGCAGCTTGTCAGTTTGTCAAGTTGTCGCTATTGACAGCTCGTTAGGAGTGACGGTCGGAGTAACCGGAGTCGACGCTGCTCACGGGCATTAAAAGCCATTAAGGTAGACGAAAAAAGTTCGTCAGCAAAACTTGGTCGACTGGACGACTGGTCTGGCCGCTCCAGACCAAATTCTGTGGGCAGTGACGCAGCTGCATCCGACTTATTTAATTAACAAACTGTGACAGTTTTTAACCAACACAACGGTGTTGCTTAAGGTAAGCTTGACGGCAAACGCGACGGGCCAAGTGTACAGATAATTTTAGCCTTTAAAGTTCTTAATTAGGCAATTAATTAATTAGTGCTGTGCCTGACGTAGCTGAAAATTAATTCAAAATTGTTATGGTCATTAAATTAATGTTTGGTTTAAGTAAGTTAATTGAATCAAAAGCGATTGACAAGATTAAGAACAAGCTGGGAAAATTGTGAAACTTCGTTTCAGAACAAAGCTAAATATCTGCTCAACAATAAGTTTCAAATAAGTCGATTCTTATAATTTTAATTTTAAACTTTAAAAAAGGCTATTTTTAGTGTACCTCAAAGCCATGCAGACCATTGGCTGCATAGAACAAACTTTTGCAATTAATTGACTGTACTACAGGAACATGATATACTATGAAACTTGCTGCACTGATTTTTATTGTTGTTGTTGCAAATTTAAACAGTCTCAAATGCGGCTAAAGTTTTGCAAAAGGCTGCTGCTTGATATTGAACTTTGCTTTCTTCGTAGACACATAGATACTTTGTGAATAGACGACCTTCAAAACATGTTTCAAAGCAAATATTGGTTAGCAAAATTTGATTATACATTCCATTTTTTTTGTCTATTTTTCATTTTCTTTTCCGTGCGCGGTTTCCGGCAGTAAGAACAAACAAACACCGCAGAACAGAGCAAAGCAGCACAAACAGTATACGCTGGAGCATTGGGCAACAGTGCGTATGAGCTATGAACATTGCCTAAAGTGAGCTGTGTGCGCCAAGCAGTACAAATATTTAATTTTAACTTGTTATTGCGGCTATGTGTACGTGTGTGTGTGTGTGTGTGTATATGGCAAAGACTACTAGACTCCTTGATGCAACAGGTGCGGCATTTTGTTGCCAAAAGCAAACTCATTTGCACTTGAATCCAGCACTCAACGAACAACGATGCCAACCAACAGTTGTCCAAATGTTGATATAGCCACCAACTGGAATGACCTTGAAGCTTGCTATCATATTGCCAGAGGCGAGCTTTTGCTATATACATATATACAGCTGCCAGAGCACTCTACTTCAAAGTAAATAAACACAAAATAACAAATTTTTAGTTTACATAGCTTGTGCTCTCATTTCATCAGCACATGCAAAAACAACTGGAGTGAAATTTAACCTTAGGAACTTAAAAAAAATGTGCTACAGTAGAGCCAAGGGACAGGATAAACAGGTTGTCTACATTGTAGGACCTTCTACTGTATACTTTATACGCTGGCACTGAGTCCTTGGCAGTGCTTGATATGTGGCGTAAGGCGCTTGATATGTGGCATCAATAATGTTCTGCGCACTGAGCTGGATTTTCAGCTCATGGAATCCAAGGATTTTCAACGTAAAAGTTTTTTGAAGAATTGGATGCGTAAAACAATTTCGGATAGGATGTCGAAATTTGATTCTTTTTTTATTAACTCTAGAGTTACATAAATACCAGAGTCTGCAAAACTTGTTGGAACTTTGATTTTTTGGGGCTTTTGCACTCCTCCTCCGAAACTGATACTTTATACTTTCGTGATTTCTACTTGAGTAATACATTATAATTGTAATAAGTAGAGCACACATATACAAGTCTACGATCTTCTTCAGAGAAAGGTTTCTAGGTTACACTCTCTCAGCAATTCCACACAACACTGCCCTGCCTCCACTTTCCAACCTTATCTTTAGTTATCTGCACCAGAACCGAACACCTCCATGTCGTCTCTTCACATGAATGTTCTCACCCCATTAAGTCCAAATGGACAAGTCCAAACGAGGAGTCTAGAACGCCTTACTTAAGCTGATGCTTCTCCATTTTGTTTTAAACTTTTCACTTTTTCCACTTTAAAGATTCTCTAATGGCGCTTGAAGCTCAAATCACTTGTACGTTTAATTAGCAAAAGCCGTAATATAAATAAAAGCAGCTCTGTGTATAAGGCGTGTCCGTATATGGGCGTAGACGTGTATACATATGGTATAAGTCTGTCTGTGTGTGTGTGTGTGTGTGTGTACGCTGTTGGGCAGCCCGCCATGTTGTTTGTTAGTAGCTTTATTAACGAGCTTTGGCATGCCTTCGCAAATTGAACTTTAATATAATGTTGGTGTGTATCTGTGTGAGCATCTGTGTGTGTGTTTGTGTGTGTGTGTGTGTGTGTGTCGCTTGTTGCGCCTCATTAATCGAATTTAAAACGCCATAGCAACCAAACGGCTAAGCTCAGCTCTCTCAGTGTGACCTAACCCAACCCAATGGCCAACATCAATATTAATACCCAGTACTTAATTAGCTCTCAAAATAAAATGCCCCGAAAATATATTTTAATGGCTTCGATTTGAACATTTATTAGCTGTAAGTGGATTTGGCAGCCAAAGTCTTAGTACCCTTGGCACTTGTACTGGTCATTGGTCAACGAGCGTACAAAATAAACGATTATGGTTTTTGTGTACTTATGATAATTAATGTGCAAAGTGACACTTCTTAGCTGGTTAGACAGTGCGTATGATTAATAAAATTAAACAACTAACAGCATCTAAAAGCATTTCACATAAAAGTTGTGCTTTCAATTTGCGTCGGCAGCCATTTTAACTTTAATGGGCATGTTGTGGCATCAACACACACACACACATACACAATTTAATGCCACAAAGTCGTTGTTGAGACACAGCAACGCGCAAGTTGCGAATAAAAATAAAACCATTTTCATAAAATGAAATTTTCATGAACTTCGTTTTTAAGGAAAATAGTTTTCACAACTTGCTTTGTCATTGCATTTCGTTCTCATGCCGCGGCGTTGCATCCGCTGCGGTTTGTCCAAAGGAAGCGCTACCATTACCCAAAAAACTAAAAGCGAGCTGAGTATACGAAATGTTACGGAAGTGCGGGAAATTTTTGCACATTTTAAAAAGCGTCGCTTGCTCTATGCAACTGCCACCCCCATTACACGCCCCCTACCTTGCATGTGGGCGTGCCTGTGCAACCATTTGCAACTTTATGGCATTTTAATGATGTCAACATTTATGACAGTTGCCTTGAAGATTTTACACTGCAGCGCGTCTGATTTCTTAAGTTTTGAACATTTATACTCGATACTTTTACAATCGAAGTAGTTTCAAGTGCAAGCATTACACAATATGGATTTTTGGTACAAATTAAGCAACGTCCATTACAATCGCTATAAGCATCTTATGGCTTCATTTATTTTATCTAAATTTATGTTTTTAGCTTTATTATATCCAATTTCCTAGACCATTTTTTATGCTGAACTTAATGCGACCCAAACTTCCGCCCATTAAAGGCGCACGAAAAGTCTTTGTGTAATTATGTGGCTACACTGTGACCGTAGAGTCAAGGGTATTTAAGATTTGTGCAGTGTATATTATGGAGAGGCATGGCAGGTACTAAGTAATTTTGGCAAAAAAAAGAGCAGTCAATATGGTCACCTTGATTTGGAAGGCCATACGGATACCAAATTTTTGCGAAAAATACTTCTCGACTATTAATGTCTAATCCCTTTTGCTACTAGCAGGAATTCATAATTTATATGCTTAGTATAAGAAATATAGAAAAGAAAAATAAGTATCTACTCTACTCACATATTCAGTTATCGATAACTATGTAATTTATGGATTTCAGTGATTACATATGTAACAGTTTTTAGTCGTATTTTCCATATTTAACATATTCAGTTATCGATAACTACTCTACTTACATACTTACATACTTATATTCAGTTATCGGTAACTAAGTAAAGTACATATTCAGTTATCGATAACTAAGTAATTTACGGATTTTAGTGATTACATATGTAACAGTTTTTAGTCATATTTTCCATAAATTACCTAGTTATCGATAACTGAATATGTAAGTAGAGTAGATATTTATTTGATAAGCCATTTCTCGTAAATGAATAAAGATATTTAAATACATTTTAAAAAAAGTGGTTTGTTTCTTTTGTTTGTATACATCTATTTATTTAAGTTAAAAATTTGTACAAGCCTTAAAGCGGCTTTTGACAAATTCTTTGTAAAGAATTCGCCAAGGCCAAGTAATTTAGGTGTCATCGTTTCAAAGGGTACTTTTAATTAGACATTCTTTGAGGAGATGTTAGCAGGTGATGGTTAAAGCATCTCCTCCTCCTCCTCGTTCCGTTCCTACAAGTCTCCTAGCGAAGCTGTTACATTAGATGATAGGGTGGCTTATCATTTTACCAACTGGAAAAAAACGAAATCTTGTGCTCTACAGTACTCAGATTGAAGTCAGAATGAAGAGGCAAATTACAGAGGCACCAAAATAAAAAAATATATATATTAAATAAAACTTTAATTTTTATTTATTTAGTTTTTTTTTAGTATATTATACCATGAACTTTGTGACATACATTTTTTGTATATAATTTTTAGTGAAAATTTTTTTTTCTTAACCCTCCGTTTGGCATATGGGTCCAGCCAGACCTTTTTCATTTCAAATTGTATTTTTAACATATTTCTGATTAAGCAATCATCTTGAAATTTTCGGTCTTTTCCTAAATATTTATTTACTCTCATTTTCGAAAAAGATCCCTGCTTCACGAGGATGGCTATAAGGACCTTTTTTGAAATATACGTCGATTACCAAAGTTTATCGGAACATGTGCTAAACGGAGGGTTAAATATTAAATGCAACTTACATTACTTGCCTTAAAAAAGGACAAATAGAATTAACTTCTTCCTGAAGGGGGTTCCTAGGGTCCCTAGGTATATTTTTCAATCATAATAAAATTTGAAATTTTTAAAAATATTTTTAAACTATTTTTTGATTTAAATATTAAAAGAGTTTTAATTTTTTAAATTTATTTTATTAATGTTATTTATTTTATTTTTATTATTACTTCTCCTTAAATTATAAATGAAACTTACATCACTTATCTTAAAAAAAGATGAGCAGAGGGCACTTCGTTTGGTCAGATGTTTTTTTTTCAATGAAATGCATTTTTTGAAATTTTTTTACATATTTTGTAAGCATTTTTTGATTAATTTTTTAATAATTTTAATAGACAGCACCATCTAAGTAGTGCATCCCTTTTGCACTATTTCTTGAAAAGTGTCGATAAAAATTAAAAATTAACAATTAAAAAAAGAATAACATAAATAAAAAAAAAACTTAGAACTTTTAAAAATTCACAAAAAAAAATTGTAACTAAAGTGTGAAAGACTATAAGTTTTTGAGTTCGATGAATGCGAATGCAGAATTTCAACAGACCCACAACAAACTTAAAAATATGTTAGTTCTGGAGAAAAAAAAACCGTTTTCCATTAAATAAAAACTTTCTTACTTTAGTTTCGACCTTTTAATAAGAACTTATGCCAAAAAATATCTATGGAAGTGCTTAACTAAAAAAAAAACAATAGCATACTTTTAGGGGCTAACTTGAAAGTTCTTAGGGATATGCATAATAATGAGAATAACATAAAAAGGCTCAAAAAAAGAAGTTTTAAAAATCTGATTCATCATGATCTGAATCTCCACCAAAAGAAGCCCGGTTATGTACACCAATCGTCTAAGATAGTTGCTGCAGCTAATCCAGCAGAATTAGCGATTAAAAAAAGAAAACTGCAATAATAATAGCCCCGGCATAATAGAGTTGAACAGTCATCAGATTTTTATTTTCTAACTTCTTCAAAAACTCCAACATGGCTTCCAGAATACAAAAAAAAAAAAAAAACATTTAAAAACTTGCATAAAAAAATCAAAAGTCTGTGTTTGTTTGCATTAATATTCCAGTCAAGTGGATTTTTATGAATTTTTTGTTTGTTTGCACAAACCTTCACACTGTCAGCAGCCCTATCCATGGATTTAATTAAATTATTTTCTTTGTTTTATAAACATTTTTCATGTTTGCATTTCAGGCATCGAAATCGCATGATTGCAAAAGCATGTCATAAAATTCGTGACATAAAACGCGAACCAGTCGTAAAATCCTTGGTCTATACATTGTAAAGGTTACGTATACGCTCCCTGGTGTTTGGTGGCGGAGCACAAAATTCACACGAATTTTAATAAATGTCAGATTTTCACATTGTTTGCGGTGCAACATGATTGATTTATGTCACAATATTTGGTAGCAGACCTGCCAACTGGCTTAAATCCGAGTGCCGCTCGTGGTTCAAATCGATGCAAAAAGTTAACTCCAAAATAATTTTTGAATTTTTTTTAGAGACCATTGTTTGGGTGTAGACAGAGTGTGTGTGTGTGGGGGGTGTCTCTGATTGCCAGCTGTGCGATTTGAAGCTTTGGTCGCCATATTAGATGTAAGTAAATTTGCACAAAAGCAGAAAAAAAAGAAAGCCATTTTGTTTTCAGTTTTGGAAAGTTAAAGTATTTTTGAAATATTTATAATTGTTACAGGGATACAAAATTTAAGCATTTTTTGCCAGCTAAATGGTTCATTGTGTTTTATATAGTGCATTCCCCAAGGATACAAGACACAGGAGAAGGCTCTGCAATGGCATATTTATGTCTACAATATTTTATTTTTATATAGAAAAAAAATTCTTGTTAGTCAACTTTAAACAATAATTTAAAAAGATATAATGCTTAGCCCAAGGACAAAAACTTCAAGTTGTTTTCACTTTTGATCTGAGCTGAGTTTAAAAGTTTTAAAACTCTTTAAAAATGTCTATCTAACTTTTTGCCTCAACTTTGGGTATCGTATATTTTAATGAATATTTAAAAATGCCAATGACATTTATTAAGCAAGTTATTATATTATATACAAAGAATATTATACGTAAACCGCTGTTGTCCTTGACAACTGCATCGAATGACAAATGCTGGCATTATGCGACAAGTCTCCTTTTTACTTTCCTTTAATTATGTTTTGTCATGAAAATTATAGAAAATGCAGACAAAGAGAAAACTTTTGCTATATAAGCGCATTTTCGCTTCTGTATGCGGATGTGAGTGTGTCGGAGGCGTAGGTAGTTTTTTGTCAAGGGGGTAACATGACAAAATTTTTAATTTCATGCCTTTAAAATTTATACATAGAATATAGAATATAGAATATAGAATATAGAATATAGAATATAGAATATAGAATATAGAATATAGAATATAGAATATAGAATATAGAATATAGAATATAGAATACAGAATATAGAATATAGAATATAGAATATAGAATATAGAATATAGAATATAGAATATAGAATATAGAATATAGAATATAGAATATAGAATATAGAATATAGAATATAGAATATAGAATATAGAATATAGAATATAGAATATAGAATATAGAATATAGAATATAGAATATAGAATATAGAATATAGAATATAGAATATAGAATATAGAATATAGAATATAGAATATAGAATATAGAATATAGAATATAGAATATAGAATATAGAATATAGAATATAGAATATAGAATATAGAATATAGAATATAGAATATAGAATATAGAATATAGAATATAGAATATAGAATATAGAATATAGAATATAGAATATAGAATATAGAATATAGAATATAGAATATAGAATATAGAATATAGAATATAGAATATAGAATATAGAATATAGAATATAGAATATAGAATATAGAATATAGAATATAGAATATAGAATATAGAATATAGAATATAGAATATAGAATATAGAATATAGAATATAGAATATAGAATATAGAATATAGAATATAGAATATACGGATTCATAGCTTTTAAACACAATTTTATTGTAACTCCCACAATCAGCCCTTATCTACGACCCTACTATTGTGAGTTGCAAAAAAGTAAACAAAAAAAAAGAAAAAAACAACACATGCGCGAAAAGCAAAGCGGGTCTTATTATTGTATGTGGCACACACAACTTATTTATAATTATTTTTATTTTGCAGTAAAATAAAACTTAATTGTTAAACTTTTCGCATAAATTAAATGGCAAATAATGTGACACGACGATAAGAGACAGAGACAAAAACCAAATACTAAAAAAAAGGCATAAATAAATTAAGGTCACTTTTAGGGCCGATGTCAAAGGCAACTTTGACTTTGGGAGCTTATGCCGCCCACGGTCATGATGCCAAAGTTCTCTCGCTCTGCATTTTTTGAAGGGTTCGGCGGGCCGCGTTATTTATGATTTTGGGTTTGTTCTGTGTCTTTCACAACAAAAGCAACAAATATAACAACAGCAACAAAAAAAAAAACAAAGTTGCATTGCGAAAGTCGACGTAAAACTTTGAAGGAAACAGTAGGAAAATAACAAAAAAAAAAGAACATTTGCATTTAAATATTTTCATTTGCAATTTCGACGCATTACACGAAAGCAACAACAACAACAAGACAAACAAGGACAACAAGTACAACAAATGTTTACACAACCAGCAAACAATGAAAAAGAGTGAAACAATGGCAGTGTGTTAGAAAAGTTCAGGTACACTGTTTTATTATTCAAGGACATGTGCGTCTGAAAGTCGATTAGGAACAACCAGAAATTTACATTTGCGACATGTCAAAAGTATTAGCAGACGAAATGACGCACACACACATACTGCAGACATTTACATGCAGAACAGGAGGTGTACATATACAATTACATACATCCACAGCGTTGGGGTCTAGGCAGCGGGACTAGAAGCGTGTTGGGAAATTACAAAACAAAGCATTACTGCTAATAGTATATAATATAAAACTTTTGTGGTTACCTTTATAATTGTTATTATTACAACTATTTGTGTACTCTCTGCTGAAAAAAAGATTTTTTAGGTTTTAAACTATTGATTAGGTTTAAGTTTGGAGTAAACATTAAGTATATTACTAGCACTAAAATTTTTGGAAAAGAAAGCACATATTGCAATATTTTCTTCCAGCAAGCAGTTCTTAGTTTAAAGGTAGCGATCTAATTTTCATATCTAGACTTTGCAGGTTCTGGAAAGGTATTTATCCAAGACTATCGTAAAAGTAAGCATTATGGGTATCAGTGCTAAACACCTTTGTTTTCCAAGCATTTAACTAGAAAACATCGATGTATCGATATATCGTAGTTAAAATTAAGAAAATACACGAAATGATTATTCTCACAATTGAAAAAGACAAAAATTCTGGCCAGAGCAGAATATTCATTCTTTATATTATCTTAATATAAACTTCGATATATCGATACCTCGATGTTTTTGATGCTTTTAACTGAATGGATTATAAGAAAAAGTTTAAAAAAGGCGTTGTGGACTTTAGTTCATTTCGAAAAAGTGACAATGTTATAAGACGCCTTCAGTGATAGGCCTTTTTCGATGGGAGAGGAACGAACTCATTTTCTCCATTTATCTTATTGGATAAACTCCTTTTTCATACAAAAACAAAAACCATGGGGGATTGATCCCCTTACTTTTTTCAAATCTGCCTGTCCTATATCTTCAATGCTGGATGCCATTAGATCTATGATCATCAAAAATTCTTATACATATGGTGATGATAATGAACAATTTTTCTTCTCCAAACCCCGTTCGGCCTTCTATATTCACTTTGAGACATTCCGACTAAAATATCCCCAGCAATCGCACCTTTCAGACTCTTAAGTACCCTCTGCCCTTTAGTACATTTCAACTGCAATGTCGACGTAATATGTTTAAAATTTCTAACTAGGATGCAATTTGGTGCTACCTTTGTACCTTCGGTTCAGGGTATAATTATGAGATTGGAAGGCTTCATTCCCAGGACACACATCTTTCATATTTTTTATTCTGGAAACTCTCTGTTTTTGGTTATAAGAACAAGAATCTAAAAGAATCAAATTCATATGAAAGTCACTATAAAGATTAAGAATAATCTTTTATTTTATAAACCTCTTATATGATGACGTCACTATCAATTAATCGAAATAAATTCTTTAATTTAAAATCCACGAAATCCGACGCACATTGCTTCTCTGCCAAACTTTGGAATATAGATACCTCTAACGAACTAGTCGATTTGCATATTTCATAATTCACGTCAAATTTTAATTCAAAATTCCGATTATTTATCATGTTATCGATAACTGAAAATTGCGTTTTTCATTTTTAGACTTTTCTTTGACAAGCCATATCTCCTAAACGAATAAAGATATTAACTTGAAAAAAAAATTGTACTCCATAAATAATCGGCATATTGCAATAAACTTTGACGTGGTCACTATTGGC
Source organism: Chymomyza fuscimana (assembly GCA_949987675.1). Lineage (NCBI taxonomy): Eukaryota > Metazoa > Arthropoda > Insecta > Diptera > Drosophilidae > Chymomyza > Chymomyza fuscimana. The sequence continues at coordinate 92,094,134 of OX465089.1, read as the reverse complement.
TAGTAGCTCTACCAAATATTTAAAAATCATTAAAATCGAAGAGGTCGAGAGAAATTTGGCCCGCTTCACTTATTTTCGTCGAATACATTATAAATTTAATATACATATTTAATGCATATTTTCACTTAATAATTTGGCAGAGGGGGATTTAAAAAGCTTTATAAATATTTGCATAAGTAAATAAAGCTGCTTTTACTTTTCGATATATGTTACATATAAATATAATATACTATACGTATAGGAATATTTAACTGACTTGGCCTTATACCTTTTGCACATGTGTGTGTTTATTTAATTTGCCAAAGTTTGACTGAACTTTATTTGGGCTAAGACTACATAAAGTTAAATTAATGCCTAATCTGAGGTTATGTCTTGGCTTCCAATGCACACACGCACACAAACAAACATACACTCACATACACGCCCACTTACACTCGCTCTCACACACACACACACACATGGCTTGCCATTTTCAATTACACTTAAACTTTAAGCATTTGTTGTTTTCTCTCTTTATTTTGCTTTCCTTTATTTTTTTTTCGTTCTTCTTTTTTATTATTTTAAACCAACTTTGCCTCAGTGCTTCATAATTTTATAAGAGCAAATATTTTTCCGTGTGAGATTTTTACCACGTGCTGCAAATATTTTGCGGTATTTAGCATTGTGCATGTGAGTATGCATATGGGTCAGAATATGTGAAGCGAAGAGTTTTTTAAATTTGATTTAGTTGATTTTGAAGTTTTTCACATATTCGATGGCATTAACAATGTAGTTTTCCATGTTATTCTAGATAAAATACATAACCCTTACGAAATTATGCGAAATGTCAGGTTTGATTTACGTGGATTTTGAGCTGGTTCTTTTTTTTCGAGCGTGGAAGGATATGCATTGCATCTTTTTAAAAATCTCATAAATACATTAAATTAAATTTAATTAAACTTATTTTTAATATATTATATCAATTGGGGTGTTTACTTTGTCTGGCACAAATGTAAAATGGTAAAAGGGTAAAGTGTCCAAAAACAACTTACACTAAAAAAATTAACATTTATGCCCGAGCCAGAACCTTGACTTCAAAAAGTATGGCATACTTTCTCAAAGGAGTGATGTAAAATTATTTTGTACACTGTTTATGGTATTATTTACTGCTTCTAGTGTGTGGCAAAAATTGAGTTTCTTTCTATTGTACTGACAAATATTCAAAATTTATCTTTAATGCTTTTAAATAGAATATTTTATTTAAGATCGTGTTGTTAGTCGGGCATCAACACTTATGAAAAGTAACCAATTGTGCCACTCTCTTTACTTTTCATACTCCTAGGTTGGGCATTTTTGCCTTCATACCCCATTGTTAGGTTTGCTCACTTCGTTGCTCCGACATTCTTGCCCTTAGGCATTTATGCCCGACAAAGTGAACGTCCAAAATTTTTTGGAATTTATAACATACTTAGGATTAGGAGTTCAAACAGCTAGTCCTTTTCAATTTGAAAATGATTCTAGAAATGATAATATTTATTTCTACAATAATAGAGTAGAAATTTAATTTTAGATTATTATTATTATTGACAATTTACCAAAACCGACAAAAGAATTTAATGTTATCAAAAAAAAAAAATACCAGACATAGGTTTTAACAATGAAGTTTATGCTTTTAGAAATATGTATTTGAATAACCTCCCCCCCCCCCCCCCCCCCATGTTCACTTAGCGGCTATTCGATGAACAACAAAAAAACACGCAACATACTTTTTTTCTGACTCGCTTGAAAAATGAGAAGATACTATATCATATCAATATATGCTATGATTTTTTGGTCACCTGGAAACCCATATTTGAATTTCACCTGGATTTTGACCAATTTCCGTCTAACTTCTTGGCAGTTAATCTGGTTGTATATTGGTTATGAAAAAATATGTCTTTCAAAGTGCAAAAAAGTCAGCCCCCAAAGGTATGCTATGTTTTTTCAAAATCCATAAAAATATTGTTCCTTCCATCATCATCACTTCAAAAATATACAGTATCTTCACCTAATAAACAAAAGTCTCTCAAGATCTCTGAGCTCGAACTAATCTGACCCGCTTCACTTAAAATGACCCATATTTATGTGTGATTGTGTATGTGCGTGTGTTTATACATATAGTAGCTGTTGCCGCCTTGGCTTATATACAGCTTCAATGCCACACGTGCCTTACTACTATACATATATTTATTCCTGTTGATACATGTGCGTTAGAGTCTGGAAATCTGTCGCAGCTTATGTGTGTGTGTGTATATATATACTTATATCTGTGTGAGATCCAGTTGATTTAACTGTTTTCTGCTTAGCAAAAGTGTAGGCCCACTTTTCACATCGTTCCAGTACGTGGCTGGCATTTTAATGGCATATTATTCCTGCTTTGCTTTCCTGCAGCTTAATGCGAAAAGTTCACTCCACACTGCCTTTTGGATGGGACTTCCCCTTTTGGCTGCTTTAGTTAATATTCTGGTTAATTTAATTTTCGAATGCCTGCAACTGCTTGGCCTGTAATTTATCAACAGCAGCAGTTTTCGTACTTTTCTTCTTCTAGTTTTTTTTTTTTTTTTGGTACTCATTAAGTTGCTTTAATTTACTCAAGTAGTCGAACAAAGTTCTAAGTCCTTCGATATGTGATCAGCTTTTAAGTTAGGGTATTAGCCGCAAATCAGCTTTATTCCATTTGAATTTCAGTAAAGGTGCTAATTTATGTATGCGTGCTATAACAACCACAAAATGCTCGTCAAATGCGGCTTCACACGCAGTCAGCGTAGTGAACAGTAGACTTGAATCTAGAAATGCCGACTATAGTATACCCTGTAGCCCCGACAGGGATTCCAAAGTTTTCAGCGACTTTTGAGGAGATTTGAAACAAGGGATGCAAAAGTTGGTACTTGTTCAACTTTTTACTTTGAAAAATTCAGATGTACTCAATGAAAACTTTTGCTTTTGAGTTACTCAGATTGATATGATCAAATAGAAAGAAATAAAGAAAAATCAAGAAATATATATCTTATATATCTTCAGTCCACTCCTCTAGCTGATTTTGCTGCCACAGTGCATTTTCATATACATAAGAATTCTTCTAACGAGGGCAGGTTGCAAAGTAATTGGCTAAGCAATTTTTTTCGATAAAAAATCAATTTTGTTCCTCAACAATCACTTTTATAGCAATAGACACCAGAGCTCCCATGCAATGGCAAAATTCTAAGAATCGCGCTACAAATTAGTTCCCCCAAAATAGTCTGCAGATTTGGACTCAATGGATGAGTCTACTCTCCAAACTTGAAAAATGGTTAAACGGAAAAAGATTTTCTTCAAATGCTATGTGTGTATTTAGAGGCCCTTGTCTAAATTTTTTTGGACAGCATGCAAAAGTTTGAGCACCACTGGACTAAGTCTAATGCTCTAAAAGCAGATTTTGCTATGAAATCAGCTATGTACTGTTTACGACATAGCCTCAAAAAATCTCACCAAACAAGGTATTTCGAAGGTTATCTCAGAGACCCGAAGTGTTAAGCTCTATTTGACCGCGGATTCCGATTCAGCCATCCCAAAAACAATTAAAAAGCATCGGCGCTCAACCGGTCTCGATAAAAAAGTTGTGGCGTTTTTTGAGGTAAGGTAAGAGCCCAGACCCGTTGGGCCAATTTTGTTAGTGGATTTGGACTCTACGCGTCGAAATACATAAAAAACTTTAGCTTCGATCCCAAAACACGACAATTAAAAGAATTTTATATAATTATAAGATCATAAACGTTCCGGAAAGTTTTCGGATTATAGCAGATGATAAGATGAGAGGAAGTTGGAAAAAATCTCAGTTCAACCGGAAACATTTTTTTGGCTCAAAAAGATGGCCTCTCTCCTATCCTTCTAGATAGCTAGATAGATTGCAAAAGCTCAATATACCCCTTACGTTATAAGGATAGGGTATCAATACACACATACACATACACACACACATAAAAGCTCAGACAAATTACAATTTGAACAATTCATCAAGTGTTGCAACTGTTACTTTAATGGTAGATACTCTTTGTGTAGGAGCTGGCATTAATAATGAGCACATCGCGCCAGCCGCTGATCGATTGATTGATTGATGATTGATTGACGCATGTTATTAATGAATGCATGCGTTTTTGTTTAACCCTTCTAAATGCCAACAATAAAATTTTTAGTACTAGCAAACTGTTGCAATTGAGCTATCAAATATTTACAAAATTGAATCAAAAATTGAACTGAAATCGTTTTGTGTTTTAAAATGACAGCTTAATAAATTTTTTAATGTTTTACTACAAAAATGTAATACCAAAGTCAAATGAACAACAATAACAATCAAAATAAAAGGTATTATTTACTTAATGTGTGCCTGAAATATCTTTCAACAGCAATTCAACAGTGAATCTCTTCAATGTTATTTTAAGATATATGTAATATATGGATTCGACAGAAATGTATCTGAACACGTTTTCTCATGAAATCTGATATGCAAATGTATAAAAAAAACGAATGGAGGCACGAAAAAATAAATGGGCTGTCAACTTGTTTAAAGTAATTTTAAATTTTAATTCGCCAACTCAATTCTAAAATGTTCTCTATTTGAATGTGCACTTTATTTTTAACTTAATTTGTCATTTTACGAACACTAAGAAAAAAAAACAATCTTAATTGAAATTTCAATTAGCTCACAACTTGTGAGAATTTTTGTACTCTAATTTCCTTTTACTAGTAAATATATTATATAATGTATATATATAAATATATCATATAAGTGAAGCACTTTTAGGTTGACCTCTTCGATCTAGATGGTTTTTATTACATATGTAATAGAGGTACTAGCATTTACCATGTCAATATTTATTGCAAAATTCCAACTATTTATCGAGTAATCGGTAACTGACAATCTAAATTTTTGTTTTTAGACGTTTCTTTGACAAGCCATATCTCCAAAGCGAATTAACATATTTGAAAAATTATTAAACTTATTTTAAGTTAATAAAAGATCAGATTTTAAAATAAACAAATTTTTTTTTTATAATTTTTAGATAAATATTTTATTTTATATTAAAAACTCGACTCTATTGCTCAAAATATTCGAACTATGTATGCCAGCAACATTCCAAAATTACATATACATGTTTGTTTGGAGCAGGGCACTGAGCCCACAAATGATCCCCAGAACTCCGACCATGTGCAAGCTTTGCAAGTTTAGATAAATAAAAACTGTTCTATTGAACATAAAAGGTGCACTCAATAAGCTTTCGCTAATAGCTTCATAGGTTGCACTTGATACTCAAAAATATGACAGAGCACTTCAGCTCCGGTCAGCGACAAATAAAGTTGATTTAAATATTACGCGCAACTTCTTTTTATTATTCGACCCAGGGGGTGCAAAATAGTATCTCCTCGAAATAATGTTTTACATGCTATAATCAGAGCCCGTAAGAGAGATCTTTTTTATTTTTGCTCATATTCATTACCTTTCTTATTCAAAATACATTAAAAAAAAAATAAAGTATAAAAAAACACAAAAGAAAAAAGTTTTTTATTAACAAACCAAATGTTTTTTAGATATTTTATTTTCTTTTGCAGATAGGCGAAAAAATTTCAAATCGAATTAGGGAAGTCATAAATAAAAAAAAATACCTGCTTGTCACAGAAATGTGCTTGTAAGTGATGCATAGGGGTCTGGCCAGACCCTGCCGCACTACCGAAGGTTTTTTTTTTTGGTGCACAACGGAGGGTTAAAATTAATTAATTATTTTTTTTTAAGCATTTTGTAAAAATATTTTTGTAATGAAAAAAATAAAAAATTTACAATTTTTGGTCAAAACAAGATTGTTGAAGAATTTAAAAAAAAAAATTTTTTTAATTAAAACAAAAAAGGTTTGTGATTTTTTTTATTCAGAGGCCTATTCGAAAAATTTCTCACGGAATGACAAAACTTCATATAGAAAAAAAATTCCCATTTGGTATCTCCCATACTGCGTATGAGCCTTAAAACAAAATTTTTGATGTATTTTTTGTTTTCTATTTTCCCAAAATAAAGAACAAGTTACTCTCAATCACAGCATAAAACTAAAATATAAAAAATTGTTTTTTTATTTTTTTTTAAATATTTTTTTTCATAATTTTTTAACTGAAAAATGTTTTTATAATTTTGTTTGCTCAAAACAAGATTGTTGTATATGAATTTTTCGTTCTTTATTTTCCTAGAAGAAAGAATAAAATACTCTCAATCGCAGCATTAAGACTAAACATTCTTACAGTGTACTTTGAAAGCATATCCTTCTTAAATTATTCTGAACATGCTCAAATTAATAATGTATGTCTTAAAAGCTATCAACCAGTGACGTGCCGCGTAGACTACACAGTGTAGACTACACAATTGTCGACGTGTCAACTATTGAGTGTCGACAATGCTCCTGAAAACAAACGGGTTTTTTATTTCTATCTCAAAAAGTCTTTTAAAAAAACAGATTTGATCTTGAAACTATCCAGCTCCTCAAGACCAGTTCCATCCAGATTGTTATGTTGTTATGTTCACTGGATAGTTTCATATTATTAAGCAGGGGATGTAAATAGTAGGCTGATTAAGCATATTTGTTTAAAGCCAGCGCTTGTCTTACTTTAAGATGCATAGAAAATTTATCTCGCAACTGAAGATCCAGCCACAAGTCGACTGCTTCTGCTACTGAACATTTTAAGGACTGACATTTGTTAACTAGATTACAAATTGGCTCCAATAAAAGTATGCTGCTCTAAACGTCATCTATAAATATAGTATCAAACAGCAATGCAACGCGATTCTCGACGTCACATGGTCGACAATAAAAAACGACGCGTATTAGTGGAACAACACTGCTATCAACAAACAAACGCAGTTCTTCTTTAAATAACAAATTTTTAAGAAAAATAAGCTCAAATTTAGAATTTCTGTCTTAAAAAAGAACAACTTAGAATTTTGTAAGCAAAATTTTTTGAAGTTCTATTATTTTTTCCTAGTGCACTGGTTCTATCTAACAAGAATTTCAAAAAAGCTGCTATTAAGCTGGATATCACAAAAACCTGGCCATTTTTGTACCCATTTAGCATCAGTCAGATAGCTCGTCTAATTTGGAAGCCCGTATTTTTCCTCAAAAAAACTGCAACAAAAAAGTTTAGAATAGAATGTTAGCCTACATTTTTCTTTAAGCACCCTTCAAAGCCAGTGTTCCAAATTCACAGTCACAAAGCATGGGTCGCTATATTCGGCGAGACAAGATAACATAATCGAGGTATTCATTCATTCATTCATTTTACATGTGTATATGGCAAGCGCCATTTTGAGTGAATTTATTCAGACCTTTAGCAAGCACAAAGACATCAAAAGCTTTTGATGTTTTTGGCCAATATATGAATATAGCCTTTGAAAACGATTTTTTTGAAAGTGATTATGGAAAAACCAGCTCAAAAAATTTACAAAAATTTTCTGTCACAAATACTCATACGATGTCTTCCTCATAGAAGAAAATTTGTATAAAAGCCTAAGGTCTTTAAGATTTGAAGACATTATTAAGTCTTTGCCAAACCATTTAAACAAATGATAAACTTGGGAACAAACTTATAACGTGCTTTACTATATGAAGTGTATTTAGAACAGATAAAATATGCATACAATTGGTTTTTACTGCATATAAGAAAATGCGCTCGATGTGCAATTGTTGGCCACAATGGTAGTTTTTCTATGGCATAGATAGCATTATTTGCAGTGTTGTAAAATGCAATAAATGTGGTCTTTAGTGCAACGCTGCCAGTCGATTGTGCATAAAGAATTTATAGTTGTAACTTGGTTATAGTATAAGGCTATAATAATGTCTGCTCTGTTGTACAATAAACAAGTAAAATGCTGCAGCCATATCTCATAAGAGTACATATATGCATATTTATACATAAAAACCGTCAAGAGCTTGTACGAAAAAAAATATATATATATACGACATTTCTTTAGGATAAACAACTTAAGATTCAAACAACTTGGCCGAGAACAAATGACAAACAAATCGAGAAACAATTTCAAGTGTTCAAATGCTGAACTGAAAACCAAATGCTTAACTTGACCAATAAAAACTAAATGACAAAGGCATTTTTACAACACACTCAAACATATTCACACACACACACACTCATCATACGCATACACTTACACTCAAGCTACCGCAAGTTAAATACACGCACACAAAAGCAATAGACCTGCTGTGAGTGAAAATGGCTTTTCCTAAAAGTAACACCAAATGAAAACGAAAACAAAAAATTTTAGGGAAAAAGAAAGAAAAAGGGCACAAACCAACACACAAACAAAATCAGTTAGAAACGAGATTTTGGCTATTTGCATAGCACTTAAAACGGAAAAAGCTGCCGCAGCACAGACAAAAGCAGGGCTCAAGGTAAAAAAAAAATGAATTCCCTACCTAAAGTCGGGCGTGACCGACTTTGAAATGGTAACCGAAAGTTGGATACTCTAGAATACTTCAGAATTTACAACGGATTGGCATTGGGGGAATCAAATGAAGATCTGCAGATCCCCAATCGGTAGAGAGAACATTCAAAAATTTTATTATTTAACTATGGTTTTTTTTTTTTTTTAATTTGTTAAGGTTTTCTCACAAAAGAGATCCATTGTACCTTACCCAGTCTTTTTTAGGACATAAGACCATCTGCCTTCCTTATGGAGAGCAGTAAGTCTTTCGTTGGAATTCGGCGTAGCTGGAACGGGTTGATTCTTTCAGCACCCAAATGTGTGACTCTGTCCCACACTATTGCTGGACAGTCACACAATATTTGTTTGGTCGTCTTGTCATCTTCAAAACAGAGCCTGCACTCTGAGGAGTCCGATAGACCCATTTTTTGCAAGTGATAACTTACAGTATGGTGCCCGCTCTACCAAGACCTATAGTTCGGTTGGCATCCGAGGGTAAGACAAGCACTTTAGCTTCTCTTAAATTCGGTAAAGAGTACCAATATCTGCTATGTTCACTTAAGGCCCATTTGTTGACCATAGTTTTCATTGTTGACCAGCTAATGCCACAGACGGGCGCGGGGCAAGTGGTGGGCGAAGAGGAACCCAGTCTCGCGTGCTCATCAGCTGTCGAATTGCCTTCCACTTCTGAATGTCCAGGAACCTAAAAGAGTGTGACTCTGTTACGGGAGGACAGGAGTTGGATTTTGTTCACGCATTCCCTAACCAGCTTGGAGGAAATTCTCCACGAAGACAATGCTCTGATAGCGGCCCGGCTATCTGTAAATACGTAAATGTTAGCACCCCTAGTACCTTTAAGGAGGATACTGTGGGTGCAGAACTATACGGCGTGAATCTCTGCTTGAAAGACACTGGGCCAGATACTCATTGCAATAGAAATTTTGGTGTTGGGTTCGACAACTCCAGCACCTACACCCTGTTCCGTCTTCTGAGTTTTCATTAAGTCGAAAAGCTTATGAGTCAGACCTAGTTTCTGCACCTACCCGTTTCCTGACCGACAAAGCTAAGTTTCTTTGAAGCTCTGTAATGTTTTTCTAAGAACTACTCAGACAAAATAACTTTTTGAATGAAATAGGAGAGGTATCGAATTTTGAACTATGTGTTAAAAGCAAATGTGAAAAAAGAAGAATAAAAATAAAATATTTTTCAGCATATGTTGTTATGAAGTTTATTACCATCGGAAAAGTGTGACCGAAGATTTAATAAATAAAAAAGTAAGACCATCTAAGAAAAATATGAAACAATTAAAGTTGGTGCTGAGAACGCAAAACTCTTTTATGAATTTACCAAACTCATCCAGCACTGGTTGTGATGGCAACACTGAAATTTTGATAAGCTTCTAAACTCTAATAAACAATCGGCTGTATGTTTAAGTAAAAAGTAAAAAAAATTAACTTCGACTTTAATAAAGAATAAAGTGGATTCAACGGCACACAAAATTTTAAGAAAATATGAAAAATAAAGTTGATGGTATTTATATATAAAAAATCCTTAGAAATTTAAAACTCTACATGTGCTCTGTGGAGTAAAAATTAATTCTCGCCCAATATGTAATTATTGCATTATTAGTAATTTAAAATTTAGAAAAACTTCAGTTCAGTCACATCACTATGTAAGATGTTTGGCTCGATAGGAAAACAAGTTCAGCAGCCATTTCATCAAAGATCTAACTTTTATTAATTGTATAATAGGCACTTTAGAATTTAAAAAAAAAACATTTGCTATAGAAATTGTGGCTGTGCAATGTAAACAATATTCAAAAAATTCGCCATTTCAGCCCACTGTTGTGTCTGGACTATATATATTAAAAATTAGTGAAAATTAATTTCATTGTTTTTTTAATCATTTTGCCGTTTTTTGTGCGAAGAAAATGTTTGTTTTAAAAGTTTTCATTGTGCAGACCAAAATTATAAAACATTTAAATGCCATAACGTATACGCAATATATTCTTATATGTACGTAAAAGTTATGCGGAGTCATATGTTATGCATGTTATTTTTGTCAGATCTGTCAAGTTTAAAGCATTTCTTGACTTTATTCCAGAAATTCGCCATTTCAGCACAACGCTGCCACTGGACCATATATTAAAGCGGATCTTACAGATTTCATTTTCACTACAATTTAGTGAAAATTAATTTCATTGTTTTTTTAATAATTTTTTTTATGCAAAAAAGAAATCTGTTTTAAAAAATTTTAGTGTGCAAACAAAAATACAAAAGCTCTTAATAACATGGCGTATACGCAATGTATTCCTATATGGAAGTCAAAGGCATGTGTGGTCATATATTATGCATGCCATCTTTGTCAGATCCGCCAAGTTTCAAGCTTTTCTCGACATTTGGAAAGTCAGCCCAGTGCTGTCGCTGGTGTATAATGCCAAACTCCTAGAATTTTGGAGAGCATGACCTAACCTATACAGCTATTCTTATCTATCAATTCTGATAGAATTGCAACAATTTTTTTTGTCTGGTACAAAGCTTCGCTTTAATTCAATATACACCATTTCCTTGTGAGGTATTTAAAAGAAGAGTACGCAAGGTCTTGGCGTATAAAATGTAATACTGGGCAGCGTATAAACAGTAGCAAGAACCTAGTAACTGGCCAAGTGATAATTCCCTGGTAAAACATGTAAGTAAAGCCTAAAGCAAATTAGACAAGAGACAAAAGTAATTGACATTGTAAAGTGTCAGGCAGTGCGGTTTATTGCACAGCTGGAAAAGAGTACTGGCTTGTTGCAAGGGACACAAAAACGATGTCAGGTTAAGGTCCAATAAACGGTAAATGTGTGTGGCTGAAAAAAGTGATAAAGGTGTTTGCGAGTGTGCCAGTTGTTTGCTGCTGACAATGACATTTACAGCTAAAGTGTTTATCAACTGGCTGTCAGTGAGTCATTCAGTCAGTCAGTGAGACATTCACTCAGCATCAGTCTGGCAGTTAACCCATTGAGACGCCATTGGTGCCAACTGTGTGTGTGTGCATACGTGAGTGCGTGAGTGTTGGTAAACTGTCCCTGCCATGTGACAAATAGGCCACAATGACGCATTCAGTCAAGCCAACATAGCAACAACTGTGACCTAATTGCACATCATACACACACATACACACACAAATATGTCAACAAAAATGGCCGACCCTGCATACAACATAGCTATTTCCTAATGCCGTTGATTGTCTAATGTTAACATGACTGCCGGCTGCAACTAATTTGTGCAACATGAGCTGATAACAGCTGCTGCATAGTTGTAAACCTTAAATTAATTTCAAGCCGATTTGCAACTGTTTAATTGAGCAGCTTAATAAGCCACATAAAGCCGAAATCCGAAACCTGTCATTCGGTCATGCCACCAACGAATTACAATTAGTGATTAAGGTAATGACAACTTGCTGCACACATATCCAAATGCATTCACACATAACTAAGATTGGACTTTGCGGTTGGTGCGGTCCACAGGTGGGTAATGGTAGAGCCTATGGAAGTGGAATAAATCCACCTCCAGTTTACCCTTTGAATCTCTTCAAGATTTTGCATCGATTCTTTCTTCTTGGATCAGACCTTAAGATCTTTGACCCCCTGTGATCTACTCAAACTCTCGTCTATTTCTGCTTACGTTTTTTTAAGCCTGAAAAGGAATTTCTTCTCTTTTCTCATCTCACGTATCTCTCACCAGTCAATCATGTTTTCATGTCTTATCACAATACAAGGTCATAACGTGACTATCACCTGTCCTTCGCTTTTCCATTACGTATCTTTCGTGTTTATCGTGAGTCTATCACGTATCCATTGCGTGTCCATTACATGGCTATCATGGCAATCACGTCAGTATCAGCTTAACATCACGCTTCTATCACGTATCTTTCATGTGCCTATCACGTATATAATACATGACCTTAACTATCACGAGGCTAAAGCGTGACTGTTACGTGAGCATCTCCTGTCCTTCACTTGTCTATCACGAATTTTTCAATTGTCCATCACGTGTTTATCATGAGTCAATTGTATCCATTGCACGTCTATTCTTCATATGTCTATCACGTGTATAACACAATGCCATAACGGACTATCACTAGGAGCTATCGCGTGATAATTACGTTAGTATCACCTATGCTTAACGTGTCCTTCACGTATCTTTCATGTGTCTATTACATGCTTATCAAGCGTGCATTACGTGTCCGTCACGTAGCTATCTGGCGTATATCACGAAACCATCACGTGACTATGATGTGCCTGTCACACGTCTATCACATATCTATCATATGAAAGGCTCGTGATAATTTTGTAACAATCACGTGATAGATATGTAAAGGACATGTCACCGGTATTTGATAGACTCGTGATAGGTAACGAACCCTTCATAGTCATCCGATAGCCACGTGATACACACGTGATATACAAATTGCAACCATCAGGTGTATATCAGGAGCCTATCGCGTGACTATTTCGTGAATTTCATATGTTTATCACATATCTGTCACGTGATAGGGTCGTGATAATTTTGTGACAATCAAGTGGTAAATATGTCATAGATGCGGCAGCAGTACGTGATAGACTCGTGATAGATAGGTAACGAACACTTAATAGTCAACTGATAGCCACGTGAAACACAAGTGACAGATGAGTGACAACCACGTGACACGCATTTGTTGGATGATAGCCACGTAGCAGACGGCGCCCGAACCCAACATTTCATAGTTTCCATAACTACAACTATGGACAGTTCCTCCAAAATTGGTCTCTAGATCCCGCAACGGGTCCTCGCTGGCAAGCATTAGACACCCAGGATATTCTTTTCCATAAATTTGAAGTGACAATAAATATTAGCATCTATTTAATAAATTCAAATCCGTTGTATGCAACTTTCTATAATATCTTTGTGAGCTTCAAAAAGATTTATCTCATCTAAATGCTTAATAGTCTGCGCTTGTTCAAAGTTTAAAGTTTATAGAAGATTGTCTATAACAAGCGTATGAGTTCTAGTTTGTTTGGCTTACGCAGATAAATCGAATATACTGCCTTAAATCAAGTTTTAGCTGCTGCATTTTTAATAACAATAGAAAAAGCAACCGAAACGCGAAATGGCAACACGCATCATTCGCATTTAAAAGCAATTTATGATTTTGTTATAAATAAAAACCAAAAATCTTATTTATGTTCGTATTGCTTCGCTTTTGGTAAGAAACTTGTTTTTCCAAAAAAAAAATGCAGCATACTTTTAAGCGCATTTATTTATTTTAATAATCTTTTTGCATGTTGCGTATACGCAATGTTAATAGGCCATACGAGATGCCTACTCATTTGTCTGTTTGTGTGTGTGTCTGTGTGTTTTGCGAATGATTTCTGTTTTCTACGCTTTATCTGCGCTTTCCTTCAGCTATTTCTCTTACCCGCACACATACGCATACGCATACGCAGTGCATTATTGTGTCTGCAGTTTTTAAACATTTGTGTCGAGTTTTAAATTTTTCTCTTTTCACTTATATTCGTTTTACAGTTGTTTCATTTTCCGTGAAATACGCGTATACGCCTTGATGTACGGCTGTTGTTGGGGCAACACGTACACACACACACGCAACACAGTCGTGCAATGAAAGCGGGTAATATCAGCAGCATTTTATTTTTGCTTTATGCCGACTTGTCTCTTCTTTGCTCTACTCTACACTATTTATTTGTATTTTACTATTTTCTTCTTTTTTTTTTGTGTGTCAGTTTCCGCTCGTCGACGGCGGCATCCGCCATCATCGTTGCTGCCATTTTGTGCGCACTGACCCGCTTTTTTGCGCTTTTCCCATTACATTTGGTTTGCTACAGTACTTCTTTCCATACTTTTTTTTTAACCAGTAATTGTAGCATTAAGGAGTATGTTAAATTTGTTTAAACGTATGCAACAGGCAGAAGGAAACTGGCTTGAGCCACATCTGTCCGCATAGCTGCTTAAGTTACTGCTGAGATTCAAAAGATCTGATCTAACTATTCATTTGCGGCCAGGCTGAAGGGAGTGAAACGCTCTTTGGGATTTTGGGGCGAACGTTTTGACTTGTACTAAAGCAATATGGCAGAAATCTTCGTCAGGGTGTCACAGTGTGACCGTTCGGCTAGGCGGTATTTTAATATTCGTTTGTCCTTCTAAAGTTTGTAACCAGCTTCAGCCGCATTATCAAAGCCATTAAGCCTCCTGCCAATGTCATTCATTCTCTGTTTATGCTGCCGAAGTACCTCTTAAAACTTATTTTCAGCCTTCTTCCATGCGATCCTGTCGCTAGGTTGAGAGACTAGAACCTTTTCCCGAGTAGACTTTTCTGAGAAAGTTGCCTATACCATATTGTCTGCAACTGCTGCAAAATGTATTTATCCTGACCAGCTCTGATCTTCAGCAGAAAGTGGATAATGTTTTCCAATAATCTACAAAAGCCGTTTGGATTGGTCTTTTAACTGATGAACTTGGGAACGCTATGGTAGCGAGATCCGCATTGAGAGCCAAGATGATGGTTTTGTAGGTCTAAAGCAGCAGTGATGGTAAATAACTGATCGGGGATACCCAGATATATCGTAAGATACGGACAGCATCGATTGAGTTTCAGTGTAAATTAATTAAAAATTGATTTGTTTTCTTCAAAATTGATCCGTCTTTGTCTAAGTTCAAGATCACCAGTTTTAAAGGTATAACCATTGAATTCAAAGAAACTAGGTATAATTATCGCCTGTCCGTCTGAATACAGATTTGATTCTGTCTATTTTCATGTATAACTTTATATTCTTTTAGTTTTTATAAAAATACTTGAGCCTTGCTGCTTATTCTTTATAGCAAGGTTTCACTGTACTGATCAATCAAGTTTTGTTTCAGCCTGCTAAGCGCAATTCCAGAAGACGAATACGTGGAATATTAAAAAAGTTTAATTAAACATAATTTATTATGCCCCATTTTCAGCTTTGTATCTTTTTTTTCTGATGAACTAATTTATTAAAATGTATTTGACTGTACTATAACTAAGGAGTATATCGAATTCGGTCAAACTAAAATTAAACGTTCGCCATTTTTTTTTTATTTCTGGTCTCACTTATTTATAGTATAACTGTTTCATTGTGAGCTGGCGGGCATGAACTATCTGCGTGAGAGTGTGTGTGTGCTGTGCGTGTGTGTCTTACTGCGTGTGTGTGTGTTTGATAGAGTTAGTCAGTGTTTGTGTAGGGTGCACGAAATCAGTTGTGCCATGTAGTTTTCATGTTAAACGCGCTCAAAATTAATGGTCACACTCGCACACACACACACACACACACACACACACACGCGCACACAGAGAGACACATTGAGCTACACACATACACATGTAGTACGCTATTTTAGAAAACGAACGTTATCGTTACAAATGTCCTTTCCGCTGCTTGTCAGCACTGCTACAATTCGCGGCAGGACCTCTGTCCCCTCCTAACTGAGTAGTTGTTATGGCAACTGTACTTGTTGTTGTTGTTGCTGCTGTTCTCGTTGTCCTCGCCGCAGTTTTCGTTGATTTTGATGTTGTCCTGCTGCTGCTGCTGCTGCTGCTGATACTACGGCCACACTATTTCTGCCCCAAGGGCCATGTCTCTTCGCATGCATTTAATATTTGCTCGCAGCTAAATCAAATTGTTTTTTCTGCTTCATTTTTTGCTTGTATTTGGTTTTCATTTCTTTGCTGCTCTTTTACCAGTCTCTCTCTCTTTCTCTCTCTCTCTCTCCGTTCACTGGCCCATGTCCATATCTCTTTGCGCTTTGTTTGCAGCGCTCTGAGCGTCACATAAAAAATTGAAGATAAATGTCGGCAAATGTAATTTTTAAAAGCTCTAATATCCCGCGTCCATTTGCTCTTTCAGTTTCTGTTTCAGTTGATTGTTTGTTTTGTTTCGTTCCGCTTCGGTTTGCTTTGTTTAGATTTTCATGACACTGTGCGCATTGCGCACATGTAAATTTTCGCACATTTTCCCGGCACGAGCTCGACAATTTGAAAACATTTGCAATTTACAATTGTTTGCCCTCAGCCAAATTAAACTAATAAATATTCTCTGGTCTTTTTTTTATTGTTTTGTTTTACTGTTCGCCATAAAGCAGGCAAAAGCGAATAACCCAAAAACAAATGTTTGGCCATGTTGATGGCCAGAGTAATAAGCAAAACATTTTGCAACAAATTAATTGGAAAATTTTAGAACATGTCATAAAAGAAAACGCAACTAATTTATTTCGTTTCAAATGGGGTGAACTGCGTTGAATTTTATTGGAAATTATTGGACATCAGATATGGACAGATGTGTGCCAAGAAATTTTAGACAAATTTTGAAAAAGATTTTATTTAATATTTCTTGAAAATTACGTATATCAAAAGGATTTAATGATGCCTTGCTTACTGTCTAACGATAGTCCCTTAGTGGCCGTACCCAATGGTCAGTACAGAAGAAGTACTGTCGTCTTCCTGATCATCCGTGGTAGCAGATTTACTGCCGATAAGGTTTCGTTTCATAGACGCTCCCAATTTAAGCTCAAAATGTTGTTCTAATAACATCTTTTTGGATCCCCGTTTAGTCGCCTCCTACGACAAACAGGAGAGCATCACTGAGATCATGAACGTCAGTAGAGAATATTGTATAAAGTATGCGTCACTGCCCAGTGGGACAGTATCACTTAAACGTAAAAGTGCCCATCAAATAATGAATATAATGACAAGTGGATTCGAAAAAAAAATGTTTTCTGATATTCAAAAGGTATTTGACTTGTCTTGGACTCCAAGCATATTATGAGAAAAAGTGATTTTCGCTCCGTTTCTATTTTTTTTCAAGGGTTATTTAAGGCAAAGACTAATGAAAAATTTAAGTTCCAAAAACCAAGTCTCCGAAACTAATCCTTTATAGGCCCAAATACAACAACCAATCGTACAGTTGCCTTAATTTACGAGGACCCTTATGGAATCCCGGGATGTTAGGGATCTTAAACACTAATAGAAAAAAAATTAATTGTGGAGTTTTTTGGATTGGCTCAAGTTAATTTTTATTTGTTCTAGAAACTAAATAATAATAATATTATATAGATATAGATATAACATAAAAATATAAACTTGCCTGCATTACAATAAAAATACAAGAGACCATAACCCAATAAAAATTAGATACAATACAACAAAATGAATAAATTGTTTTTCGTTTTCGATTTTCCAATTACACCTTTTTTATAGCTAGAACGAATTACTAGGTCGGTTTTGCCCTACCTTACCCTATAGAGCCCCTGTAGGGTCATTTCAGAGCACCTGGAAAAAATATAAAAGCTTAAGCCAAATGTTATCTAAATCGCTTTACTATATCACATAGGGAGCCTCAGTGCTGCAAAGATCCCTGGTTGGAAGCCACGAACCGTCCTGCGCCTACCACCTAATTATTCCTACTTTTCTAATATTTCCTACCCTACCCAAACCCACCTAAGCACCGCAACTCCTCCAGCATCATCACTACATCTTTCCAAGGAAGAATAAAAAGTGATCCTGTAAAAAGCTCGGAAAGCTCACTGCGATCAGCGAATATAAAAACCGCTGCTGTCATGTTGGTTTTCATCTTCGCCAATAGATGGCGCGGCTTTCAAGCACATATGACACCTGCGTGCAAAAAGTGTGCTAATCAAGAATATGAGCTTGTTCCCCTGGAAGATTGGATGGTAGCCCCATCCCCAAGGGACGCCACGCCCAGTTGACGTTAGATTGCAGCAACATCACTGGGATAAGTCGCATCTGGCCAATCGCCGGATCGAATGAAAATAAAAATCGATTACTGAAACCGAAACAAGAGAAAGAAGGCTCTTGCAGAGGCCCTAAGCGAAAAAAAAAAAAAAAAAAAAAAAAAATAATAGCCGCTATGGGATTGCTCGGTCAACCTAAATCCCACAGCTCTAACCATTTCCCCTCTACCCATCACCTTTGTTTCTTGTTTGCTTTTATTTCGATCTGACAGTTATAATAACGCGTTTATAATAACGTCTTGAAAACAAACTTTTAAAAAAAGTCAAAAACCTTAAATCCAACCCGGCTTGCTCTTTGCAAAAAAAAAACATCTATTTTTATATAAACGTCAGCTACAGCTTTTCTTTTGCATTTCTGATAGCTTGCATCTTATGTATGCTACTGTTGCTTTTAATAGGGTGAATATACTGAAGATACTTTTAAAAAACTGCAAATAGGATATGCACAACTGAAAATAAAAGTACGCGTCAGTTGTCTCATTGGCAGTGCCCTTAGCCAGACATAACCAAGCAACAGACTTCTTACCTAGAATGTCCTTTGCTTTGGCTCCTGCTAAAGCACTGACAGCTTACATAGCATTAATATTTAAAAGTCAGCTTTGAAACTTGTTTGACAGGCTGTCAGAATTTGTTTACCAGCAAAGGGTAGCCGATATTACCCAGCTGACGTCAAATTGAAAACATCGTAAACATCTCAAACATCGTGCATACGTACAGACTCATACATAAGTATATACATGCTCACCAGCATGTCACTAACACAGTTGCAGCACGTCATTTTGCTGCGTTTTGCATTAACAAAAAAAAATAAAATAAATTCCAAAACCTTTAGCTAAATTTATGCACAGCATTATAAATAGTATATAAAATATTTTAGCGCCATATTTGTTTTTGTTGCGGTTGTGCAAAAATATTTTAGTCGTGTTAAAGCAAGCATTCAATGTCAAATAAAGAGTACACTGAGTACAAAAAGTAAACTGCCTTGTTGACAATGGCGGCCAACAAAAACAATCAGTAAATATGTGTGTGTGTGTGTTTTTTTGTAGCTATGTGCGCGAGTAGAGGTGCTCATGCCAATTTTCATATTCTATTATTTTGCATAAATACGTAAGAAATATATACTTACATATATATTTTTCTTTGTCAGCAATTTTAAATTAATTTTTTTGCATTTTTTTTTTTTACCAACAAACTCCGCCAGTCGCCAAAGTCAGTAAAATGCGGAAGGACGTCTCCAGCTTGTTTGCTCTAAGGATGGCAGACTTGTCAGTCAGACGTCTATTGTAACGAATGTGTGTGTGTGTGGGTTGGTGTGTGGGTGTGGGTGTGTATATATTTAGCATTGCCTTAGCCTAAGTCGAGGAACCGCAGTTTAGACATACCTCACTCCTCGTCTTCACATACATCACATCAACGTTGATATCATTTTTGATGCGACTTGTGAGATATATTTTGATACACTTCAGCAAATAAAAAGTCATAAAAGTTTATCACAAAGTTTGTGCAAAATGAAAAACTGGAAGAGTACTTAGTTTATGCAGCAATGATTGGAGCTACCTGGAACTGAATAGATGGGGAAAATAGTTATTTTTTTCGATTTTTTTTAATTAACAATCTATCAATAGGATAATAGTAAATTAATTTAAAATATAGTAGAAATAGTTAAAAAAAAAAATTTTTTTTAAAGATAAATTTAAGAAATAAATATTAGGGTGGGTCAATTTTTTTCGGATCTTAGACTCGAAATGTTCATAAATGAATTCTCTTTCAGCTTAAAGCTTAACATAATTTTTAGAAATTTTTTTTCAATGCAATGTCTAAGTCGAATTTTGAATATTTCGAAAAAAAAACATATTTTGAAAAAGTGGGCGACTCGAAATTAATTTTAGACCCATAGTTTCTTGGGCAAAGTTGCTTAGAATGACCCAAAGAATCAAAATCCGAGTGAGCCCCATAAGGTTTTATCGGCCCCATACAAATTGACCCGCCCTAATATATATACATATATTACTTAGAACGTCAAGAAATTTTTTAAAAAACGTTTACATTAAAAAAATCTTAACATGTATCTCCATAGGCAGGCCCGATGAGAGGGGTGGTGGAAGGGGAGGGATCCCCCCGGGCACAGAGTTGTCTCCGGGGCCCGGTGTAATTATTGTCGTACTTACAGAACACAATGATTCAAGCTAAAGGTGTCATAGAGGTGCCGGTACTTTTTCCCCCCCGGGGCCTGGATTTTCTCTCTACGGCCCTGTACATAGGAGAGGTCACACTGGTTTTTTTCTAATAAGCCACCAGTCCGGAGCCAATTTTATAAATCTGTATACTTGCTTTCGTATGTGCATGATATAGACATCATTGGACGTACCAAGAGACTGGATCCTATGTAGATATTGAGAAAAAATCTTTCAAGTTCTGAATCTGGTAGTGAATCTGGCCATGACGTAGTATAAGACTTTCTTCACCAGTGGGATGTGGCGAACTGACGATCAGTACGTAGTTATCATCTCGTCAAGGACTTCTTTACTTAGCACAACATTCAAGCGAAGAATCTTTCTTTACTTCCAGTATTCAATTTAGAAATGGATTTAGACGGCTGAGGTTGTCACAATCTTTCTACCCGATTTGCCTTATAGATCATAAGATTTTTTAGACCTTTACGCGTAAGTGAATACTATGGAATCAATCATTAATGATCCAAGAAGATAGCTCTTGCAAACCGGTGTTACTTTGGGCTAAGTAAGGAGTTCAAAAGTAGAGCCCTCTCGCAACATACAAAAATAAACCTGTACAGATCTTAATAAGGGACCCGTGCTTCTTTATGTCGCTGAAGCCACCTTATCCAATAAGGCAACATGAGGGACTTTCGAGAGAAAAATCCCCCAAAATCGAATCTTCGGACCGACAAATGTGGATGGTGATTTCCGTATTCGTATGATCCACGAGCTGTACGAGCTTTACGGTGACACTAACATAGTTAGACGCATACAATTACAACGTCTGCGCTGGCTTGGACACGTCATTCACATGGATGAGCGAATGCTCCAGCTAAAAAGGTATTCGAGGGAAACTCACTGGAAGGACTCACTGGAAGGCGCAGGCTGGCACAAGATAGGAACCGCTGGCGATTGTAATGGCAAAATTGATAGATGGATAGAATGCTACGGAATTCGTCGAAACGACGAGTTGTATAAGCGGTTAAAGATTCAGCGGCTCTGGGTTAGGTTGTATTTATGAAAAAGGAAGCAACAGCGTGTGGGTTTTCAATGCGGATGTTGTAGCAACCGGACTGGATGGAGAACGAAGTAGAGAAAGCGTACACACATCAGTGCAGTCTAGAGGGGCCGTAACCCGATTACGGCTTGTTATGGTCAGTGACGAAGATAAAAATAATTAGTTCTTTTAAATAAAATCATTTCTTTTTTCCAAAACGAAGAGTATTTTCACTTAGACTTGACCGCAGTAAATGTTTTTCGTACTGCAACCTTTTTGTCCTGTCTTTTTGTGCTTGCCAGCAGATGGATTTTTCTTTGCCAACGTAGACCACACGCTTAGACATACATATACATGTACAAATACATGTATATATATACATATATATATATATATATATATACAGGTATACAAGCATATGTTAAATCAGAATTCTTGCATGGTACATATGAAAATTGCGTTTGGCGTAATAAAAAAGTCGAGTTTAGCATCTTCGTTCTGCGTCGCTTAGGAAACTGATTTACTTGGCAATTTTATGAGTTTATTAAGAATTATGCGCTGTTTTGAATATATTTACAATACAATCTGCATAAGCGAGGCAGGAACTTGAGGCAGGAAACTTACCCATACATGCGAACACCAAATGCAAGCAGACTTATATATACTTGACTCTCTCATTGTGTGTGTGTGTGTGTGTGTTTGTGTGTATCTGTGTGTTGTGCTCATCTGAATTGTGTACATTTTTGTCCTGTTATAGTAATACCGTAGTAGATACATATGTGCATACATAAATGTGGGTGTGGTTTTGCCAACTTGCTTGACCTCAAGTAAATGACATGAAAATCCTTTGATATAGTTGAGCACATTTATTCATATCAAGCCGAGCGAGCAGCAGGCATGGCCAAATGCACACATGGACACAACTTATGTATGTATATCTTTTTATTTTTTGCAACAAAATTTTACATTGACTTGCCAGAAAGCAGCAACATTATGGCCAGAGAGCCGGTCACCGACTCCAAACCTATCCTGACTCTGTGTGTGCACTCTTTTGCGTATGCATCTTTATTTGTGTGCAACAGCAGTTGCAGCTATTTACCCTGCAGATTTAAATTGAAGCTATGGCATTACAAAAACAACAACAACTACAACTACACAGTGAGAAAACGAGAGCACACGTACAATTTCAATGCTCTCATTTTGAGCATACGCAAATTTTAAATAACTCAAGACTCTATATTTTTAAAAATTGTGCAAGAAAAACATATTGCCTAAAAATAAATTTTATTTTTATATTATTTTCGTAACTTGAAAAAAATTGTACAACAATTTTGGAATTAAAAATACAAATTCTTTAAAAATTATACAAAGTTAAAAAATGGTCTAAAATTTATAAATTTGGTTTTGTTTTGTGTTTTTATTTTTATATTATTTTCGTATTAAAAAAAAATTAAACAAAATTTTATAATTTTTATTTAAATTTAAAAAAAACAAAATTTTTTTATTTTTCTTATTTTCATATCAATATCAATATTGTACAAGTTTGATTTTGATTTTTTGTTTAAAATGAAAAATAAAATTTATTTCGAATTTTTTTTTGTCATGTCTACATTGTTTTCATAATCCCAAAAATTACCCTAGCGTTGCACATGGAAAAATATTGATTCAAAATTAACAAATTTGAATTAGAAATATTATCTGAAGTCCAGTTCGAAACTGCCCCAAAAGGCTTCCAAACGAGAAATTCTAAAAATTTAAAATATTTTCTTAGCATTTTTTTTTTATATTCTTATATAATTATTCATAATTAATTAAAAATTATATAAAATATCGATTTGATTCAAAATTTGTATCTTAAGACTGCGTACTGGCTGCCTGAAATGATTTCGAAAAAGAACAAACTTCAATCTCGGTGACGTTCAGCATTCAAAAATAAACCAACAAAGAATTTTTTAAATTCAACCCATATGCCATAAAAAAAATTGGCCACAAACACACAAAAATACCGGAAAAATACCAGATTGCTTGCTTATTCGTACACACAATGAGGTTCTAACTTTTGATTGGAAGCTTTTCGGGCTGCTGCGTACTGACGCCAAAATATAAAAATTTAGTTTAATCAACAAATATTCTCCTAAATTGAAACAAAAAAATAAAAACCAATTTTAAAGCGTGCCCTATTTTAGCTTATTCTGTTTTTCGAACCCAATTTATGTTTAAAGGTAATTAAGAGGATTTCGTTTTGATCGTTGCGTTTTTTTTCGTTTTTTTTAATTTAATTTCTGACCATCCTTTTTTCTTGCTGTGTACTTTAAAAAAATTTGCCTGTATGATGAACACAAATAACTGCATTGTTGATAAATCTTAGCTTTGCATGCAAAAGAAAACATATTTTCCTTTCCTCTATTTTTCCCCTGTATATAACTGCCAACAGCTGACAAATGATTATGTTCTAGTATATGTAAGCTGCCGGATAATGTGCCATATTTATGTATGTAAAGTCGAAGGGCATGTAAAATGCAGCATGCATTGCGTAAATCGGCATTAAAGTTCTGAAAGTGTCATAAGCCACTCTTCGAAAACAAAAAAAAAAAAAAAAAAGAAATAAAGAAATTTCTAATAAATAAGCCAGTATATGAATTGGCTTAAATACACATAAAGTGTATGTGTGTGCGTTAGTCTGAGTATATTGCTGCACCTGCGTCTGTCATCAAAAATGGCGCCTTTTATCAAAAGTGACCCATCTTGAGCTTTTGTGCACAAGTTTAATCAATTTACAACAAAAAATTAAAGCATACTTTCAGGCACTTTTTGTTAAAGTGAACTTGAACGGATTACGATAAGTAAGAGCAAGCCAACAATAAAAGCTTTTTATAAGAGTTAAGTGCAAAGCTCTTACTTTTTTACTCTTTTGTGTCGCTGCTGTTCCCAACTCTATTAGAGATGACGAACGAATCCATTTATTTTTAAAGCCTTCTTGTCTTTTACGGACTTTAATTCCCAATTCATCAATACAGTTTATTTATAAAAGCTTGAGACTTATTTATTATTCTTTTCAGTTTTAAGATCTTATTGTTCTTAAACTCGTACGTTTTATAGCTTGGCATTAACATGCAGGGCCAGAACTCCATCAGACTCGTATTGTTGAATGTTGATAGTGGCTTTTCCGTCATGTCCCACATAGACGCTCTTGCCCGTGCAGGATGAACCGCTCTTGGAGCCCGAAATAACATCACAGTAGGTGCCCTCTGGTAGACCAGTTTGCAGCGATTTTTCCAATTGATAGTCGTCATTGTTGAAGGCAATGAAGCCCTTGTTACCACGGCTGAAAGCTATCTGGTTATTGCCATTGTCCCACCAGTTCTGTATGCTGGTGCCTTTGACGGCTCTTCTGAAGGCAACCATATTGAAAATCTGACGCCAGCGATGCTCGCAAGTCCAGCCATTAGTGCAGACATTACCATTAAAGCCAGGCGACTTGATCTTCTCACCACTTGAGGGTGGACCTTGATCGGAATTGTCAAAGTTAAAAGAAGACATAATGCGTGGTGTGCCAAAGGTATGAGCCAACATAAAGGCTGAGGCCATCTTGTAGTGCTTGGGTACCTTGTAGGTGAGCACATCAGCGCCACCAGCACCATGACCACGCTGGTTATCATGATTGTCAACAAATACAAGCGAGCGATCGGAAGGCGCAAAGCCCCAGTCAGTGCCCCAGTTCTTGAGATACTTAAGCTTATCCTTGCCGCGGAATACTTTGCCAATGGAATTTGAGTGACGGAACTCAGTAACTGCACCCATACTAGTGTACTCATACTTGCTGACAGCCCCACTGCCCAAGTCAATAACCTCTTGGAAAATGTAGGGCTTAGCGCCGCTGGAGAAACCATGTGATGTCTGCAGATTGTGAAGGCGATTGTAGATTTTTTCCAAGTGCTTGGGCCACATGTGCTTGGCGGCATCCACGCGGAAGCCAGCAACGCCCAAGCTAATCAAATGATTTAGGAAATCTACAATTTTGTCCTGCACATAGGAGTTACCCTGATTCAGATCACGCAGACCCGAAAGCTCGCAGTTGCGTATATTAGCCGCATCGTTGTAGTTGGTTATGGCGCAAGAAGGATGGAAATCCAGATTAGAGTAAGGCACGCCCGGGAAGCTCTTGCTGCTGGGTTGTGCAGTGCTGCCGCCAGTACCATGAGTGCCACCATTAGCGGTCATATGATTGAAGACCACATCGACATAGATGCGAACACCCGCCTTATTGCAGCGCTTGACCATGCTGGCGAACTGTTGCTCATTGCCGGAACGGGTGTTCAGCTTGTAAGAGATGGGCTGATAGCGTTCCCACCAGGGACGTCCACCAAGCACAGCATTCTCATTGACGGGCGAAACCTGAGCAGTAATTCGGAAAAGGAATAATTTGGGTTCCATGAGTGTTCTCTTCCTTGCAACTTACCTGCACGCCACCAAAGCCTTTGGGACCCAAGAAGTTCTCACACTCAGCCGCAATATCATCCCATTTCCACTCGAACAAATGCACCATGCCGCTGCGGCCAGAAGCATAGTTGGTCTTGAACTGGGCGTTGGCCAGTGCCAGGAAGGCCAAAACCACAATAATTTTTAAGTTAAACATATTGCCACTTAGTCGAAACCAAGTCTCAAACTGAATCCAGTCCAGGTTCTGCCTCAGTTTATATAGACAAGTCTACGAGTCCATTTCATGGGCTGGACAAATACATAACATCAGATGTGTATTTAAATGCATAACAATTTGCTCTAATATTTAATCTTACCATTATTTAACTCCATGGAGTTGTCCACTTTACAAAGTGTATCAATATTTATAACCTATTACCATTAAACAATGTAAAGTAAAAGCTGAGCTAACTTCTAAAGAAAGGCATTGTTCTTCACCCCACTGTCTTGGTTTGTGTTTTTGTAGTACCTACTACATTCTTAAATTCGGCGATTCGGCGAATTCCTATTTTCGGCGATCGAGTCTTAAGTCCCCAATACCAATATCGATACTCCCAAATATGTTTCAATACAATACAATTGTTTCGGTTATAAGATTTTATTATTCAGAAATTCGTACTGTTTACAACTTGGCGTCCACATGCAGAGCCAGAACTCCATCAGACTCAGATTGTTGAATAGAGATGGTGGCTTGTCCGTCATGTCCCACATAGACGCTCTTGCCCGTGCAGGAAGATCCGCTCTTGGAGCCCGAAATAACATCACAGTAGGTGCCCTCTGGTAGACCAGTTTGCAGCGATTTCTCCAGTTGATAGTCGTCATTGTTAAAGGCAATGAAGCCCTTGTTACCACGGCTAAAAGATATCTGGTTATTGCCATTGTCCCACCAGTTCTGAATGCTGGTGCCCTCGACGACTCTTCTGAAGCCAACCATGTTGTAAATCTGGCGCCAGCGGTGCTCGCAAGTCCAGCCATTAGTGCAGGTATCTCCATTAAAGCCAGGCGATTTGATCTCCTCGCCGTTTGAGGGTGGTCCCTGATCCGTATCATCAAAGTTAAAGGAAGACATAATGCGGGGTGTGCCAAAGGTATGCGCCAACATGAAGGCAGAGGCCATCTTGTACTGCTTGGGTACCTTGTAGGTGAGCACATCAGCGCCACCAGCACCATGACCACGCTGGTTATCGTGATTGTCAACAAATATAAGCGAGCGATCGGAAGAAGCAAAGCCCCAGTCGGTGCCCCAGTTTTTGAGATAGACAAGCTTGTCCTTGCCTCGGAATACCTTGCCAATGGAATCGGAGTGACGGAATTCAGTAACAGCACCCAAATCAGTGTACTCGTATTTGCTGACAGCTTCACCGCCCATGTCAATGACTTCCTGGAAAATGTAGGGCTTAGCGCCGCCAGAGAAACCATGAGAAGTCTCTAGATTATTCAGACGATTGTAGATGACTTTCAAATCGGAAGGCCACATATGCTTGGCAGCATCCACACGGAATCCAGCAACACCCAAGCTGCTCAAATGGTTTAGGAAATCCACAATTTTGTCCTGCACATAGGAGTTGGCCTGATTCAAGTCGTGCAGACCCACCAGTTCACAGTTGCGTATATTGGTGGCATCATTGTAGTTGGTAATGGAGCAGGTGGGATTGAAGTCGAGTGAAGAGTAAGGCACGCCCGGGAAGCTCTTGCTGCTGGGTTGTGCGGTGCTGCCGCCAGTACCATAAGTGCCACCATCGGCGGACATATGATTGAAGACCACATCGACATAGGTGCGCACACCCACATTGTTGCAGCGCTTGACCATGCTGGCGAACTGTTGCTCATTGCCAGAACGGGTAGTTAGCTTGTAGGAGATGGGCTGATAGCGTTCCCACCAGGGACGACCACCAATCACAGCGTTCTCATTTACGGGCGAGACCTGAAAGATTCCGAAAGCAAAAATTTAATTGGGTGCTACGTTTGATTTGCGCTTGTGATTTACCTGCACGCCGGCAAAGCCCTTGGGACCCAAGAAGTTCTCACACTCGGCCGCAATATCATCCCACTTCCACTCAAACAAATGCACCATGCCGGTGCGGCCGGAAGCATAGTTGGGCGAGAACTGAGCATTGGCCAGCGCCAAGAAGGCCAAGCACACAATAATTTTAAAGTTCAACATAATGCTACTTAGTCGGAACCAAGTCTTACACTGAATTCAGCATAGATTTCAGCCGAAGTTTATATAGTCGCTTCTTAAAGGCACGTCACTGCAATGAATCGATTTTTTTGAAGATAACTGTGAGTGAGTGATTTGCGATCAAACCTCAGGGGGGTAACCCGCTAGTTTCTACTGATTAGATAAAGAACGAAAGTAGTTATATATCTGTCTCCAGTCAATGGTCGGTACAAATAAAACAAGTTTGTTGTATCAGATGTGTACTTAGATGTACAACTATTTACTACTTTTATTTAATCTAACTATTATTGAATTCAATGGAGGTGGGCAAACCTTACAAAGTGTGCCAATATTTGTAATCAATTATATTAGAGAATGTATTGTAACAGCTGATCTAACTTCTCAAGAAAGATATGGTTTGATACGATATTATGAAGATTACCATCCAATAATATTCAATACTCTTTCGGAGTACATGCCAAATTGGGACTTTAGGAATTGAAAGGGGAAAAGATTTTTGTAAAGAGATTTACAGACACATAAAAAAAACGAATTTGGTATCCAAACGCTGGAACATGATTTCTTTATCGTTTTTGGGTCGCTGAATCCGAATCTAAAGTCCAAAATATACCAGTACGTCATGGTTCCGATCAGTGGCTGAAAATGGGTTGACAGTTTTTGCGAGCTCTGATATATATATACTTCTAAGTGAAATCCCCCCACCACAAGAGCAAATCCTCGAACCGAACCTTGTTCCGATATACCTTAAAGAAGGCCAAACTAGGAGGTTATCCGAAATTCGGCTTACAACCGAGATTTTTAATTATATGAAAAAATCGACTTTCAGGTAGCCATGCCATGTCTGCTACATGTTGTTGGGCTCGTTGAATCCGAATGTTCCAACAAGTCAGGATCTTGACATAACCCATAAAATTAAGTAATTTGGAGATTATCTCAGAGACCTGACATTCAAGGGTTTTTCGACCCCGTATTCGGATTCAGCTCTCCCAAAAAAAAATGTTGGGTATTTTTGACGTTAGGATAGAAACAAGACCATTTAGGCCAATCCTGATGGCTGATTGAACGCGACGAAATACATAAGAATATAAGTAAAACAAATATGTAAGTACAAAACAGAGGGAAAAAATTTCGGAAAACAAAGTATTCACATTATAAAATAAAATTTTAATAAATATCAATAATAAAATAAATGTTGCTAAAAAAATCATAGAATTTTACAACATTTTTCTTATCCTTTTTTTTATTTTATTTAAAAAAAAAAAATGTTTTATTGTTTTTTGTATACTTGCACTATTTTTAAAAATTCATATATTTTTATGATTTATAGTTTTCTTAATTTGAGATCGCCAATCCAGCCTCCAGCTCAACAGAATTTTTTTATTAAATTTTTAGTATATAAAAAAAAATAATGTCTTAAGGGTTGAAATATTTTGAGCATATGGGTAGCCCACTCTCGGACATCACCATGGCAGATCTACTAAGTGTTTTCAAGCTTGTTTTGGTAGCAAAGGTTAAGAGTATATTTTCTTCGATAGTATCTAATTTATTTCAATAGTTGTGAAATAGAACAGAATTTACATTTTTGTTTTTTTGCTTTTTCAGATATTCATCTCATACAAAGTGCACATTGTATTATCTGTTGTTTTCATTATTATTATATTGATGGCTAGACTTTTAATTTTACCAACAATCAGCTCACTATCACTTTGTTTTTAAAAATAGTTTCTGCTTGATAAGCCGCCTAATTAAGTATTTTAATTTAATTACGCCCAATACAAATTATGGCAATTTAAACATTTAACACACACGACGCAGTTGTCTAATCTTTCCCAATAAGCCCAGAAATCATAGCATACCAATCAGTGATTAGTTTTGTTTTATAACTTCAGATGGTAGCGCCGAGATTCCTGCGCGTACATAAATATTCCTCAATGGAAGAAAAACAAACAAAGTGGTTATCAGCTTGCGTATACTTAATATTCCCACGTGCGATAAAGTTCTCGATGAAGGCAAATAACTGAACTTGATTTTAATTGAAAGTGTTGTTGGCTTCCAGGTATGCTTGAGGTCTATGTTTTTTTTAAACGAAAATTAATGATGGAAACTTTAAACCTAAAAAGAATTGTTAGATGACGTGTAATACAATAAATATCTTAAAAATGTGCTGGAATTTTTCTCATGCAGTTTTTGGCTTATATAAGGGGTTTCGTTAGTTTTGTAAAGCAAGCAGTGGAATTTTTGAACCAATTTGGAAATATTAGACTTTTAAGTAGCAAATTCTGAGTACTACAGTGCCTTATAAATAATTCAATCAAAAAAAACTATGATTTTAAAGAAATCTCTCAATTTACCACAGGAACTAAAATTTATTGTGAGAAATTATGGAATTTTTCGATTGCTATTCATAACTGAAAAATATTTGTATAAAAACGAATATTTCCTATATTTACAGTGCAAGGAACTATTGGCTCTTTACAAGACTACTTTTTTAGTAGGGATTTTTAATGCTTTTTTTTAGACATTGCCAACGCTACATTTAATTTATTTCTACTTTTTTACAAACTGCCTTTCTGCTAGGCACTATTTGCTCTTTTTTTTTTTGGAAAAATTATTAAAAAATTGTCGGGCCGAAATGCTTTTCTGTAAGGGCATTTTTTTAGATGTTTTTTTTGTGCATTTCCAACGTTACATTTAATATGTTTCTACTTCTTCAAAAATTCTCTTCGTAATCCCATTGTTTGAGCTTCATGCGGTTATGGCTATTTTTTGGAGAAATGGGCACAGTGTAGGCCACTCTAAGTCATTGCCACTCTGAGTTGGATAATATTTTGATTATCTTACCTTATGTTCTAATCAAAAAAAAATTTTCGAAAATTTCCTTGCCAACCTAAGCTTCCTTTACAAGTATTTTTCAAACTTCATACGATTAGGACTATTTTTTGGAGAAATGGATGCAGGATAGCTAACTGTCGGACTTTGTCTTAACTGATTTATTCCTAAATGGATAATTTCTTGATATCTTGACAATTCCCTTGCCAACATAAGCTTCGTTTCATAGAAGTAGGACTATTTTGGTATAAGATATCCCACACGTAGGCATCGCCACAGCTGATTTATCAAAAGTTTTATTCTTCTAATGTATTTGTACTTTTTCGAAAATTTCTTTTGCCAACTCTAGATTCCTATAAAAGGTATTTTTCTAACTTCAGGTCTTAAGTCTTAGTCGGAGACTATTTTTTGCGAAAATTGATATCCCACTCTCAGTCTCCTCATGACAGATTTATTATAGGTTGAATAATATCGGAACTGCAAATCTTTTACAATATTTACAATTTTTAAAATATTCCTTTACCAACTTCATATTCCTATAAAGGGAGTTTACAAACTTCATATTGCTGGGACTTTTTTTGGAATATGGGAACAGAATATCCCTATACAGGCATTCGTATGAATGATATATTTAGACTTGTTTATTTAATAACAACTTTACAACTTAGTCTTCTAAAGTGTTTTTTCTTTTTCGAAAATTCTCTCGCCAACTTCGAATTCCTACAGAGGAAATTCTCGAACTTGATATGACTAGCACAACTCTTGGCAAAGTGGTTTTAAAATATCCCACTTTTAGGTATCGACATGACTGATTCGCTTTGAGTGCTATTACAGCTTGACAACTTAAATATCTAAAATTATTCTCAGTGTTGTCTGACATTTTGACGTCACCTTTGAAATCTTTATTGTTTGGTCTGGCATACCTTATCATAAATTAATTATACAGTACATGGGTGGTCACTTAAAAAAAATCTAATAATAAGTTTTATTTACTACCCGTGCATGCTGTTGCCATTATCAATTTTAAATTTAATAAAACTGAGTTGTATTTTAAACGTAAAAATGGGAAATTCCTGCCCACTTATGGGGCTATATAATTTATAACTTTTTTTTTTGTCATTCAAATTATTGACAAGTGGACAAAGTATGCACTCACATCTCCAGAAATGCGCAACTATGTAGCACTCGAAAGGGCAGAGTACCCTCAGCTCTTATCTGACAAAGTAAATTATAATTTCCAAAAGAGCAATTCGTTATGTCACGTAAGGGTCCGGCCCGAGAGCTGGCTCACATTGAAAATGTTCTTAATTATTACTTTTATCTGCATAACTCTTGTGAAAAGCAATGTGTCTTAACTCAAGTGGCAAACAATATTCACAATTTTAATTAAAATGCCACAAAAGACTAAAAACTAAATTGTTTTTAGGCTTTAAACCGGAAATGATGGACATTTTCTAATGTCAAAGCTAATATGCAACATACAAGTGTGTGCTCACCAATCCATTCATGTGAATATATGTTATGTATTTGAAAACCATGTAAGGCTGTCATGATATGTTATGAAAGTTTTTACGAGCTGAGTATAAACATGCAAATATCCACAAATATAGAGCAAATATAATTTAAATGCCATTAAATTCGTGATTTTTAAACAATTTCAGAAAAACGGTTTAGTCCGCAAGAGAGTAGGACTCTGAAAAAAAATTCAGACGTAATAAAAATTTCATAGTAATAAAAACGCTTTAGAGCTGCATGGAATTCACATCCGCTACTGATTTGCAAAAACCAACTTTGGACTCACACTTACCCTGGGCTTGTTCTGACTTAGTAAGGTGATAAGATAAGGTAACATTTTGGTTCTGGGGTCGCTAAATCCGAATCAGATAACCAAAATACACTATAATGTCATGGCTCTGACAGCACCTTAAAAAATCGTGTCGTGCTCAGTTTTTTTTTAACCTCGGGCAATCCCAGAAACATATAAATATTTTTAAATAATAAGTAACATATATTACAATATTTTTCTTATCCTTTAATTTATTTTTTACAAAAATTTTGTTGCTAACGAGACATGGACATGGCCATTACAGATTACATTACAGATCTTGACAACTTAATTATTTTATATTTCTCTAAGCGTTTTCAAGCTTCCTTTGGAAGCAAAGGTTTTCTTCGGACACCTCTTCAATAGTATCTAATTTATTTCAAGAGTTGTGAAATATACGTTTTTTTTTTTGCTTTTTCAGATATTTATCTCATACAAAGTGCACATTGTATAATCTGTTGTTTTCTTTATTATTGTATTCATTGTATGACTTTTAATTGTACCAACAATCAGCTATCACTAGCGTGTGATTTTTAAAAAATAGCTTCTGCTTGATAAGCCGCCTAATTAAGTAATTTAATTTAATTACGCCCAATACAAATTATTGCAATTTAAACATTTAACACGCACGACGCAGTTGTCTAATCTTTCCCAATAACCCATGAAATCATAGCATACCAATCACTGATTAGTTATGTTTTATAAGACAGTGTCGTAGTGCACCACTATATTATCCCTTCTGAACGTCCTTGAAAGCAAGGATGCCACAAAAGCAGCAGTAATAACAATCACTAGAAATCTTAAAGAGTGTTAAGTAGTTCAATTTACATACCAGCAAAAAGTTAAAAAAAAACCCTATCAGAAAGCTTCTTAGACCACCCTTAAGCTTTTATATGGTTTGAATACCCTATACCTGTATGTCTGTCCTTGTCTGTCTGAATTCAGATCTGACTTTTCTTATTTCTCTTTGCCTATTTCTTTTTTGCATTACTTGTCTGCTCAACCAAAAAAAGTGATAGAGCGAGTCATTTTTGTATATATCCTTGTTCCCCTTACAAAGCCATGAGGCGTTCAGTTACTGTTCATGCCTGAATTCAAGTCTGAAATATGTAGCATAAGGTTAGTCTTGCTAAAAATTCAATCAAACCAATTTGGCGTTCAGCTGCAACATGTTTGATCATTAATTTTTTGCTTTGTTTATAAAAAAATCATGCTCGCCATGTTATATATGCAAACATTTCGATCAATCACAGTCATACATGAATTTGGAGGTTGCGTTCATTCCTTGTCGTGTGTTAGCCAACAAGTGTTAGCCATTGCAGCTCACTTTTATATAACCCGTTAGAATAGGTCAACCACTGTCAACCTACTTTTCATATCCTTTAACTGCCTCTAGCTCCTAGCAGCCCACCCCATTTTCTTATCATTTGTTTCAACTGTCCTGAGCTCTTACTCACATTATCAAATATGCCTGGCTTCCTAGAGTGCTGGGCATAGCTCAAACTTATTTAATAAGCTATTTCTAGCAATCTAGTTACTTCAAAAGACTGTATCCATCATATTCATTAAGATTCCCAAAAACTTAATTCATTAAGTTGTTTGTTTTAGCTATACTTCAACATGGTGAGATGCTTATAGCTCTCAAGTAAGGAAGGTTCTAGAAGTTAACTTACTCGAAATATATTCAAATGCATATCTAGCACGATTTATACCAAATGTCAGACACTTTTAAGTAGTTTGTCTACAAGTCAAACCAAAGCACAAATATTTGCTTTAAATAACTCACACAAACAGACACACTCTCAGATACTCATAGGCAAAAAGTGCCCAAGTCTGAATGTGAGCATTTTCGCACATTACAGCTGAAGTTTTACAACTCCAGCTCCACAAAAACTCAGGTACTAGAATCAAAGTTGTGTGTAAACATGAAACAGATAGTACGTGTATATGCCATCTTGCTCCTATGCTTGTTCACTTGAATCGTAAGCAAATTCCGGATATGGCAAAGTTCAAAACGGAAACGTTTGTTACCTCTTCAATGCACAAAAATGAGCAAGATTCTTTGCAAACTAAACTCAACTAAACTAAACTTCAAACTCTACTTCAAAGGTGCACTCACTTGGAAAATTAATTTACATTTAAATTGCATTTGGTGTTAGTGGTATAAATTGGATACGTGGAAAACTGTCAGTGTTATGGAGTTAAATGAAGTTTAGGTGCAGTGTAATTTCATGGGTTGTATACTATTTCTCAATACATAAGATTGCGTGGCTATATGGAAATGTGGCGCTATAAACGATAGTAAAGACTTGCGAAAATGCGTTTTAAATAGCTAAGGGCAACCAGTCCAAGCAGCAAGCCAAAAGAGTATATGCCAAAAATAGCCCAAATTAACTGCTTAACTAAAAAAGAGCTCCCTCAATATTTGTTGTCACCTGATTTCTAAAAAAAAGATTGAAAATCCTTACTAACTCAAAAGTCTCAATTAAGAGAGCTCCAAAAGTTAACTGGTACACACTGGTACTGCTTTTTAAAGCAGTGTAACTCTTAAACATTTTAAGCCTCTAAACCCAAAATATGTTCTCAGAGTATGAGAGACTGAGAGACTATGTAAAAAGAAACCCAAAAAAACTCATTAAAAAAATGAACAAAATTTTTCACAAGCTGCTTGCCGCATGTAAATTATGTCAAATAGACTTCCGCTGCATTCTGTACGCCCCACAAAACACTTTAAATGATGGAATGAAACCTCAAAGCGAAATTACTACCTAAGCGTCATCAAGTTAAAGTGTTAACCTCAAAGATGCAATTCTGATGAGAAAGTTATTGTATCTGTGCGCACATTCAACGACAGCCCCCCCATTGCAAATGTGCCAAAGCGACAGGGATTTCTTCTGCTGTTAAATACTTACGTACACCGTACATATGTATGTATGTTGCCGGTAAAGTGTATCTGTAGAGAATTTTGCAAAGAAGTAAGCGAACGCGTCATAAATGTGCATATAACGGGCCCACATGCATAGCACTTAGTTTAGACACAGATACATGCATGTAAGCACAGTTACTCACACTCATGCATACACCTGCCTGCACACAATGGCCGTATTAGTGTGCGGCATAGACAGCTGTAAGCATGCAAGTGTGTGTGTGTGTGTGTGTATAATGAACGCATGTTGGCATCGAAGTAACCCAGCAAACATTTTTGAGGCGTTAAAAAGCCTATATGTGATCAATGACCAGCAGCTTGATGCCTAAGCTCTGAAGAAGGTGACGAAAACATTCAATATTAAATTTCTAAAAAAAAAAGTAAAAAAATTTGCATCGTGTTTATTTTTTCCTAAATGGTGAAATTTGTAATCAGATCATAAAATATTTAAAGTACATGCAACCATACGTTTGGTCGTATCCCTGCAGTTAAGGAGATATAGTTGTCGAAACAAAAATTCTTTTAAAAATTTCAAAAATTGCCAGCTATATGAAAACCTATTTTTTTTTAAGCACCGTTTTCGAGATATTTTCGAAAAACATGTTTTTGGGCACTTTTTTATCGACATAAAAGACGATTAGATCGAAAGGTATTGATGTGCTCTTGCCAGTGATGTATAATATGCAAAATTATTATTATTATTTAAGAAAAAAAAAAAAAGGTTGCCATTATCGTGTTTCTCGACCCCAAATTTCCCTAAAAAACACTTTTTTAGGAAGGATCATTTATCGTGTAAACTAGTGTAATTTATTGGACACTTAAAGTATTTTATTCCCTCATAAAGATTATCGGTTTTCCGACGGTTTTTTTAATTTTTGTGCAATATGTTTGCTTTTTTTATATTTTTACAATCTATCACTTCATAATAAGTAAATCTACTGGAAATTATAATTTAACTGAAAATATAGTTAAGCTCCACTAAGAAATATTCATTTTTTAAATGCTAAAAGTGTGACTACAAGCTTGAAAATATTTGTATTAAAATCTACTGCATTTTAAAAGATGATGTATTATATGTTTTTGACTTATATTGTCTCTATGTGCTCGATGACTTATAATAATTTAATAAAAAATATTTTGTGGCTTAAAAGAAAGAAGTACGGCAGTTTAGAATCTCAAAGAATTTTTTTTTAATAAACATGATACAAAATTAAGCTTTTTAGGTTCACACTTAATAAATTTTATTTTTGTTATGCTGAGTTTATGCAACAAAGTCAATACTTTAGATTGTTTCGAGTTATAAATATTTTCAAAAAAAATTTCGTTGATTGAAATCTTGCAGTTGGTTGAAGAAATATTATCATTTTGCTTCATTGACAGTATTGAACCTTTTAAGTTGAGCAGCAGTGTTCAAGTCATATCTCGTAAACGTACAAATTATATAATTAATTTTTATTAAAGCAAAAAGTCTAAGCATAAAGGAAAAAGAATCTATGCATGTTTCTATTAATTTTTTTTATAATATAAATTTCATTTCATAACATAAATTCAATAAAATAAAAATAATAAAAAATCAGTAAAATCTTTAATTACAGAAGTTGTGCCTTTTTTGTAAAGCCATAAGTCTATAAAAAAATCCCAATATATCAAGATAAAATTGGTTATAAATGATAGCTTCTGCATTGAATTTAAAACTAGTGGACCCATGTCTTGGCTGAACTATTAGAGGGATCAGACATGCTTTTGTGATACTCGAATTTTTGAAAAACAATTTATGGATTGTGCTTTAAAAATTTGTTTCCAAAATAATTTCAGTTGAAATTTTTAATTAAATTTTCTGTTTTTGTGTTTTTGAACGCGACATAATTAATTGTTTTTATTTTATTCGAATTTTTGGTAACCTATGTAGTAAGGAACATTTGACAATGATTCTGAAATGCCATTTAAAAAATTTTCCCAACACAATTTTCAGCTGATTTTTCTGGGTTATCTTGATTTCAATAATTTTAAATTTTGTGAGTTTTCTTAATCGTGAAAAATTGAAATAATTTTATAGTCACAAAATCAATTGCGAAATAAGTTAGTTAGTTTGCTTTATTTTTATAATTTTTAAGTTTGGCTTAAAGCTAGCCATTTAAATTTACAGAGTTAGATAAATAATCTTTTCAACTGGAACATAGTAAGGTATGGTATTATATGAAAAATTATTTTAAGTGTATTAACGTTGGCCCAAAGAAAAACAATTGTGAAATCATGCTTAATATTTTTGGTTTTGATTCGATATGAATTTTTTGTAGAGCTCACTTTATTTTTTGCTTTGAAAACATTTTGAGTACTAAAAACAATTGTCGAAACTTAAATTCTTTGCAATCTCAATCTGCTGCAATATTTTTCTACTGCGAATCGGTTCTTAGATAGTTGGAGCTCGAACAGTATTCAGCCTGTATTCGTATGCAATCTATCATATTCAAAACCTTCCCACGACTAAATACTTTCCACTTTCTATCTCGAGAGCGCTAAACTTGAGGCCTATTTTGTATTTATATAAACCTGCAACTTTTCTAACATTCAACAAATTTGCTTGCTGGGTTATGCCCCGCGCCTGTTCCTGAAGCTGCATGCGTTTGTTTGTTCTATCTTTGTTGGTATTCGTGCATCGTCTGTCTGCCACGTAATGCGTTTACGTAACTTTGTTACCATTTTCATTTTGATTGCATATGCTAAGCATTCTTTGATGTCACACATTCGCTTGGCTTACTCTCTCTCTTATTGTTTGTCTCTCTCTCTTTGTACGAGTGAGTACATGTGTGTGTGAGAGCGAGTGTATGCCAAGAATGAGTGTTTTAATTTCAACACTTTAAGCAATTTTATTGCTATATATATAAATTAATATTACTATATAAATTTGCAAGCAGGGCTAATAAAATTTAATGCACTTGCATTTGTCGCCGCTTAAACACTTTACAGATACTATCACACACACAGATACTCACAGACACATATGCAGACCTTGTCGGCACTCATACTAGCACCAAATGGCCAACAATGAGCCAAAAGAGAGCAACTGGAATGCAAGCAGCCCGCTAATAAAAACCAACTTTGCTTCTGCCACAACGACAACGACTTTGACTTTTCGCTTCCTATTTAGTGTCATACGAAAATAAAAATGAAAATAACGCTTCCAGCTACTACTGCTGCTGGCAACTCGGCAACTCGATGCCACAGACCGGGCTTGCCATGCCGCCGCCAGTAACACAATGAAATGTAGTTGAAAATTATGAAAATTATCTGCCACGCCATTTTTATGCCAGAAACTTTGCATCTAAATGTCCATAAAAGCGGAAGCGTCACGATGCGCATTCCACTGCAAAGTGAAAAAAAAAAACAAATGGCCAACTTTAATGTGGTCGTGAGTGACCGACTCGGGTATACCCGTAACGCACTTAAACGACTAGTTAGATATTTCTGTACAAGTCTGTGCCCTCCTAACTACCAATTTGTAGTTCCTAGATTGTAAATCGGATATGATACGCACGTAAGTGTAGATCCCATATTTGTAGATTACTTGTAATGAAAATAAATTTGGGGTTTCGAATTTTGGTTCTTTATTAATTGACCGATCGTTCTAATGACACCTTACACTTAGCTATTGCGATTTGACTAAAATCAGTTTGGTTGCTTTAGACCGATCGTTCCAATAAATGCTTAAATAAATATATAGCGCCAACTATGGTATGGTACTTATGGTAGCCATAAATATGCTCGATTGACCCTTAAAAGAAGACAATATAGTAACATTTATGCTTTTTTCTTTAAAGCTGAGATCCTTAATATCACATAAATAGACATGCTCGGAATAAATAAATGCAAAGCTGATATCGGTATGATCAATATCTTTGATGTACACATCAATCCTAACTTAGCTTTTCATTTTAGAAGCAATACAAATTTTTCAAATAGGCTTGATACGGAATTATCTCTAAAGTCTGGCGGTTGTATAGGGTGTGCTTTTAAGAGATTCTTTCAATCTATATCTTTGCTGTCCATACGTTCGATAAAAGGTTTTTAAACAAGCTTGATACCGAATTAGCTCTTTACAATTTGACAATTGTGACGATTATATCGGGTGTGCTTTTAAGATGTTTTTTTCGATTGATATCTTTGCTGTATATTCTAATCGTTACGGTTCATAATTTGTATACTTTTAAATTTACTATTCATTTTTGGAAGCAACATTTTTTTAAAAAATCGGCTTGGTCCGCAATTATTTCTACAAGTCTTGCGGTTATATCGGGTGTGCTTTTAAGAGGTTTTTTTAATCGAGGTTCGATAAAATGTTTTCAAGCAAGCTTGATACCGAATTATTGGCAATCGTATCGGGTGTGCTTTTAAGAGTTTCTTTCAATCGATCTTTGCTGTATATTCCGATCATTAAGTGCAATAATTTATATAAGCACTGTTGCTTATACATTTTTTTTTGAAAAATCAGCTCGGTCCGGAATTATCTCTATAAGCCTAGGGGTTATACAGGGTGTGCTTAGAAGAGGCTTCTTCAAACGATCTTTGCTTTAGACTCCAATTATTAAAAACTTGCTTTTCGTTTTAGAAGTTATACCATTTTTTTAAGTAGGTGTGACGCGGAATTATGCCGATTCTAAATTTGTCGAACTAATGGGTGTTCTTTTTTTTTCCAAAAATTTTTTAAATGAGCTTGCACAGGAATTATTATTATAAGTCTAGTGGTTACATTGGGTGTACTCTTTAGAGTTTTTTCTTCGATCGAAATCCTTCATGTGTACTTTAATTGTTGAATTCTATAATTCATATAAATATGTTTTTTAACCTATGCCCTATGCTCCAAATAGGAGTTAAAGGAACATATATATATATTTTAGTTTTAGAAGTAAACATTTTTGTAAATAACGGGTGTACTTTTAAGAGATTTTTTGTCCTGGCTGTGACTACTTTCTGATAGATGACAGCTATTATGTGTTCAGTATTATTATTATTATTATGTTTAGACCTTAAATCCATTTTATGAAGAAACTTGTGTCACCCAAGAATATGTGATTAAAATGGTTAAGCCAGCCATTAACTACCGATACCCTGAAATATAAAAGGTTTAGTGTAATTTATTGACTACAGGCATCATCCGTCCGCATTCCTTCAAAAAGAAATATGGCCAAAATTCATCATAATAAAGTTCGGTTTAAGGCTATGCACAAAAAATGTTCGTGCGTCAAAATACTTTGTAAGACATTTTGTTCCAAACAGGATAGAGCCAAATTGCGCGTTATATTTTAGAAGCAATACAAATTTTTCAAATAGGCTTGATTCGGAATTATCGCTATAGGTCTAGCGATTGTATAGGGTGTGCTTTTAAGAGATTCTTTCGATCGATATCTTTGATACCGAATTATCTCTTTACAATTTGGCAATAGTGGCGATTATATCGGGTGTGCTTTTAAGATGTTTTTTTCGATCGATATCTTTGCTGTATATTCTAATCGTTACGGTTCATAATTTGTATACTTTAAACTAGTCTAGAAATGCAGCTATACCCGGACCATAAATTTCATAAGTGTTGATGTCAATGTTTTTTTTTTTCTTGTATTTTGAGGTCATAAGAAGTTAAGCCAACATCGACATCAACATAAGTACACAAAAATTAAGGCTCTACATCAGATGCAATAAAAATTAAACCTCTTAAAAAAACACCCCATAGCTTCAGGTATCTCAGTGCTCAGACTGAACTTAACTGACAATATCGACTCAACTAATTATGCTGATCAATTGGGTGCACACTTTATCGATTAGGATAGACTTTTATCTGCCTGTAACATAAATTCGGATAAACTTAATAGACCTTTTTACGCTATGAGAAAAGGGTTAAAAAGTAAAGAGAAAAAAACCAAACTACAATTCTTGCTCTGCCATAAAAATAAAAGGCACACTCTGTGGGTCTGTGTGTGTGTGTGTGTGTGTGTGTACTTGATATGTACTACGTGTGGGCGTGGCTGTTACTGGCCAGTGCATTTGTAACGCCTCTGGCTCAACGTC
This sequence comes from Chymomyza fuscimana, assembly GCA_949987675.1. NCBI lineage: Eukaryota > Metazoa > Arthropoda > Insecta > Diptera > Drosophilidae > Chymomyza > Chymomyza fuscimana. The sequence goes on along the minus strand of OX465089.1, from coordinate 92,052,341 downwards.
TGGCTGTTTGCTGGCAGACGTCATGTCATCATTATAATAGAAATTAAGTGCAGTTGCAGTTGCAGCCAGTACATACTTTGGCTCTCGGAGCTCCTTTTCATCTTTTTGCCTTTTGTAATGGGTAATAGAATTAAAATTACTTGGACTCGTGCCACCAAGTAAGCCAATGCTAAAGACAGAGCTGGTGCCGTTGCCGGTGACGTTGCCGGAGACCCAGTCCAAGTCCGAGCCAAAGCTACGGCAAACAAAAGCGCAAAGTCATTAAAAACAAAGAGCCAAAGGCACAAGTCGCGCCAACTTTTGCATTTGTCAGACAACAAACATTCTCAATTTTTTTTTTCTTCTTTTGTTCTATTTTTAACAGTACAGTGAACAATGCTTAAAAGAAACTCAACGATTAAAGCGAATAAAGCAAATTATTGCTTAAATAATAATCGAGTGTAAATTACGATTTAATCGCATTTATTGCCATATTTTTGTTTTATATTTTATTTTTCGCTGTCTGCTACGTCACTGCACAATGCACATTGGAGAAGCATTTTTGAACTCCAACACTCATTCACTTGCACACTCTTTTATACACATTCATTTGCACACACACACACACAACACTCACATGTTTGCCATTTGACAGATGATTTTCCACATTTCAGTGAATCTTTTTATTTGTGTAGTCCCTTCATTTTATACAATTTATGCAAATGAAAATAAAATGCATGTTTATATTGCATTAAAATGCAAAAATGCAACAAAAAACAAGTTTTTAAAATTTAAATTTATTTTATAAAAGCCGCATTAGGGATGCTCTTCATGAAACTCCTAATATCAGAATGTTGCCGATTTTAAGTAGATAACTAGTTTGGCAAAATGATATCGATATTTTTAAAATGTCTGATTAAAGACAAAAAGAAATTGAGAAAAATCTTCCTCAGAATAAAATATGTTTTTTGAATAAATTTGATAAAAGATCACAAGATCTAAAAATACAAATAATTTTGTTCTAGAGATATAACTTTTTTTAAAAACTTCACCTCTGGCCTTTTACAATTCTCATATTGAGTATTCATAATAATATCACATTTTTCTTTCATACCAATAAGAACTATTATTTTAAAGGACGTTCCTGGAGCGAAATCAAGCAATTGACACAAAATCGGATTTAGATTTAGAAGATTTCAAAATTAAAACAAAAATCTTAGAAAAAAAACTATTAACTAAAATAATGGGATTTAATTTTTACTTGGGTCTCTTATGAAATTCTGAATTAAGTAAAAATAACTATCCAAAAAAATGCAAAAATTATAAAAAATAAATTTTTATTTTAATTTTGAGAAATTATAAAATTAATTTCAATTCATGCAAAAAATATAAAATATTAAGTATACGCCTGGAGAGAATGCATTGAAAAAAAAATTTTATATGACGAAAATAAATAAATTAATATAAAATTACAAAATTAACCATAAAAAATGTTTTTTTTTTTTAATTTTATATTTGCTTCTTGGTGCACTTCGATATTTGAAGATTTATCCACAAGCACCCAAATTGGAGATACTGAAGCACTGAAGCTTCGACTTTATTTTCACTTCTGTTAGGGGATCATCCAGAAATGACTTGACGCTGATTGTGACACAGTGATGGAATATTTTTGAAGATTTCCCATATGATCGTGACGTTTCGTCAGAACCCCCCTCCCGCGCTAGAGCGTCACGTAGTTTATGAATGATCCCGAGAATTGATCCAATGATTTAAACGCTAGTTAGACAAATATGATATTCTGTGAATAATTCTAGTCAAAAATCTACTGCGATTCATAACAAAATTTAAAATATTAAGTATACGCCTAATGAGTATTTGGCATTGATAACAAAATGTACTATGCTAAAAATCATTGAAAAATTATAAAAAAAAAAACAATTTTTTATCGAATATTTTTTTCGGTAATTTTAAACTTTCATGTTCTTGGAACAATTTGGCCAGATAAGCACTCAAATTAGATATTACACAGCCGCATTCAGTTGGAATTAAAGTTAAGTTTTAGGATAATAATCTTTGTCAAATATTTACTTCGATGCATACATAAATATAAAATGTTAATTGGAATTTTACATAGATTAAAAAATAATGGATTAATAAAAAAAAAATATGACATTATAAACAAAATACATTTATTATTGAATTTGTTTTTTTGCCACAAATTTCGAACTTGTATATTTTTGGTAGATAATTGTCCATTTCTAATGTTGACCGTCTTAAAATTTCTGTTCCGGAATGTGAATTACGTTTTCTGAGAACACGAAAAATTAAAAATTTAAAAATATACCTTATTCGAATTTTAAATTAAATACCATGGATTAATAACAAAGGTTCGAAACTTTTAATAAAAGCTGAAATTTCAGATATTTTTCAAGGGTTATCAAAAGTGCGAACATAAAATTGTCCGAAACAATAAATAAAATGTAGCTTATGAATTCGATAGTTTAACGTTATATTAAAATATCAATTAACTTTAAAAGTTTACGTTAAACTTTCGAAATCCAAAATGATTTTTAATTTATTTTTGACTCAAATAAGCCAATTTGATTAAAAAAAAAATTAAAAATATATAAATCTTTAAAAAAACACTAAAAACTAAAAATAAATTTGTAAATATTACCACTACGACAAAATTGTCCGATTTTTAAAAAATGGTCGAGACAGTTCTGAATACAATAAGTATTATAAAGCGGAAGGCAATCAGATATAAATAAGATTACAAAATTTCTTAAACAAATAATGCGCATTCGCCGTGTAGAACATAGAATCAAACTTTCCAACTGATCTCCACTCAATAAATAAATTCTTTTAACTCCAATTAAAAAAGTTTTTTATTTTCAACATAATTTTTTAAAAACTTTATATATTCGACTTTTTTGGCTTAGAAAATCGATAAAACCCAATGCATATGCTTTTGTTAGAGTATTAAAAAGCAGCGCATACCAAATAACCAACAGTGCATGGAACCTCAGCAATGAAAGGTGGTTCGCCACAAACGCACTGTCCACTGTGCACAGTGGGTTGTGATGCACCTCTGTTGGCCGTAAAACGTTGGTGAGTATTTCACCCATATAAGACAACCTCAAAAACCAATGCAAAAATATCTCTACAAAAATTTTATTTACGCGAAACGCAAAATTGAAATTTGAGGTAGACCGTGTGTCTGGTGCTCTGAAATGTCAGTGATTTGTATGTGAGAAAGATTATGTTGGTGGTAGTGTTTATTATTCACTGCTGCTTCTAGTGAAAAATTTTTTTATATACATGGGAAACTGTTCATCGACTCATTTTAATTAATTCTTTTGCAGTGGGAATGTTCAAAAAATTCACGGAACCGCGATTTTGAAGCTGAACAATACGAGAAGGCAACTTTTTGACACTACCATGGTCTTCCAGCGATTCTTTTCAAAAAAAAATTCTACTCCAAAAAAAAATACGTTACGTAGCCAACATAAACAGTGAGAGTCACTCATACGTACATTAGGAACCTTTGATCTAGATGAACCAGTTCGGACCACTATATCATGTAGCTGTCATAGCAACTATCCGTCAAAAAGAGAATCTGTAGAAAAAACTTTTTCATTTTCAAAGATATCTTCTTTTTTTTCCTCACATGGGTTTCTCACAAAGAGGTGGGGCACTGCGACCAGAAGATCTTTTGTACCGTACCCATATTTTAATGCAGAAGACTTTCCTCTTTCCGTATGAATAGCAGTATGTCTTTTGTTGGTATTGACCTAAGATCAAAAGGACTTATCCTTTCCTTTGCCATGTGACAGGCTCTGTCCCACACCAGCGCTGGGCAGTCACATTTGCCCATTTTCAGTAGATGGTATCTTATGGTGTGGTGCCCAGATAGGAATGCTACCAGGAGTTTTAAGTCCGCTCTGCCAAGACCTTTTGATCATATCCAGAGGTTTGGCAAGCACTTTTGCTTGTCGCAGCCCCAGTAAGGAGCCAGTATCTTCTATGTTCTCCAGCAGCCCATTTGTTTACCATGGTCTTGATTGTGAACCAACCAATACCACAGAAAGGCGCAGGAGATGAAAATATCGTAATAAGACATATTCATTTTTTTACTTTAATGTATTCTAAGATATTTAATAGTTTGTTCAATATTGAAATATAGTTTCATCCCACGAGATATTCTGGTCATGATCTTAAAATTTGTATAGTCTTATTTTAGGAATAATGATTCTTGTCTTAAGATTTGTTGGTCTCGTTCGAAATTAAGACTGTAGATTTTTTCACGGCTAATATTAAGATTCAAAATTCTTATTTTATGATTTGTTAGGCTCTAAAGAAATACTTTCATTCGAGAAAAGAACACAATTTGTTCTTAAACGATCCAAAAAAATCTTGCTTCAAGAATATTCCAATTCTCCCGACTTATCATAAGATTGAAGATTCTAATTTAAAAATTTTTTGGTCTCACAAAAAAATCCTTTGACACTTGAAATGAAAATAATTTGTTCTCAAATGAGCCAGAAAAATTTTTGTGGTCTCGATTTTAGATTGTTCCCGAGCTTATTTTAAGATGGAAGTTTCTTCTCGTTAAGATTTTTTAGTCTCAAAAGAAATCCGTCCATTCTAGAATGAAAACAATTCTTATCTTTAAGATTTTTTGGTCTCAAAATCTATTTTCAAGATTGTTCAAAATTTAAAATAAAGGTTGATTTTAAAATTTTTATTTTTCGATTTATTTCGGTTAAAATAACAAAAAATATCAACATTTTTTGAGCTTATTGAAAAAAATATTCCAGTTCGGCAGCACTCTTTAAATTAAATTTATTTATTTATTTTTATTTATTTATTATTATAAAATTTTGACTATTTATTTTTTTCAAGTTAATGTAATTTTTGAGAATTTTTTTACAATACAAATGTAAGCGTTAAAAAAGGATTAAAAAATGGCCAGCCCTAATTTGAAGCTTTTTAAAAAATTAATTCTTCATTTAGTTCATGAATTATAAAATATTAACTTAAAATAATAAATCAAGGCTCCAGGCCATGACAGAATATGCCATGCTACACTGAGAGCCATGCCAACTAAAGCTCTTCTTTTTATAACATTGATATTCAATGCTATATTAAGGACGCAACATTTCCCTGCCCAATGGAAGATTGCATGGATAACTATGATTCGCAAACCCGGCAAAGCGGAGAGTGACCCGGAATCTTACAGACCAATCAGTCTCCTCCCCACACTGTCTAAAGTATGGGAAAGACTGATTGCTAGAAGGATATCCGAAAACTTCGACACACTTCCTGATCATCAATTTGGATTCAGGGAAGGACATGGCACAATAGAGCAGATACACCGAGTCACGAACCACATCCTTCAGGCGTTTGACGACAAGGAATACTGCTACGGAGTATATGTAGACGTCAAACAAGCATTTGACAGAGTTTGGATAGTTGGTCTTCTGTCTAAAATTAAAAAAATACTTCCTGCTCCATTTTTTCATCTATTAAAAACCTACCTAGAAGACCGAAAATTTTATGTTAAAATAAAAGAATCTATATCTACGGAAAGGAAAATGAGAGCTGGCGTACCACAGGGAAGCGTCCTGGCCCCTCTTTTATACAATTTATTCACGGCGGATATCCCGACCCCTAGGGAGCTCACAGAAACCGTTAAGAACGGAAAACTAATGATAGCTACATACGCAGATGACTTGGCAATTTTTCACTCTGCCTCCTGTGAGTACGAAGCAGCAGATGGAATTCAAGAGTACCTATACCTACTTGAGAGATGGGCTTACAGGTGGAACATCTCCATGAATCCAACTAAGTGCCAGGCAGTTCTATATACCCTAAGAAAAAAATCATCACCTGCTGTCTGGTTAGACAATCAACCACTAAAACTACAAAAACAAGCTAAATACTTAGGAGTTACCCTTGATAGCAGACTGACTTTCAGACAACATATAGAAAGCACAGTCAAAAACTGCCGGCTAAAGATGTCTAAAATGAACTGGCTCATGAACCACCGTAGCCGTCTTCCTCTCCGATGCAAAAGAGCCTTATATAAAATGGTAGTGGTTCCAACCTGGAGATACGCTATCCAGATCTGGGGTATGGCGGCTCGCTCGAGTCGCTCACGTATTCAGACACTCCAGAACAGGGCCTTACGCCTTATTACTGGGTGTGAATGGTATGTAAGGAATTCGACCTTGCACCACGACCTCAGACTGGAGACCGTCGAACTCCAGATAAATAAGCACACAAGCCGCTACAACGAAAGGCTAAAAAGACATCGTAATAGGCTGGCAAAAGGCCTCCCAAATGAAAATCCTATAAAAAGGCTTAAAAAAAGAAGTTTTAAAAATCTGCTCCAACAAGCGCCGAACTGAAAGAAAACGAAAAGAAGACCGACAGAAAAGCGGACCAAATGATGGCCTCCTGATTGACAGGACTCCTTAACACTCCTAAGACATCTCTAACTAAACAAGCTGGATTGGCGATCATAAAATAGGAAACCTGCAATTCATAAAAATATATGTATTTTTGAAAATTTTGCAAAATAAATACAATAAAAAAAAAAAAATAATAAATCAAAAAATGAAACCTAAGTATTTATATGGTTAACTCCGGCGCTCGGTTTAAATACTAATAATAAATATTTATTTTTTTATAACAAATATACATGTGCTTACCCAAAATGTATTAAGAAAAATTTAATATATTAATTTTTATACATGAAGCTTAAGTTTTATTTTAATCATTTTTGGTAGCACCATGCCATTTTAAATAAACACAAAAATATTTTTTTAGTTTCTAATTTTTTTGCGAAATGAATTAATTGCATTAAGTCTTAAATTTTTGTATTTTGATAGATTTTTAATACAATAAATATAAATATATTTGTGACAATGCAGGTCAATGGGGCAGCATTTTGAGATTTTTGCCAAAAAATACCAAAAAAATAAAAACAAATTATTATTGATTTTTTATATATCAAGGCATCCTGTAACAAAAAAATACTATATTGCATTTAATGGTATTGTATTAGTAACAAATCAGCCATATTCTAAGAAAAAAATTCTTGCAATTAATACAGATAGATAAAGTATTCGAAAGTGTTATTTTAACGATGTTTTTTAAATATTTCTAAACAAATATTAAATCCTTTTTGGTTTTTTTTAAGGCTACCTCCTGCAATGCTCTTTTCCCCCACATTAAACACACATAGTTTCTAACATTATTGCACAACATTATCATCGATTTTGCGTCAAGGACTTAAATGTCAATAGACCAAACCAAACTATTGTCCGTATCCGGGTCTTTCTATTATGACATATCCATTTGTCTTAATGAGAAACCAAATTGCATGTCATAAGTTTCACTAGATGACCACCAAAAAAACATAAAGTTGCAACAATTGTCGCAGTTTGCCCCAAAGCTGATCAAAAAAAAATATAAAAATACTTTCGCAACAAGAGCAATAAGTAAAATATAAAAGTAAATCAAAAACTAAAAGTAGAAAAAAAAAGTGGAGCAATACTTAAATCACAAACTAAGTGACATAATAGAGCCTGGCGTACTCTGCTGCGATTTTGCTGCAGGCACAAAAACAACGCGTCAGGACAATCAATTTAATTTTATGGGGAACCAGCCAAAAAAAAGACACTACTACAACAACAACAACAGCGACATCAGGACTGCAAATGTCCTTGACGACACACACACAGACGAGCAGATGCCAATATGGAGCATCAAATAAACATAAAGCGACATTCGTTTGACCGACATTGGTTTATGGGTCACATCAACTAGTTATAGTTATGGGGCGCAACAATCGAAGCTTATAGATACTTACTATATATAGCTGAGTGTGTAAGCGTGAGTGTGTGTCTGTACGCAGAGTATCTGTGTGCGAGGGCAGGCTGGCAAGTTTGCGAAACACTCTAAAAAATAATACGTTTTTCTTTGCCATACAATTTTCTTTTAAGATAGGCATTTGTTTGAGAGATGATTTAAAAAATATATCTTTTAAACTTTATATAACGATATAACCATAATAACAGATAACACTAGTTTACACGAAAAATGAACCATCCTAAAAAAGTGTTTTTAGGGTAGTTTGGGGTCGAGAAACACGAAAATGGCAACCTTTTTTTTTTCTTAAGCACCGTTTTCGGGATATTTTCGAAAAACATGTTTTTGGGCACTTTTTATGTCGTGATTTTTCGTTCATGGTTTCATAACATCTACAGTTCCTATACGATTTTGAAGATCTTAGACTCGAAATGTTATCTCTGGAAAGAGGACATCAATACCTTCCGATCTAATTGTCTTTCATATCGATACAAAATTTTGTTTACGAGTTATTGAGGAATAACTGAAATAAGTGCCCAAAAACATATTTTTCGAAAATATCTCGAAAACGTTGCCATTTTCGTGTTTCTCGACCCCAAATTACCCTTTTTTAGGATGGTTCACTCGATGGCCCATAAATTTGTAAACTAGTTTGAATGAATAATTAAAGCAAAAACTTTGCGACGAATAAAAAAAAAACATCGGTGTGTTCAGCTATCCTTTTTTATAAAGGGGCTTCGCCTCCTGCTCGCTGCAAACACGAACACCCACTCCTGACTCGCTTCGTAAAGCATTCGTTCCCGACAAAAATCAGTCTTATCAGACGTGCTCCGAATTTCACAAAATGAAAACGAATAATTATATTTAAAATTCAAATTTCATTGTTGTCGAAAACTTCTTTTATTAAAACTATCGATAAATTCTCATGTTTGCTTTGCTTTAAACAGCTGAGCCATTTATTTTCTTAAAAATTATTTATTGAAAACTAATTGGATATTTTTATCAAAAGTCTTTTTTTTTTGTAAAATACATCAACCCGGTCGCTCCTATTAGTTATCGATATTGCAATGTGAGCATGTAAACATTATTAAAATTAAAAAATAAATTATTAAAAATTAATTTCTATAAATATCGTGTTTAAAACTGTCATAAGTAGAAACTAAGAATATCAAAAAATATTTAAAAAATGAATTCAATGCATACGAACACTTTTGAACCGATTTTGCCAGTTCATTTTGATTTCTCTTGCAATAAAGCAATCGAATTCAAACCACATAAAAAAATCGTTTTGGTATTATTAAAAGCACCAAACATGAGAAATTAAAACGAATCCAAATATTATATTCGCATGTATATTTTAGTGAGAAATGTCCTTAAAAACAACATAACCGAAAATTGTAGCGAGGAGCACCATGAGGACTATTAACTTTTTTATACACATAATAGTGAGATATAATTGATGTAAACTATGCTATGGGCATTCAAAAAAAAAAAAATATAGCCATAACCTATGTCGACTGCTCTGAAGAAACCCATTGCTACTTTCCACAGACGTCAAGAGAAAAGGTGACTATCGACTTTCGCTAAGAACATGATATTCTATTTTATATTTACCAAGTTTATCATATATAATAAATTTTGTGATGAAAAATAAGACAACCAGCAATTAAAAATGGAAAATAATTTAGTATTTCCACATTTTGTGAGACCGCCTAATTGTTTCCAACTTTCAAAAAAAAAAAAACTACGACTAAGGCAAATTCCTTGTTGCACCCCGCCCAAGTTATCATCCATAGGTACAAGATGAAATATTCCTACTTATTAGCAAAAACTCATTTAAAATTGTCATCAGATCAAGTTTCATTTGTGAACGTTTACTGGGTTGACTATTTCTTATTACATCACTAAACAGACAACTTTTCAGCCTGCCCTCGTACATATGTCTGTTATGCTATGCTATAAAACAACGTGTCTTCTTCTTGGCTCTGTTTTTATCTATTTCGTCAGCTTTTAGTTTCGGGCTTGACTGCACCATTGACACGTGTCCGCCATTTTCAATTTATGACTTACTATTTTGCCTTGGATTTGGGTTTTTTTTTTTGTTTCTTTCTGACAGGGATTGAGGTAGTTCGAGTAGCTATTCCTGTATTCCTGCCCAAAAGATAGATAAATCAAATCAAATGAATTTGATTTGTGTGCAGGAAATTGTCACTAAAAATAAAAAACATAAATGTAATTTCCTGCAAGTACTTAGAGCAAAAAGTTTAGACGAAATGCCAGACAAACTGTGCATCTAGAGGGGGTATATCCTGCACAGGGGACAGGTAAGCATTGAGTTTGCTATGATTAAGGTGTAGCATGTTTATGGGGAATTTTTTACTTTTACAAACATCCGGCATTAGACAGAGTGTAGGACTTGTATGTTAGTTTATGGTTTAAATTGACAGCTTCGGAAGAAATTGACAGTTTCACCTGTCACCTGAGCTTTAAGGAGCTGCAATTGGAGCGGGACTAGTATGACTTTAGAATATCTCAAAATTGGATGTTTGAAAATTTTAGATGGAGTCTCTAAAGTAAATAACTAATTGATTAAGTTTAGTGACAATATAAAAAAATGGAGGGAGGTGCTCGAATTTTAGTAGGGTTTGTTAAAGACCCATACGCAGCTCGCATATTTTCGCACGGAGTGACAAAACTTCATATAAAAAAAAATCCCAAGTGGGAACTGCGTATGGTCCTTAAACAATAAAATTTCACACCATTTTCAGGCACAAGTTTGGTTCATAGATTTATTTATATATTTTTTTTTTTGAGTTTAAATCATAAAAGTATTTCGAATTTTTATTTGGTAATTTTAAAAAATAGAAACTATTTTTATGTTTATTTCTTAAATTAATCATTAGGACGACATTTCATTCCAGCAGTACCTACTAAAGGCCACACTGCGAAAGCCATTTTAACATCTACCTGGCCATATTGAAAATCTCTGTAAAATCTCTGTAATTTTTATATTATTTCCGATACTTCATAAGCAAATATTGTAAATCATATATTTTTTACATTTTTTAAATAAAATATATATAAATTGCTGCGTAGAATCCGAATACGGGGTCAGAATTTGAGGTTATGTACCCGAAAAACTGAATTTTTTTCCTACTTTTGAGATTATGTACGTGGTGCAAAAAATTTTTGTGGTCTGTGGTCGCTGCGAACGAATATGAAGTCAGAAACATAAATAATAATAATAAAATTTTCAAGAGAAATTACATAGTAACAAATTATTGTCTCAAAGGCTTAATGCAAATGCTAATGACGTCGATGGGATATATTTCGCAACTTCGAATAGCCAGAACTTTGCGAAAAAAAATCGTGATTGATCTCTTGAACTCTTAAATTAAAGGGTAAGAGTGGTATTAAATGATGTTACTGGAGAAACAGACCGCAAATTTTTTGCACCCTGTACATAACCTCAAAATTCTGAAAAAAAACGCCGTTTTTCGAGTACATAGCCCCAAATATCTCATAGGCCAATTCTGACCCCGGATTCGGATTCTACGCAGCAAATTACTTCGAAAATGACCCTTAGCTTTCCAACAACTCACATGACCCCGGTATTTGTAGTCCTGTGTTATCAACATGAATTATGTTTAATTTTATATTATAGTGAGCATAAACATGTGACGACGTGCTAGCGCCATCTAGCGACAAAAGCTCGAAAGCACATACAACATTCCACCATATAGATATAGCTATAAAATTAAGATTAAATATGACCAAATAATGGCTATGATCACGAAAAAGCGCCATCTAGCGACAAAAAAACCCGTAAGCCCAAATTGATCGTTTTATCACTGGATACTAGTGTTGTGTAAACATGACTGACTTTGATGAGTTAGCTCACTTGCTCAGTTGCTCACTCAGTGAGCAGTCTTGCTCAGTTGCTCAGTTACTCACTCAGCTCAGCTGTTTATTCTCGGCAGTTAAGTGAGTAGTGAGCAACTGAGCCAAAAAGAACAACTTTGCTGAGTTAACTCACTCGCTCACTTTAATGAGTTGCTTATTTTTGCTCACTCACTCATGAACAACCCAACACTACTGGATACATTATTCCATCTTGTGGCAAAAAATTAATTATTAATATATGGCCACACTAAACTAAAAATGTATGATGGCGATGATGACGACGACGGCGACAAGGCGCCATCTAGCGATAAACACTCATAATCACAATTTGTACATTTTGGCAAGATGCCCCTCCTTGTCGCAAAAATTAATTATATAGGAAAAAGGAAAAATGATTTAAACAGTCCACCTTCATGACTGCAACTGAAATTCTTCTTTAATTCCATGCATCGACCATATGTTTAAGGTATTACATGCACATCTAAAGATATGTTTGCAACATATGCATATGGCTATCGATTGCTCGATAAAACCGATTTGCTGCATTTTGGACCACAAGAAATGCCAAAATATGCGGCGTCTGTATGCAAATTACCGAAAAAAGCCCAAAAACTGTGCAAAACGAGTTATCAAAGCGGCTCAGAGGCTATAAATGGCGCCCACAGGCAAACAAAAGGCCCCCCAACATAGCTCCACACTCCAGCACCCCGGAATACACCTGCTAACTAGAAATAACTAACCGTAGTCTCATTTTTAACCGGAATTGGTCAGTACGTAGGGACACAGACGCAGGAACTCAATCACCAGCAGCGGGGCAGCTGGCACAGTGGGGCAAGTGTGGGGGTGTAACGATGCTTCATGAATAAACCATGAGCGTCAACGGCAGTTAGCAAAAGCAACAACAACAACAACAACAACAGCAGCAGCAGCAGAAGCAACTGCCCAAAGCCAACTTGCATTGAAACCAACTTCAATTCAACTGCGTTCTAAGCAGCCTACAGGCTGTGTCCTTCATCCGTTTTCTGTTTACGCCAACGCAACGCCGCCCCCTTGGCCCATTTGCTCTGTTGGCACTCGAAACTGCTTAGCATATTTTGCACTGATGGCGGTTTTGGCACGTAATGCCCAACGTAGTAGAGTTAGGGACGCTGTGCCGCTGCCATAGCCATTGGTGTGCACTAAAAGTCTTAATTATTTCAAAAGGTATTTTTGGCACACACACACACATGCGGATAGAGACACACACATGCTTAACGCTTTTTACAAAATGGCTGCTGGACCATTGGACGCCATTGCCTAAGTCTGGCCTTTTATGCTACTAGTGCTAGTCGACAGCTGTGGTTTTTGGGGTGCGCTGTTAAAGTATCTACAATCTCTGCAATCTACACTTGTTTGCACTATATAGAAAATTGCAACTTAAAGATACTTTAAAGTGTACACATAGCTGGCACAGACAACAAAAGCAGTGGTGTGGATGGTTTTTTGCTTAGAGGGTGTGAGTGGAAAAATAGGATTAAAATATAAGAAGAAAGGGTGTAGCTGACGCTTTTTAAAGAGTAATTATGCTCGATGCGATTCAACGCACAATGGGCCACGTAGCCAGATTTTGGCCAAAAGTCCCCCAGAAGAAAGTCAAAATTTTAACAAAATGGCAATTTAATATGATTTTACACATATTAAGGTATCCTGTGCAAAAAGCATTATTAAATTATAATTAGCTGGTTTTAAGTTAATGGCAATCAAAGTCGATATTTTGTATTTTATGAGCTTTCGCGATAATTTACAGAAAAAAAAACCTGCATTTACTATGATACATGTAGTTAAAAAATCTTCATTCACTTTATTATTTATAAATATTACTGCAGAAAAAAAAATAAAAATGAGCTTAACAACTTTTCGGTTTTAAATATATTCGAGTAGTTACAAAGATTTTGTTTGTTTTTTTATCATTTGGCTAATATGCTTTAAGGGTACCTCCGGCTACCACTCGACATTTGATCGAAAAAAATTTTATAAATTTTTTTATATATATTACAAGAAAATGTAATTCTTCACGATTTTCGGAAATTGAATTTTGTATCTAAAAGTTGAATTTAAAAATTGAAATTTTACTATTTTTGGAATTTTTTAGCTGCCAAAAGTATGCTTTAATAACCATTTTTTCAAAAGTTGTACTAAAATGTAAAAAAAATGTACAATTTGAAAATTTTATAGGACACTTACAAAGATGCAAATCAAAAAATGTAAAAATTATCAATTTCGAGGAAAAAACGTAAAAATTTATATATGAATTTTTGAAATTTTTTTTTCGGAAATTAAAAGAGCCTGCCAAAAAAATTATAACTTGTAAAAACTAGATTGATTGGTGGTGTCGTCTTTTTGTAATTGGCTTGGAAAGCTGAAACTGTTGGTGGCTTTAACTCCAAAACCATGCAATATTTTGGGTAAAGGCTATTTTTCAATGTATGTGGAGCTCATATCTACCTACCCCTGTGTGAAATATGGTCCCATTCCAATTAACGGTTTTTTTTTAATTAGGTTAAAAATTTTTTTTGTATTTTTTAAATTTTTTTTCTAATTTTGGTCTAGATTATCTATATCTTAAAAAAATCTGAGGAGGCTCAAACTTTCCAGAAGACTAGTTCAATAGTTTACGAACACGTGCGTAAAATTTCATCACTTTAAAAAAATTATTATGGAAATACCACATTTTTGGCCAAAATATGACAATCTAGGCCCACAGTGCAACGTAAAAAAAAACAAAATTTTCCAAAATTTCAGATTTTAAATTCACAACAAAAAACCACAATTAAATAAAAAGTAAAAAGTTTGTATTGGTAAAGATTTTGTTTGCCATCATCAGGTTTGAAAAATTATTTGGGGTATTTTTTTGTTTCTTATCCAACAAATCTCTTTGTACCTTTTAGACTTAAAGTATGGAACAAATTTTTGGCTCCTTAAAAATATGGAATTATGCTCAATTGGGAGGACAAATATGTTCTATCAAAATTTCCTATGCCTACAAAATTATCAAAAGTTAAAGCCACAAAAATCACTACCAATTGAGCCCCTTGAGACATTGCCCCAACTACGCCACTGGCTGAGTGTCTGCTGCTTCTAACCAACAAAATTCAAACAACACGCAATTTATCTTATATCATATTTTATAAACTATATATTTTTGAAAAAACATGCATTTTGCATTTAAGCAGTTGCAGTTTGCCGCTTATCAGAACATTGCAGCTGGCACAAACAAGCAATGAAGAAGAAGAGGAAGCAGGAGAAGAAGCAGAAGTTGAACTGAGCAAACAATTTGAGCCACTTACAAAAAGTCTGAATTTATGCTTATCCTTTCGTAACAGCCACTCTCAAGAAATGCAACTAAATGTAATCGAAGTGAAATGAAAAATAAAAATTAAATATCCTTAAAAATTTAACAATATTTAAAACTTATAGTTTTGTGTTTACGCAATATTTGTAAGAAATTTTCAATAGTCGAACAGCTGTGGCAACTTTTTTTTGGCAATTCCTAGCCTTATTAATGCTCCGTTGATTCCAAGCTGAGGTCTTTGTTGAGTTTAAAAATTTTATACTTAGGCCTAACTTTCAAACCTGTCTCTTTTAAGCAAAAATATCTCTTAAATATGGAACATTGGAATTTAAAGCATATACATAAATAAAATTTTAAATTTCATAAATTAATATTTTTTTAGTTTTTTTATAAATTTCAACTCTAATTTCTTTCTTTCTTTATATATTGCTTATAAAATTATTTTATTCAATATAAGAATCCAATTTTTTAGAAAATTTGATCCTATCACAAACTAAGTTATGTTTAGTGGAATTTAAAGCATATACTTAGATAAAACCATCAACTCATTTAAATTTTTTAAATTTCAAAAATTAACATTTTTTTAGTTTTTTTATAAATTTTAACTCTAATTTCTTTTCTTCTTTATTTATTGCTTATAAAATTTTTTTATTCAATTTAAGAATCCAAATTTTTAGAAAATTTGATCCTAACACATACTAAGTTATGTGTAGCGATTTATTTCTTCTTTCAATATTGGATAATAACCTTATTTACTTATTGGTTAATTGCCAATAAATAAATAATACAAACAAAAAATATATATAAAATTGACAAAAAACATACATGAATAAATTAAAAAAAATGTTGCATACTTTCAGTTGCTGAATTAAACGTCACAAAACGTAAAATAAAGTGTAGCATACTTTCAGTTGCCATATTTTTTGCACCAACTGCGTTTTAATTATATTCGCTTAGTATTCAAAATATCAGTTGTAAATCAGAAGTAATAAAATCTTGAAATTTGGCTGAGCTTAATTTTGTAATTTAATGTAAAAGCTGAATTCAAATTTTAATACAAAAAAATTGACATTTTATGCCTTATGCTTAAAGTTAAAAAGTTGTTATGAAATAAAGCCAAGCTCAATATATATTTTTAATTTAAACAAATTTGAATTTAATTTTATGCAAATTTCAAAATATGTTTGCCATCTGCAATGTCTATTCGCCTGGTATTTTGAATAAGAAAGCATCTTTATCATAAGTAAATTTTAAAAATATTCGCACGGAATGACAAAACTTCATATTAAAAAAAAATCCCATAATTTTTAATTAACGATCAACAAAAATTCTGCCTAGCTTAACGAAAATTTTTGAGTTTGACGGAAACTGTGAATAAATTTAAGAAAATATGGACTCCTCTGCGTTTTCTGCTCTTTTATTTTAAATTTTTTTTTATGTTTGATAGTATGTAATAGTTCTGCTTTAAATATAGGTACCATATAAACAAGAATTAACAAAACTAGTCGTTATAAATTTTTGACTTTTACTTAATTTGAATTTAACGCTTTTGTGTTTCTCTGATATTTCACACAAGAGAAAGCTGTTACAATTTTTTATAAATTTAAAGCTCAACAATCGAGTTGGGGGCGGGGTTTTCTCGGAACATCTAAATATCCGACAGTCTTTCCGGCTCCCGGATCACTGTAGTGTCTTTCAGGCAGAGATCCTTGCTATAACCGAGGCTCTAATCTGCTTAAGAAACGCAAGTCCTGATAACAGGATAATAAATATCTACTCAGATAGTCAGGCAGCTATTAAATCACTTCGTTCGCTATCATCAAACGCGACGACAGTCAACAACTGCCGCAAATCTATTCAAGAGATGGCACAGCAGTTTGTTATTAGCCTTATCTGGGTGCCAGGGCACCAGGATATAACAGGCAACGAAATAGCAGATGAATTGGCCAGACACGGCACGACTATCACCCTCCTTCCGGATAAAGAGGTTATACGTATGCCGATGGCCACTTTTAAGCTACATACTAGGGAAAAGTTTAGCTTTCTTGCTCAAAGTATGTGGAATAACACTCCTCAGTGTAGGATTAGCCGCCAATTATGGCCAAATATCAATGCAAAACGCTCTTCGAAGCTTTGCAGTATTAACCACTCACAGTGTTCGGCAGTTGTCAGAGCGATTACCGGACACTGGCTTGTGGGAGCACACGCTGGCAGATTAAATGCTCCGAGTAATGACTTTTGTAGAAGTTGCAAAGATGAGGAAGAGCTGGAATCAGTTGAACACTTCTTCTGCTCCTGCGAAGCTCTTAGTAGACGCAGGAAAAAGCACCTGGGATACTATTTCCTCCAGAATCTAGCGGAACTAGAGTCAACTTGTCCGAGAAAGATTGCGAGCTACATTGCTGCAACGGGCTGGGACCCTTTTTGAAGATGATATAGGAGTAGGGAAATATATGTGAAAAACATAAGAGATTCGTGCGGTGTCACAAAAGGCCGACCCAGGCCTAAGTATGCTGGCTTTAAGCCAGCAGCCGCCCCTAACCTAACCTAACCTAACCTAAATGCGAAATGTTTTTAATTTGAAAACACTTAATTTTTTATGATATTTAAACGTGCTTTAAAATATAACCAAAAATCTAAAAATGTTCAAAGAGTCCCGCCCTTTAAAGCTCCACTACTAAATTTGCAACCAAAATAAAACAATTTACCTAATTATGCAACATGTTACAACTCCAACCAACAAAAAAATTCGCAATTTGAATGCTTATCATAAAAGCATTAAGAAAACGTAATTATATGCAACACATAATAGACATCTTTCAAAAAGCTTTCAATGGCCATTATATAATATTCATTTAATAAACACATTCATATTAAATTTCCGTAATAATAGCTTAACTAATTAGCAACATGAGCCATACCTGGCGCATACTTGATATGAATACACTTGAAATAATCAGCTTAAAGCGTACAAGTATTTCTAATGCTTTCTATAAGTAAAATGAGCTAAAGTCTAAATGTTTTGCACTAACCTGATTCCGTGCGCATATAAATGAGTTAAAATACACACACACACACACACGCAAAAAAAACACAATATGTAGTCACTTTACGAGGACACACAAGAAATTCCAGGAGTTTTATACTTGAGAGTGTCAGAAACAGAAAAACAGGTAAAACGGTCTGAGAAAACATATAACAAGCAAACATAAACAACAGCAAACACTTTTATACAAGGATACAAAGAGGGAACATGCGCAATTTTCAAGTTGTTGTTATCAAGTATACGTCGAGTTGTCGGGTAAGGCAGTCGTCATCATCATCACAATCATCATCATAGTCATCGTTATCTTTATCAGCATCATCATTATCGTCATCGTCATCAGCATTAGCAACATCATTCAGACAAAATGCCACAGCAACCGACGACGCTACGGCTACGCATTCAAGTGACTTAATTAAACGTTTTCCTAGCACAGATAAATACGCCTAGGTGTATCTGTGTGTATGCTGTGTCAGTGTGCTAGTACGTGCGTGAGAGTGTAAGTAAATCGGTGTATACGAATGTTAAAAGGCAATTCAAGCTTGGCAAAAATGAACTCGTTAGAATGAATGATAAGCGCATATTCCCTGGTTGTGCTTGTATGTAAGTCAGTGACGTAGATAGAAGGATAAATGGGGGATAGAACCCTCTTTTAAAAGATATTTCACTTTTTGAATACGACCAATAGACCAATCCAGCAAAAACCTTAAGATGATCATGATTATCATGGCCATTAATTAAAATGTTTATACTTTATATTTTGGGATAATGGTCCAGGGATTGTGCCCACTGTACACTGTAAATTTTTTTTATATATTTTTTTAAGGTTTTCGATATTTTTAATTTTTAAATAAGTTTTTCTATGATCTATATAGTATGAATATGATATGAATATGATTTGAATATGATATGAATATGATATGAATATGATATGAATATGATATGAATATGATATGAATATGATATGAATATGATATGAACATGATATGAATATGATATGAATATGATATGAATATGATATGAATATGATATGAATATGATATGAATATGATATGAATATGATATGAATATGATATGAATATGATATGAATATGATATGAATATGATACGAATATGATATGAATATGATATGAATATGATATGAATATGATATGAATATGATATGAATATGATATGAATATGATATGAATATGATATGAATATGATATGAATATGATATGAATATGATATGAATATGATATGAATATGATATGAATATGATATGAATATGATATGAATATGATATGAATATGATATGAATATGATATGAATATGATATGAATATGATATGAATATGATATGAATATGATATGAATATGATATGAATATGATATGAATATGATATGAATATGATATGAATATGATATGAATATGATATGAATATGATATGAATATGATATGAATATGATATGAATATGATATGAATATGATATGAATATGATATGAATATGATATGAATATGATATGAATATGATATGAATATGATATGAATATGATATGAATATGATATGAATATGATATGAATATGATATGAATATGATATGAATATGATATGAATATGATATGAATATGATATGAATATGATATGAATATGATATGAATATGATATGAATATGATATGAATATGATATGAATATGATATGAATATGATATGAATATGATATGAATATGATATGAATATGATATGAATATGATATGAATATGATATGAATATGATATGAATATGATATGAATATGATATGAATTTGATATGAATATGATATGAATATGATATGATAGCAAATAAATATAAGTATAATATAAATGTTGTACTCAATGGCTTAAGACCTAGTTGACTAGTATTATCAAAACTGTATTTCTGTCTGTATTTCAAGCTCAAAATCACGTCAAAGATTTGCGTCAAGCTCAGGAGGAGGAATTCAAGCCAGGGACGATGAGTTTTTTGAGTCCAAAAAAAATCGTTCAAAATGTTGTGCAACATGAAATACAAAAGTGAGAATTAAAAATTTTGTAAACTTAGTTCTACAATTCTGGCAAGAATTATTGAAATTTTTGCTGACCCCTAAAAAAACGGGTGAGTACAACTCAACTTGATTGTCACTAAATCTTACACATGCCCTAAAAATTCAAATCGAAAACCGTTCTGTTTTCTATCGCCCATGAGAATTGTGCTTACCGTTCATGCCTCAATTCACCACTGTTTAATTTAGTACATATAACTTAATAATAAAAATACTGCTGTCTTAAGATGTTTATATAGAGTTTAATCGTTAGTCACTTGTTACCCCCTTGCAAAATAAAATATATCTACGTCACTGTTGCATGTGAAGCACGTTCTTACATATAAATTGCCCACGAATACATGTAGACGGTACTTCAATCTATTTGAAATTAATGCATATGACCCCAAGGGCAGACACAGGTCATTGTCGTTTATTGCTCCACACACACGAACCACAACCAAAACTAAAACCTGAACCAAACTACAAAAAATGTGCCAAGTGCGCCTTTAAGCATGCTACAAATCTGTAGCAACTTTTCCTAAATCCAAAGTGCATTATTAACACTTCAATGCAGAAATACTTTGCTGTGTGTCTGTATGTTTTTGTGTGTGTATTTTTTGCACCTAAACAAAAATGTCCGAAAATAGGCCAGTTATTGGAAAACAGCTTTTCACAACCGCAATTTGTATTTGCTCTAAACTTGCGAAGCCTCGCAAAAGCAGTTTGGCTGCCATTCAGGCTTACCTTATAGAGCGCTTGTTGCGTAAATCCCACTCTATACAAACTTTTTTCTTTATTTTCATCATTTTTCTCTATATTTTTGCTGTATTTGTTGTATTTCTGTGGCAGAACTTTTTAACGATAAACTATAACAGGCGCACAATAGCTTGAGCAAAGTTTGAGAGTAATTTTTGAACAGAAATTTTCCTGCTAACGATCAACTTTTTGCCGAGAATGCACGAGTCTCGAAAATTGGCCGTATTTGTTGTCGATATGGCTTGACTCGATGTCGATGAGTGAGTTAGTCAGGTATTCAAGTACCACACGGCGTATGAGTTTTGTGCTACAAATAAAAAATAAGCCATAAAGCCGTTTAGCTTTAAAACATTATGCATAAAAGCAAAGAATTTTTGACCCACTGGCGTTGTGACAAACTACTGTCAGGATTGTTTTTGTTTTCACTTTCAATAGAACTTTGCGAAAATCGATTTCCCACGGCAATTAACTCTTGGCAGAAACTTGCAAATGGAATTCACTTGCAAACTAAAAAAAACATGAAATTTGCCTTTGCAAGGATTTTATTAATTACAAATAGTAATAAAATATTTAAAAGTAACACTGCCATCTGTAGCATTTAACTTTTGGCAGGATTTGGCTTTAATGCGTTTTTAACCATTTGAAAATAGTTTTAAGCTGTCATATCTCTCTTGAAACGTTAATCGAATCACAATTTGGCTTAAAAACTTGGATACGGACTTTTAAGCAGGTTGAAAAAATGTTCAAATGCTGATTATTTATTTATAAAATTATAAGAAAAAGAATAGGCCTTCAGGCTGGCCATCCAGATAGATATTCTGAACCATAACCCAGCCGATTTTTGGAGGCTGGATGATTTCAATTCTAGATGATAAAGCTAGCTGTGTTTAGTATTAGCCTGAAAGGATTTTACGCTCTGAATGATAAGACTAACTGAGTATTGTATAAGCTTGAAAGGTTTTTGATTTCCGAGGCTAGACTTTTATTGTTAGTTTCATTCTTCTCTTTGGTCATGCCTATCCGACAGGGATGACATCGTTGAAAAGTAAATCTAAATTTTATTTTTGTTCCACTTTATGAAAAGCTCTTAACTCAAGAATTAAAAAAAAAAATAATCTTAGCTTTGGATGGGCTCCCACTTGTTAACCTTTCAGCTGAAGGGTTCGACGAATAATATATATTAGGGTGGGTCAATTTTTTTCGGTATAAGGGCTCACTCGGATTTTGATTCTTTGGGTAATTCTAAGCAAATTTGCCCAAGAAACTATGGGTCTAAAATGAATTTCGAGTCGCCCACTTTTTCAAAATTTTCAAGAAAAAAAACCGAAAAAAATCAAAAAGCAACACTAAAGCGCCCTCTGGCGGCACCCAAAATTAAAAATAGATGTCAATAATGAATTCCTCGACCCCAAAAACCCCCAAATTCACATTTGGCTAGAGAAAAAATATCGATTTTAGGCCTTTTTAATGGATTTCTAAGTCGATTTTTGAATATGTCGAAAAAAACCTATTTTGAAAAAGTGGGCGACTCGAAATTCATTTTAGACCCATAGTTTCTTGAGCAAATTTGCTTAGAATTATCCAAAGAATCAAAATCCGAGTGAGCCCCATAAGGTTTTTTCGGCCCCATACAAATTGACCCGCCCTAATATATATACATATTTAAGAAACTGTAGTACATATGTATATATGTAGTGTATGAAAAAAAAATATTATTGGTTTTCGTTTTTTTAATTAAATTTTTCAAAATAATAAAAATAATATAATTAAGAATAATCTGTTAAAAAAAACTTTTCGGTTTTTGTCTTTTTTTTTATAAAAATTTCAAGTTTTTTAAATAAAAATTTCTTACACCTATAATAAAAGTTTTACATAGAACATAATTTGGGCAATTTATTAACTTTAGGCTTATTCAACACTTTACATAACCAAAAATGTATAAAAATTAAAGAATATCTGAAAAAAACTAAAAATAAAGTGAAAAAAAAAACGGTTTCAGAACGCAAAATCTCTTTCGATTTTTTGTGCTCTCCGCCACTTTCAATCGGAACAAGAATCATCATCTTGCTGTTAAATATTGTTTCCAAAATCTTATGCAATTTTTGAATTGGCAAACTTTTGGGCTATTTTAGCAAATTTCTTGTGATAGGCTTGTCAAAACATCAAAAATTTCCAAAAAAAATTTTCGAGCTCGTTTTATATTTTTTTTTTTTTATTGAAGAAATAGTTTAACAATTCATTACGTATACGCCATCAGACCATATGAAAAATGTCTGCTGCCAGAGAGAAACAATTTAATTTTAATGATTTAATAACAGCTCACATCAAGTGCCCAAAAAATTCAAAAAATGGCTAGTTTATCGTCGGATAAGCCCGACTAGCATATACCCTGAAGACTTGTTGCGACTGGGGTATGTATATGCAATAAATAAAAAGAATTTTTTATATAATTTTGTATATAATGTAAGTCGTAAACTGAAATATTTTTTACGAGAATCTTCCCCAACGAGTATCCAGACTTGCCTGCTGATTTCTGGAATAATTCATTTTTTAAGATATCCGGAACATTGAAGTATCGCGGCATAACTCGAATGAATTTTAAGAAATAAATATTTTATCAGTTCAACATGATGGAGCATGAGGTTAAAGTCTAAATTTAAAAATATGCAACCTATGGATGGTTCTTGTCAAATATACAGAATTTTTTCTTTTTTTTGCACTACCTGACGGTTAGGCAAGGGGACATAGGCACAAAGTGTTCTATGTTCCTAGAATCTATTTATTTTAGCTGGTCAATGTGGCTGTAATATCTTTGAGAGAGAGCGAAGGCATTTTAATGATGTATTTTTGAGAATGTTAAATAGAGCTGAAGACAAAACAGTTTAAATCAGTGGTGGGCACAAAATACGCTCAAATTTTAGCTTGCGTTTGAGTGAGCGGCGCAGTGACGTCACAACACTTCGATACAAGCATCGGCATTGCTTCTTCGTGTCGGTTGCTGCGCACACAACTGCATGCGACGTGTACGTGTGTCGACGTCGCTGTCGCCATTAATCCCTATATACGTGAGATAGGGCCGTGCCTTATGTATAATACTTGTTAGTAAACTATCAATAACTTATATACATCTTTATGAGAGAAATTCATCTGCTACTATTACTCCAAATGAAGAATTGATTGATAGTATTTCTTTTCTCCCTTAAACAGAAGGGAATAAACGCGAGGCAGAGTAGAGTTTTGCTCAGAACAGGTTATAGGTTACCAAGGTTACTATCCTACATGGGGTTCCCTTTCTGGAAATAGCGTTGACGAGGCCTCTTGCCAAACTTTTGTACTGGCGACAATTATGGTAACGACTAGTATGCCTGCTCATTTCAAATCAATTGTCACTAACTTCAGTTTCCTATATTTTTATTTGACAAGAATAGTGTAATTTTTTTGGTAGCTAGTACTCACTTGTCAAAACTTTCAGAAGCTAAAATGCTTGCTAGCTGAAATAGGATGCTTCAGAGGAAAACTCCATAAAGGTATCTAAATTAAGGGTTTTTCAAACTAAAGGTGGCACTACTGTTTTACTTTGTTTTTGTTCATACAGTTACGATTGATGTCAACCTAAGTTTAGAAGGTTTCGATTTATCAGTTTACCAGTTTTTTCAGTTTTTATCAGTTTTTGACGTAAAGATAGAGCTACAGTCTCAGGAACCCCATGGTACAGTGGTTAATGACCCATGTTTCATAAAAAATGTATGAAATGCTGATAAACATCAATTTAGTTTTGTTTAACTAACTCCCATAGCTGTTGCAGCACTCTTGCTGCTGCATTTATAAATCTACTGCAGTATTATAGTCTGCTGTCCTGTGTCCCACTAGGGGAAATGCAATCTAAGAAGAAGATTATAATCTAAATATTCAAAATAACAATAAACTGTAGAAATTTATTTGTTTGCAGCTTATATGCTCCAATTTTGAATGCCACAAAAACTACTTAAGAGACCTAACCACATGAACAATATACTAAAATGTTTTTAGTGCATCTAGTCATAAATTGTTTTAATGTTTGTTGTCAGTGTTGTTTGTTGTAGTTTATTGTTGTTGTTGCTGTTGCTCTACTTAAGCATTGATAATTCTCATGATTAATGTGCAATTTGCAAATATCTTCATTGCACGGTGAATGTAATTAGTGTTGGTAAATGTTTACATATTTGCTCACTTGCTGTTTCTACTACATATAAATAAGTTGTATAAATGCATGCATAAGATATTAGATAGAGCTACGTATTTGTCTATGTATATATGTACTATATGGCTTATTTATTTTTTGTGTGCTGGACCATTTATTTCAACTGAAATCAGCTTGACGCCTTGATTCACTGCGCACTCAAATATGCTCAAGTTAACTCAACAAATACAAATGCAAATGCAAATGCAAATAGTATATAGCCAGGTACATAATGTTTAGTTACTGTTACATAATTAAACACTTGCTGACATCTGAGCAAAAACAAAACAAACACAAACACACACACAGCAACCATGCAACATTCTCATAGCAACTGAAGTTGCATATGTCAACATTGGTCTGGTTGTTAATGTGTTTTCTTTTTTCTTAATTTACCTTTTGCTGACATCCTTTGCTTGGCCGTGGAGAGGGGGGGGGGGGGGGGGGGGGGGGTCCCGGGAGAGTTGCACACACACACACACACACACACACACACACAGACATACATTTGGACAGTGTTGTGAAGCAAATAGAAAAGCACCGCAAAGCTGTCAACACATACAAACGAACACACTCAAACACACACACATGCACACATGCAACTACCCGCTGGCAACAATTTCGTTTTCTAATTTAGTTTCTTGGCCAATTGGCTCTGGTGCAAATGTTGCAAGTGTGTGAACTTTGGCAGCTCTCAAAGCTTTATTGATTTTAATACATCTGCAATAAACAGTGGCCAGCAAGAGTATTTTGATATACAAAAACAAAATAAACATTTTTTTTATGGTAATAAAAAACTTGTTGGACGGTTTAAGTCGTGACTATTGATGAGCTCTTTGCTTTAGTTTCCTTAGTTGCCACAGTGTGCATCCAATTTTTTAAACTGTTCCGTGGTAATATCTCCGAAAAGTTGCCAAAACTTGCATATCCCAGCCTAAACGAGTCTACAGATTTTAAAGAATGTTTTAAAAATAGCATATTGTTAACAGTACCTATAGGCAATAATAAGTATCGGATTGACAAACGATATATCGACACTTAAACTTTAAAATTAGTTTATTGTTAGCCATACATCGAGGTAATAGAGAAAATTAATTTAAAAAAAAATTTAGCTAAATACCGATAGTAGACAAATTGGTATCGGATTAACGATTGATATATCGAGACTAAAACTTGTATACTTTAGCCTGCACGAGTCTACTTACAGATTTTAATGACTGTTTCATAAACAGTTTATTGTTAGCAATGCTAGCCAGTAGGGGAAATTAAAAATAATACCGATAGTAGACAAATTAGTATCGGATGTACGATCGATATATCGAGACTTAAACTTCTATATCTCAACCTGCACGAGTCTTAAGATTTAATTACTCTTTATACCCTGTACCGTATGGTACAAAGAGTATATTAAGCTTGTGCAAGCCGAAAATGTATGTAACATACAGAAGGAGACGTCGGAGACCCCCCAAAATTAATTAAAGTATGATCAGGGTGACTAGAGAAGTCGATATACCCATGTCCGTCTGCCCGTCTGTCTGTATGAACGCCTAGATCTCAGAGATGGTAAGAGCTAGAGCAACCAAATTTTCAGATAAGATGCGCTATTATGTCAGGGGAGACAAGTTTATTTTATTTTTTTGATATCGCGGTTATATTATATAGCTCCCATAGGGGTGTTTCAGAGGGCCTCGAAAAAAACAAAAAGTTTTAGATGGATAATTCGGTTGTTTATGAAGATATCGTAACCAAATTTAGCAATTAATAGTTTTTTAGAGTTTCCAAACACTGTACCAAATTTGATCAAAATCGGTTGACTATACCATATAGCTCCCATAGGGCAGATCGGTCAAAAAAACGATTTTTGTACAAAATTTGCTGAGTTTCGTTTGTTTGTGAAGATATTATTACCAAATTTGATATTCAAATGTTTTTTAAAGATCTTCAACACTGTACCAAATTTGATCAAAATCGGTTGATTATATCATATAGCTCCCATAGGGCCAATCGGTCAAAAAAACGCTTTTTGTACAAAATTTGTTGTGTTTCGTTTGTTTGTGAAGATATTGTAAACAAATTTGGCATTCAGAAGTTTTTTAGAGATCTTCGCCCAGGGGCGAAAATGTACCGGCCCCTTTATTACACCTTTAGCTTGAATCATTGTGTTATGTAAGTACGACAGTAATTAGACCCCTCTCCCTTCCCCCTCTCACAGCGGGCCTGTTGTACGGATAGTACACAAGTAGGTATCGGATTCACGATCGATATATCGAAACTCATTAATTGTCATATTATCGAAGATTCAGCTGCGGCCACAAAATTTTCGATTTCAAAATATATACAAATTTTAATTTTGATACCGAAAGTAGCCAAATTGGTATCGGTTTGATGATCGATAACACTAGTTTACAAAATTTAGGGTCATCGAATGAACCTTCGTATAAAAGTGTTTTCGAGATTTTTTAAAAAAATTGGTTTTTGGGTACTTTTTTCAGTTGTTCGTTAATATCTCGTTCTTTCATTTTCGACCATTTTTCAAAATTACAAATTTTCAGTTTGCTTTTTATTAACGAAAAAAAATTTTTAAAAATTATGCTAAGCTCTGTTGAAAGAGAATTCTTTTACGACCATTTCGAGTAGGGTAAAACGCCGTTTTTCGGGTACATAACCTCAGATATCTTAAAATCCTAACGTGGCCCATCATCATCCTGCCCCCGGATTCGGATTCTACGCAGCAAATTACTTCAGAAATGAACCATAGCTTTCCAACAACTGACATGACCCCGGTATTTGTAGGCCTGTGTTATTATAATATTAAGATTTCAATAATACTTTTAACAAGTTGACAAGATTTAGAATATTTCGTTGCCGTCGTAAAAAAATTGCTGACGGCAAACACGACATTTTTCTATTAAAACCCAACTATCTAGGCTATGGCCAGGCCATTTGAAACACCAGAACGACTCTCATAATACCCGAATGTCAGCGTCATCATATTTCCAAAGGACGACAACACACAGTTTATCGCAACCACTGATCTTACATTGCATAAAATGGTGTCAAAATACTTTTTGCGACTATTGTAGCCGCATAACTTTGTGTGTGTTTGTTTGTCATTGTGGCTTGTGTCCTGCTCGGTAGCAACAAGCCGCTTAGTAAATTATAATGCTGTCAAACCGCGTACATAATTGCAATAAGCTAAATGTGACAAATTCAATTAAATACAACTAATACAGGGCCAGAAACCGCGATTGCAATTCGAGAGCCACATGCGAATTTGGCTAAAAACAATTATATTTAAAGTCCCAAATATTTGCTAAAACACAATCAAAAGACAGCAGTAGGGCGGAGGCAGTAAAAAAAAAAAAAACAACCAGCCCAGACATAAAACCAAATAAACATACACAGATACACACACACACACACATATAAGCATATAATATATGTATTGGCAATCAATCGTGCGGAGAGGGAGCAGTTACAGATACAGATACTCAGTCAGGCAGTAAACGGAGTCTGAGTGGTGCTTCCGCTGAAAACAAAATCAAAGTTAAGCACTCAATTTTCAATTAAGCTCACAAAATGCACACGAACGCCCTCACATTCACACTAACAGACACTCACAAGCGCACACACAGATACTCACACACACACGCACACACACATACAATTATACAAAGGCACACAAAGCTGTCCCAGAAAGAGTACAAAAGATATACAAGCGACCGGTGCAAATGAAAGCCCCAAGCATCGTCATTGCGCCCAAAAATTCCAACGATTTTTTATACTCTTTACTAAGTTGAGGGTATCCATAGGTTTTTAATACTTTTGGAATACTGTGAAGGAATTGGTAGTAGAGTCATAATAAACATACATATATTTTACTTGGAAATATTTTATTGGAAATTTTTTTTTTATATGAAGTTTTGTCATACCGTGCGAATTTTTTCGAACTGCGTCTGGGCCTTTAATTTTGATTGAGAAAACCCACTTTAACGGCAAAATAATTTTTTTTTTTTTTTAAATAGTTAAAAAATTTTATTAAAAAAATTAATTTAAAAATTTGTTATAAAAAAAATTAGTTAAACAATTTTTTATAAATATTTGTTACTCGGGAATTTTTATCGCGAAAACTAACTTTGAGGGTAAAACAGTTTTTCTTATAAAAAAACGAGCTGGATTTTTTAGTTTAGTGTCAAGTTTGAAGGAGATATTAAATTCTAAATGCATGAAATTATAATTTTTTAATAATTTTTTTTACAAAGGACACTTGTTTATTTTTTAAAGTGATAGTAAATATTTATAATAGTTTCAGTTTGTTATAGTCACGGAAATTAAATAAAGCTCAATTTTGCTAGCAAACATTAATATACAAAATTTTTCAAATTTATTATATTGAAAAAACTTTTTTTTTGCGAAGCATGGCCTCCTAATAGAATTAATAAAAGAATTAATTTAAAGCATCTTGCAAAAAAATAAATCATTTTTTTTTCTGAAAAAATTGTATTTTTAGAAATTACTTATAAAAAAAAAATAAAATTTTTAAAATTAATTTTATTACAATTTAATTAAACTGATTAAAATGAAAACCTTGTCCCTTTGGCGAATACAATCAATGAAAAATCTCATTATTATTATTTTATCGAGACCCAAGCTTAATTTTTGAGATACCTTGAGCCGGGTAATTTTAGATGTCGTGGCTAGACAATTAATATACGCCGAAGTGCCACGTCGCACTCAGCTAAAAATGTTATTCTATATATATCCTATACATGTAATGGAATCATTAAAGCCGTGCTGACTGAAGCGGACTTTTATCAATGTCCAATAAATAGAGCAGAATCAAGTCTTAGGGTGCTCCTGCCTATTTGGAAGGTTTCCTTTGGAGTTATTATTTTCGTGCTACCAAACTTCGTAAAAAAAATATGCTAGTTGAAGCTTCTAAAAATCTGTTTTAAACACTTCTAAAATGGATAAAATTTAAATTTTTGGCCTTTTCCGAATCTGCAAAATTTTTGTTTCGTTCTATTAAAATTTGAAAAAATTAATACAATTGAAATCTTTAAATCTTTTTGGGAATCCATCAACTTGGCTAAAGTTAAAATTTAAGCCATACCAGACTTTTTGCATACTTTCAAACTATCCTTTTATTGGGTATTTCAAAATTCGATAGAACTTTTAGATATTTGAAATCTGCAAAACAATTTTGGAATCTTCTAACTTGGATAAATTTGGCTCAAAGCCACACCTCGGGATATAAAAATTCGATAAAATTTGACATATTTGTAATTCTCTTACTTGGCTAAAATTAAAATTCAAGCCATTTCTACTTTTTTTCAAAATACTTTCTATTTACAAATTTGTTCCGGATATCAAAATTAGATAAAATTTTACATCTGAAAATTTGTTTTAGAATCTTATAACAGGGCTAATGTTAATACAAGCTGACCTCGGCATATCGAAATTCGATAAAATTTTGAGTTATTTGTAATCGGCAAATTGGGTTTAGAATCTTCTAACTTGGCCATTCGAGCCATACCTCGGAATATAAAAATTGAAAAAATAAAGTTAAAATTTAAGCCATTTCCGATTTTTTAAAAGGCATATAATCATTTTTTTGGAATAACAAAATTTGTAATATTTAAAATTACAAATCGGTTTTAGAATCTTCTAACTGAAATAAAGTTAACATTCGAGGCATTTATACTTTGCGTCTAATAATTTTTTCAGGCTATCAAAATTCCTCACAAAACATAGATATTTTAAATCTGTAAGTCTATTAAGTGATCTTTGGGATCAACTCACTAGCTTAAATTTAAAATTTGAGCCATTACTACTGTTTTTGATAACTAAGAAACCAACAAAAAGTCGTCGAAACTCGTAATATTTTATGAAAGATGTAATTTTTTCAAAATTGGTCCAGTTAGTTTGGTTAGTTTGCGAAAAAAATTTTATTGTGCAAATAATCAAAAATACAATTATTTTTAAGAATTGCATTTATTTTGTTAAATAAAGCTCAGCCCGAGCAACTGTAGCCATATTTGACATTTGACAGGCAAAGAATCCTACCTCAATGGCGTTTTGTGGCCCTCTTCTAATAAGGGTCTTGAACAACAAGCAAACTATGTTACCTATCATAGAAAAAGATCTGATTCCAAAGCGTAATCAAACTTCGTTACACTCGAATTCTTTTCTGGTTTAACTTTGACTCTCTCTTTACCCATCCACCCCACACACACACTCATGTACAGCCGCCCACCTACATCTACAGAGACACATACCATCAACAGGAAAGGCGGAAGGCATGCTGGAACATACAATACTACAACAACAGCAATTGAAACGCTCAAGGCACTTTATATTAAATTCACTTTGCCTGTCACCTGCCACCTGCCAGGTGACTGCCTAGAGGCCGTCTGGCTGGAGGAACACATGGGAAGCCAACATCAACCAGCATTAACCGCACGGCCCGATACTTTTTGCTATTTTCCTTCAGCTCTTCTTTCCTTTGCTTACCCTCATGCTTTTAACTTGTTTTCTTTTGCTGTCTACGTATGTGTGTGGATTTTTCTGAAGTGGCTTCTTGATTTCGTTCGTTACGCGGCTCAGTGTTGTTTTTTCTTCTGCTTCTTCTTCTTGCTTCTTGCCAATCATTCGAGTGTACGTGTGAGTTTTTGTGGGCCGCCATTTTTGGGCTCCATTTTTGTCGCTCCTCTCTCTCTCCTGCTGCTTTTTTTCTGTTGCAAGCGGGTTAAGCAGAGCAGCTGAAGAGACGCCCTTGGCGTCATTTATTTGGTTTTCTAATTACGTGTGTGTTTTGTTGGGTTTCCACTGTTTATATCAGCCCAGCCGTCATGTCAAGGCTGTCATTTCTAGAATCCTTCAAGTGATTAGACTGAGTATTCAATTGTCTAAGCTTCAATCTGTGTTTCATGTTTGTCTGTTATCATTATCATGCTACAGAACGCAAATTGTTGCTTAGCAATCAGCGGGTACGCCCCACACCCCCTCATTGCAGAAAGTCAAGCCAGCCCACAAACAATCGCAATCAACAACATCATCAATGGTAGATGTATTAGTACTTGGCAGTGGCTTAGATAGATTTCTTAGATGCAAGGGGATATAAAAGATTCGCGTCACACTCAGTGCTGTGCTAGTATGTGTTGACTTTTTATAGGATCGATACCTTTAACCCCTTCCAACTATGTCACTGCTATAATACCCTAAGTAGATGCTGCTCCTTGGGCATCAATAGTTTTAGAGCTGCACGCAAATTGAAGAGCGGGCATTTGAGATTCAAGCTTCATTTGGCGGCTTGCTTATCAAAATGGGTGGCAACTCTGTAGGCGTTTGAATAAAATATTTGTCTTTGTGTTGAAGGCTGTGCCTATGTGTATGTGTGTGCTTTGGCGCTTGTTTGTGTGCACAGAGTCGGTCCAAGTTTGTCTTAGTTGCGTCAATGGGGCGTATACGCAACGCGCTTGTTTACATTGTTTGGCAAGCCCGTTTCACGCGTGTGTGTGTGTGTGTGAGTACGTATCTCTGTGTGTTTTTGTAATGTATTTTCATGCGTAAAGCGTAAGGCGTAAGGCGTGCCACAAGAACTTGGATGCTGTCGCAACATTTTTACGAAAATCTGAGAAATTTAATTTATTTTGAGTTTTTTTTTTTTTTATATTCTTACTTGCTTAAATTCTTGTTGCGGTTTTTGTCGCATGTTCAGTTGTTGCCATTTTGGTTTTGCCATGGTGTAACAGAGACCAACGCACTAACTGACAAACACACGCCGATAAACACGCACAACCTCATACACACACACAGAATACATCCACACACCGACTAAAAGAGTCTGCGGCTTTGCTGCTGCTTTGAGCTCTACTTTTTACAATCTTTACTCATAGACTGGAAAGGTATATTAGTTTTGTCCGAATTTGTGTAACTGGAAATGGGAAGCGTTTTCGTCATCTCGTTATCAGAAGGTTTAGCTGAGTTGATATGAACATTTGCTTCTGTCTGCATGAGCCTTGTGATTTTGAAAAAAAGACCCCAAATACATATTACCAAAAAATTATAATTCCCTTAACAAATAAACTTTATTAAATTAATTGAAAATCTGCTTCCTCTTTCCCATAGCTGACCTCTTGACTTGACAGAGCTGTGCCAGCTTTATTTTATCTGGGTTATACAAAATAAATCAAGCCAAATCATTTCAAATGAACTAATTAGGTCAATTTAAAATAAATGTCGAATAAATTTTAAATAAATAAATAAATTTTAAATAAATTTCAAATAAATTTTAAATAAATAAAATAAATTTTAAATAAATTTTAAATAAATAAAATAAATTTTAAATAAATTTTTAATAAATTTTGAATACATTTTAAATAAATTTTAAATGTTTAAATAAATTTTGAATAAATTTTAAATACATTTTGATACAAGTCAAATGAAATATAAATAAATTTTAAATAAATTTAAAAAAAATTTTTAATAAATTTTAAATAAATTTTGATAAAAGTTAAATAAATTTAAAAAAAAAATTGATAGAAAATCTAAAAAATCTAAAAAAAAAATTTACATTTATTAAATAAATTAAATTTAAATTTTAAATCTTAATTATTAAAATTTTAAATTTTTATTACTATTTTTAAATTTAAAAATTTAAATTTAAGAGATAAAATTTTTTAATAATTAATTAAATAACATGTCTCAAGCCCTTTTCTCGAAGAACTACTTAAAAATTCAACTATATATATATAAATGTATCTATGGCTTCCCAGGGTAACCGTTTAAGTCCACATTTTTTGTGCCGGAAGGAGTGCACTTAACTGAAATAAGTCTTATTATTTACGAAATTCGAATAAATTTGAGCTACTCTTTCTTTTTTGCTATTAGGAAACCTCGTGATATTGACAATCCCGTACCCCCACATGCAGTATCCAGTTCCAACTTCTTTAGTAAAAAAAAAAAAATTGAAAAAAATATACACAAAAAAATAAATAAAACTAAAAAATTTTTCAACAAAAAAATAAATTGAAAACGACTAAAAAAAAAAGTTAATAAAATATACGTAAAAAAATAAATAAAAAATATTAAAAAAAAATTAAAAAAAGAAATAAAACAAATTTACATAAAAAAATTTATTTAAAAAAAAAATAAGTTCAAAATAGCAAATAAAAAGAAATTTACAAAAGAAATAAATCATAAAAATGAAACAAAATGTATACAAAAAAATTAATTTAAAAAAAAAATAAAATTTAAAATATAATAAAATAAACTGCTTATTAGACTACATTTAAAAAAATGCATACAGGGTATCCCACTGTCGAGTCTTTCAAAGTCCTTTAGGACCAATTTTAACTTACGCAATTTTTAGCTAGAAGCCAAAACAATTTCCAAGGGCGGAAGGTAAAAAAAAAGAACCTTGGCAATAAGTAGCAATTTCAAGTTATTGCCAGTGCCAGTCAGTCTCTGCGCAGTCAATGTCAGTAACTTAATATTTTTATTCGTTACAAACATTTAAGCTGGCAAAATACTAATTGAAATCTTATCGTTGAGAGCATTTTTTAGGCATGAGTTAAGCGCTTAGTGTAATAACTTTGGTGGTACACTTTTATTTTAAATTTGAAAAACTTGCTATGTAGGCAACTTTGATTCACAAACAAGCTGTATGAATTCCTAGAACTTTTATGCAATTATACTGAGTAGGCTGCACTATAGAAATCGTTAACAGCTGCCAATTAAAAACTTTGGAAAAATTAGTATTAATTATACTTTAAAGCACGTACAATTAATATTTCAGCTGCAGCTGCAGCAAAATCACAGATCTCAAAGTGCAATGACAGCAATTGCATTCATAGAAACGGCTTTTATATACACTTGGAGATATTTCAAGGCATATTTGTATGTACTATATATATCGATCTCTAATAATAAACACTCGCACAGTTTTTCCCACACAAAACTTTTGTTTACAAATGTCAAGCACAAACTGCAAACTAGTAAACTCTGAGTAAATATAAACAGCGCAATCAGCACCATCCAATCATGATGATCTTGATAATCAGAGAGTGGAAAACTTAAGCAAACTCAACGAAAAAGTCTGAGTACAATTGGCGAATACTTAAATACACTTTCGCTAAACAAATAGAGATGAGCAAAGGTGCCAACAATAAGACTGAAGAGGAAATGCTTTAGTTATCTCCTGCAAAACTCATTTCCATGACTGACTGATGACGCAGAAACTCTGTACAAAATGGCGCCATATTTACTTGACCTTGGCGTATACTTAACAAAGACTAAAATTTTGTTAAATGCCGCACCTATGGCTTCGACAAATTTAAAACATATAAAATTATCTTTTGAAGTTAATATTTTTAGGTTATATATAAATATATTTTAATTTCAGTTTTTATAAAATTAACATTTTACTTTCGGTGCATTTTTAATAAAATATGTTTGAGGCTTAAAAAAATATTTTTTAAAGATTGAGTCAATAACTAAACGTTGCACTAAACTTTCATATCCTAATCGAATGTAGTTAGCGTTTATTTAAGTTCAACAAAAAACGAGAAACGAAAACGAACAATTTTATTCGGATTCGTTTTTGCATGCTCGAGTTCCACATTTTTTGCTCATCTACTCATATTTCCCTATTTGTACGCCCAGCTCTACACCTATCGAGGGCAATTATACACGATTATGATATTCTTATTATAAGGGAAATTTATTTATGTAAAATATGAACCATACAAATATTCGGTTTGAGTTGTGCATGCTATTTTTGTTTTGATTCAGAATAAGAATAATTTAAAATCGGCAGAAGAGAATCTGAAAATATCGAAGTATATTTTTTCAAAATTATTTCAGTTTAAAATTCGAACACTTTTAAGTGTATTTTGACAATTCGTTATTATTCCACAACCAACATTCGGTTTCAAAACAACAAAAAAATATTCGTTTTAGTCAACTTGGGAGCACCAAATATGTGCTTTGGATAAAAGGTTCGGATTCGTTTTTCAAAGCACGGCCGAATAATTAATTTAAACGATTTTCTAAAAGCTTAGTTGCAAGTTTGAAATTAAACAAACAGCAATCCATTAAATAATTAAAATATAAAGCCCCATCCATTAAGTTTTCAAATTGGGAAATTACAAAATTTTTAGTTAAAAATTAAAAAAAAAGTCATTTTTTTTTCATTAATAAAAATTAAAAAAAAAGTCATTTTTTAATTTTAATTTTTCAGTTTTTGTACTTTTTCAATGTGGTTAGTCACCCGAGAAACGAAATTTAAAATGTAGCTTTTACTATGGTATTTACATTTTTTTAATATATTTGGTGATTAAAAATTTTAAAAAATTTATAACAAGTGATCGATCTTATCTATAACATATCTATTTACATTTTTTTAAATATGTAACTACACACATTAAGCTGTAAAACTTGAAAAAAAAAAAATATTGTTGAAAATTCTAAAATCAAAAAATTAACACATTTTTTTTGTTGAAATTTTAACAAAGTTTTTTTAATTTATTTATATGAACTTAGCTTACACTAAACGAAACGAAATTTTAAATGGAACTTTTATTAAGGCATTTATATTTTTTTTTCCTGAGGATTTAAAAAAAAACTGTGACAAGTATGAAATTAAATCAAAATTGATCCAAATATATTATATTATTATTATATTCTTATATTCTTAAAAGATTAATAAATTTTTTGGAAATATTTTTCCTGCACATTTGTTGTAAAAATTTGTTTAAAATTCTAATACCAAAGAAATTAGCAAATTTTTGATTTTTCTATTTACACAAAGTTATTTTAATTTCTTTTTGAAATAGATTGTATATGAAATAACTATATATTAATTGTCAAATCTTTCTTGGGAATATGATTAATTTTTTTTGCTAAATTTGTTAAGTTTCTTAGCTACAAGGTTAATTATTTTTGCATTTGCATTTGTTATGCTCAGGTTGGTATAGTTAGAGGATACAGGATACAGTCTCTATAAGAGGCTATTTACATTTTTTTTAATATTATAACTATACATTAAGCTGTAAAACTTGAAAAAAAAAAATATATATAGTTATTATTATATTATAATATTTTTAAGAGATTAATTAATTTTTTTAAATATTTTTCCTTTACATTTGTTGTAAAAATTTGTTTAAGGTTCTTATATCAAAGAAATTAGCATATTTTTTATTTTTCTATTTACACAAAGTTATTTTAATTTCTTTTTGAAGTAGTTTGTTTATGAAATAACTATATGTATATTAATCGTCAAATTTGTTAGCTACAAAGTTTATTATTTTTACATTTACATTTGTTATATTCAGATTGGTATAGCTGGAGGATATAGGACAAAAATCAGTAGGCTTTAATAAAAGTTTTTGAAAAATAAAAAAAAGTACATGTCATAAAAAAAATATATTTTCAGCATGACTAACTACTTCAAATAGCTAAACAAGGTTTTTATACCTTGTACCTATAGGTACAAAGGGTATACTAGATTTGTGCAATGTATGTAACGGACAGAAGGAGGCGTGGCAGACCCCAAGTCCTTTATACCAAAATGCTTATCATAACCTCGGGTAGCGATTGAGCCATGTCCGTCCGTCCGTCCGTCCGTCCGTCCGTCCGTCTGTCCGTCCGTATGAACGCCTAGATCTCGGAGACTATAAGAGCTAGAGACACGAAACTTTACCAGCTGGTGCGCATATTTCCTAAGCAGATGAAGTTTGTTGAATCAGGTCAATATCTTCCCCCGTTCCCCCGCAGTAGAGTTTCGCGGTTTTTAGCCACACCGTTTAGTATTTTTATCTGAAATTTAACAGAGCGATGCGTTATAGTTACATGCATCTATGTGTAAAAAATTAACAAAATCGGACAAATACAACAGAAGTTATAGTCAAAAATGTGCAAATTTCACCTCCCCTTGCCAATAAACTGCGTCAATATTTGACTCTACGCAATTATGGCTACAACTGACCTAGAATCACAATTTTTGGTAAGCTCATTCATGTGGCTCTAATGAACAAATCCACATCCAAATTTTATCGATGCGGTCCCCCCACCCCCCGCAATCCATTTACCGTGTTTTCTCCCACACCCCTCAACATACCGACTTGAAACTTACCCCGTATACTTTAAATAAGTTCTTTGTTGTAACTTTCGAGTTTCATCAAAATGGGTAAAAATTTAGGGAACTTATAGGTATAAATATCGATTTTCACAAAAAAAAAAAAAATTCCAATTGGAAAGTTCTTAGATGGAATATGCAGGAAAAACTTTTTTGACACAAAAGGTACAGGGTATTCCACTGTCGGGCACCGCCTCGACTGTACCACATTTTTATACATATATTTTGGCTTAGGCCCTCTTTGCCTGCCGTAACAGTGGGTTGCGATTAAGCAGCTTATACGGAATGATATTCGTCCGTATAAACCCCTCGATTTCGGAGACCACGAACAAACACTGTCCCTCATCATGTCAAGTTTGTTGACTTATCTCGATATTTTACTCCATTTCCAAGTAGCACAACTTTGCGCTTTTTAGCTTTGCAGTAAGAATTTTTTATACAAAGTATTGTGAAAAATTAGTTTTCCTTAAAAGTTTAAGATTTAAGAGAATATATTGCATATAAATGTAGATTTGAAGCTTAAGTTAAGTTATACGTTTAATTTTTGCCAAATTATATTGCAAAGCAAGTATACATTGTCAAAGAGCTGAAGTAAACTAATTCAAATTACATACATAAATACATATAAGCAACCTCCTATTGTTTATCGCATTCTTATCCATAACTATATTTTTTTTTTTAGTTCTTTGTTAAGCTCCACCAACGCCGAAAATTACTAAAAAAAAAAAAAAGACGATCCAGTTGTACAAACTAATTACATTTACCATTTTACTTTGGTCACATTATTTTCTTACATTGTTTGTATCGCCTTGGAGCACAGTTCTTACTCAGCGCTCTCTCTGATTATCACTTGCTGAGCGCAAAGTGCTTGTAATCTGAGCGCCCATTTAATGTGACAAATTATGAGCACCCGGTTCTTATGCTCTCTGGCTTTCTCTCACCCTACGCTCGGCCTCTCTCTTTGTTTAAGTGTCTGCCTATTTTTATAATTACTGCTCTCTCGCTAATCGCTTATGCTGCCGCAAATGCCGCTGCTGCGGTTAGTTAAGCTTCATGCGTCGCTGGCGACGTGCGCGTTTGAATGCGGCAGCGGTGAAAATTTTTTGCACAAATGATCGTCAATAAGTAAATTAAAACAAATTGATAAATAAACTGAAAAAATACTGAAAAATACACAAAAACAAATATTTATTGTGCAATCGAATTGCGCATTTTGCTGTACGGTGACATACCAATATTTATAACGAAAATTAAATATATACTATATCTAAAATTTTGATTGTTTAAAACAACAGAAAATTAATTGTTTACAGTGTTTAAAAGTGTGACAGTGTGAAAAATTTTTAAAGCAAATAAACCAAAAAAAATAAGCTAAAAACTCAGTGTATGAGTAACTTAAATGTGAGAAGTTATATTCCGCAGCTATAAATCATGTAAAGCTAGTTAAATGTGAATAATTAATAAGTTACGCTCATAGAAGTCAAACCACTTGACTGTCCATAGCTTCCTGCTGATAACAGTATAATTTTTTATTTATTTATGCACGCTTTTTGATAAGTAGTCAAAAACTTGAACGGGGTTGTGTCGGAAATCTCTAGGTAGAAATATATTTTTTAAAAATCTAACAATGTTAGACTTTTTCAAGTTTTTTCACAATCGAAGTGCCCTTTAGTGCAAATATAGAAAATTGGTTTGTTACATAGCAAATTCAGTATACAGAAATTCGTTATAAAAAGATCAAGAAATTAGTATACTTCAAAAAAGGAAAGTTGGTTTGTATTATAATTCTTTAGAACAAAATTTCGCTCTCAAAGATGTTTCTAACTTCTAAAAGCTAAATGCTCTATATAATGTATTGGCCCTGATAACATCCATCAAAGTGGCCGTATTCGCAAAACATGAACCGGCCACCAAAACTTATTCTTATATCACATTCACACTGCCACCACTTAGTATCGTACCATCTCTAAAAAGTAACTTAATATACATAGATTTTATTTATTACTTCGCTGAATTGCAAAAACAACAAATTGTGAAAGCCATTAAATGGGCGGAATATTTTGCCGTTCTTATTAATCAGCTGTTTAACATCAAAACAATGTTGCCGCATACATAAAAAAATAAACACAGTGCTGCCCTATTGTTTTTACAATCTTTGAAAGTCGCAGAACTTGCGGCAACCAAAAAAGCATTTCAGTAAGCAGTGCTGTTTTCTCGATTTCGACGCTTATAGCACAATAGTGTAAACGCAGCATTATTTTAAAATTTTGCCTAAAATTAAAAGTTTTGCCAAAAAAAATGAATCTTTAAAGTGCTTTTATGAAGTGCTTGCTCATTGATAGGTGACATAATTTTTTGGTGTGCAAAAAACTTGCTAACCTCAAATAAAATGTGCTCAAAGTAAACAAACAACAGCTGATTGCAAGCTGCAACTGTTCAATAGGAAGGAAATTTGCTCAGCAACAATAACAATATAAAAGTTGTTTGGAAAAGATAGCTGACACACTGACAAAAAGCTGCTTAGCTTGAAAATCAGTTGCAAGCGATTTCTGGCACAACTCTGGGTAGCTTACATTTTTTGAGACTTGCTCTTGTGCCTCGTTTACAGGTTTAACGCACTCATTTAAATTGCAACAAGTTCGCACAGCTTCCACAATAACAACAACAATGGCAAACTCTTGTGTACTGTAAAATTCATTAAGCAGAGTGTAAAAAAAAAGTAAACCTGTTGATAAGGTCAATGTACAGCAGACCGCAGTGCACGTTGTTTGCTCTCGTTGTTGTTGTTGCTTGATTGTTGTTGTTGTATGTTGTATGTTGTATGTTGTATGTTGTTGCTTTGCTATTGTTTTGATTCACAAAGCTTTTGACTTTAATTGTTACTTGTACCATCCATAGGGTCAAGGGTTTTATATATTTATGCTATGTACATACATATATAATAGACAGCACGAGGCGTGGCGGACCGTGAGATTTTTATTATATAAATATAGTTTTCCTGTTTCTACATTCTTCTGTGTCCATCAGTTTGTATAAGCCACTTACTTGCTTTCGGAGAACATATATACTAGGCTCATCAAATTTTACCAAAATATACTATTTAAACTGGACTTTTCCAAAACAATTGGGTTTTGATACATATATTTTCAACATTTTTCTGCACTCCATTGTTGGTACAAAGGCATAAAAGGCAAGTGTATATAAGGGACATAAGAAGCCATCTCCGACTCTATAAAGTTTAAATATTATTGATTAGCATGAATGGCCTAGTCTATCAAGCCATGCCTGTCTGTCCGATTGTCAAAAGATCTTGATATACTGTTACATTAGAAATAACATTTTTCAAAATGTTTGTCGTAATCTTGGCCCGATCACTCGCTTCAAGGGTTTGCACCCTACCTATAAAAACCTTTCAGTTGCTCAGACACAAACAAGGCAATGCGATTTAGGTAGGAAAAATGATTGTTTCCTTTAATCAGTGGAGCATAGGGCCTTTAAGGTAGGAAGAATACTTAACAAAATTTAGTTAAAAATTTACTCTTTTTAGACACCCTCCCCTATCAATCTTTGGCCTATTTTTAGACCATTTCAATTATCTAAATACTTTGCTTAAATTTTGATAGTGGAAAAGTGATGTTTTTTTTGAATCAGTTCCTTCCTACTTCCCCCGTTTTATCATTTCCTTTTCAATCTTTCTCCTTACTACTTCTAATTAATTACTACTACTAATTATGGAAAACATTTTTCTTGGATCAGTTCCAGCTCATCCCTTCTCCTTACTACTTCTCTGGTTACGCTACGTGAGGGTGTATTCTTATTTTAGAAAACATTATTCTTGAATCAGTTCCTACTCATCCTTTTTCCTTCCTACTTCT
Source organism: Chymomyza fuscimana (assembly GCA_949987675.1). Classification (NCBI taxonomy): domain Eukaryota; kingdom Metazoa; phylum Arthropoda; class Insecta; order Diptera; family Drosophilidae; genus Chymomyza; species Chymomyza fuscimana. The sequence goes on along the minus strand of OX465089.1, from coordinate 92,010,177 downwards.
CCGGTTACCCCACGTGGGGAAGTGTATTTATTTTGGAAAACAATTTTTTTTAGATCAGTTCCTAGTCTTCCTTTCTTCTTTGGTTACCTTATTTGTGTGTAGTTTGCTTAACTGACATCTGCTGCCCTTTTCCACCAACGAGTTTCATGATTCCTGATTCAATCATCCTTCGCCAATAAGCTATGTACTTCAAAATTGTCCCATATGGAAACTTTTATACATTCTTGTTGATAACTTATTTTATATTTATAAATAGGGAAATTCTTGAAAACTTGTCAACAGCGACTTGAGGTATACCTATATACTTCTTAAAGCAACTCAAAATCGAATAAAAATTACTAAAAGCTTATTTGCTTCCTACAATAAACTCTACTATTTGGGAACTGATTGGATTTACCAAAAACGACTAAAGGTAGACATATTTTTAGAACCACAGCAAAATCGGTTAAAAATTACAAAAATTCCCTTTCTCCCCTCAAATTGAGAGGCCGAACTAGTCAAAAACGACTAAACATTGACGTACATATTTTTTAACACTAACAAAATCGGTTAAAAATTACATAGATTCCTTTTCCTCTCTTTAATAAACTTTCTAGTAACCGATGATACTTGTAAAAACGGAGAAAATCTAGATCTAGACCTCAGCAAAACCAGTTAAAATATCGGGATATACCTTTTCATCCTGAAATACACTTTCTACTTTTTAAGAATTGATCGAACTTGTCATTAAGATAGATAGATTTTTTTAAACAAAACATAATTTGTTTTTAATTATAAAAATTACCCTTAAAAGAAACTTTTTTTTTTTTGAATTGGGAACCGATCGAACGAATCAATAAGAACTAAATTTAGTCGTATTTCTTGAACCACAACAAACCGTTTGAAAGCTACGAAAAAATGTTCTCCGTACTTGACTTAATATTAATATTATTAATTTTCTCATTAAAGTAAAAGTAGACAGAATTTTTTAAAAATACTAAGTACGAGATTCCCATTGGAGGTATTAAATATTTTGTTACTTTTAGTGTACAAGGCATCACACTTCATTTAGCATATTTAAAGCGCAGGGCTCAAAACAATACTCTGCAGCACAAACCCAAAAAAAAAGAGAAAAAAAAATCACACCTTACAAATAGTTACTTTGTGCCCATTTGCCTACATACGTAAAACGTACCCGACATATATAGGCTAGTTTTTCATTATTGACAGTTTCCATTGTTTTTCCTCTGCATCTCTGCATTCTTACGCTACAATATTTACTTTTCTATGCTAAAAATAACAAAAGCCATTTGTAGGCTCCCAAATAGGAAATCCCAAAATGGTTCTCTTCCATAAATAAACTCTGTTACAAATAGAAGCTACGCAGGGGAAACAAATCAGTCAATAGCCCGCAACACGTTAACAAATAGAGACAACAACAAGTCAACAACTTGGAATGAAAATGAAAATGAAAATGTGTGTGTCAGTCAGATATTTTTTTCTCAAATCAAATTCCTAGACCTTTTCCCTGGCTCTGACTGTTGTGCCTGCTGTTCGTCCATGCAGAGTGGGGGAGTGTCTCGCAAAAACTGCGACTTTCTCACGTACTGTTTATCTATAGGCAGTGGGTATTAGTTTATATATTAATACACTGTGCAAAAAAGTTGGTTCAATCAAGAAAAATTGTACTTTCAACAATGTTGTTGTCATATTAAGTACACAATGTGACTGTATCAGTTTCTTCACGGACGGCTCCAAGCTCAACAACCATGTTGGGGGGGGAGTCTACTCTGAGGAGCTAAATATTCGGCAGTCTTTCCGACTTCCGGACCATTGTAGCGTCTTTCAAGCAGAGATCCTTGCCATTAAGGAGGCTTTGGTTTGCTTACGCAATACCGGCCTGGAAACCGGTGTGATAAATATATTTTCGGATAGCCAGGCAGCTATTAAGTCACTTCGAGCACTATCTTCCAACTCGATGACAGTCAACAACTGCCGCAAATCTCTTCAAGAGATGGCACAGCAGTTTGTTATAAGCCTCATTTGGGTGCCAGGACACCAAAATATAACAGGCAATGAAATAGCAGATGAATTGGCCAGACAGGGCACGACCTCTACCCTCCTACCGGACAAGGAGGATATTCGTATGCCAATGGCCACTTTTAAGCTTCAAATAAGGGAAAAATTTAGCTCTCACGTACAAAGGCTGTGGCAAAATTCACCCCATTGTACAATCAGTCGCCAAATATGGCCTAAAATCGACCCAAAACGTTCCGCGAGGCTCTGTGGACTCAACCGGTCGCAGTGTTCAGCAGTTGTCAGAGCGATCACCGGACACTGGCTTGTCGGAACACATGCGACCAGAATGAACGCTCCGAGCAACGATTTTTGCAGGAGCTGTAGAGATGAGGAAGAAGTTGAGTCAGTGGAACACTTCTTCTGCTCCTGTGAGGCTCTCAGCAAACGCAGGAAAAAGTACTTGGGAAACTACTTTCTTCATAACCTAGCGGAGCTAGAGTATATATGTCCGAGAAGGATCGCAGGTTACATAGTAGCAACAGGATGGGAATCCTTTTAGTTTTCCTTAGGAGAGGGGTGAAAATTATGATCCGTGCGGTTTCACAACGGGCCGGTCAAGGCCTATGTGTGCTGGCCATCAAGCAAGCTGCCGCTCTTACCTAACCTAACCTAAGTACACAATGTAAGAATCTTAAATCAAGAAAATTTTTTCTATATTTAAGAAAGTCCGTATTTTCTATATCTATTGTTTCTATTTTTGAGAACCAATTTCTAGATTTTTTATTTTTTTTGTCTGTATAACACGCCTGTGTTTTTCTATGAGGGATGGGTATCTCCGATACTCTTGAACTTTTTCACGGATGGCTTATACCAATGACAAATGGGTGTAAGTTTATATATAAACAAAAGATATGGAACATTTTTAATTAAAAAGCATTAGTTATAGTATGTACCATATACTGAAAAAAACATGGTTCCTAAATTACAAATAGTTATTTATTATAAATTTTGTTCAGAAATTTAGTACATACGGAAATGGAACGTTTTTAATTTAAAAGAAATCGATCTTGCTATTTTTCTTTCAAGAATTTTTGAACTTTTTCTCAGTTTTCAATAAAAAATTTGATTTGATCTTTTAAGGAAATCCGAACTTGTTACGCTGATTCTGCTTGATGTCCAGAGCAAAATTTTAGAGTTTCTAGAATATAACAATTAAAAAAAATGTCTTTTTCTTTTAAAGGATTCCAACAATTTGCACTGATTTTACAGAATTTCGATTGCAAAATTCAAAACATCTAGAATTTCTAGAAGATTACAAACTGAAAATATATTTTTTGCGGAAATCCTAATTCTTGTGCTGTTTTTACACAATTTTAAGACAAAAATTTTGGAATTAAAAATTATCTCTACTTTGGGAATATGCGTATGGTATATAAAATTACCTATTGCACTTGATTTCGAGAGGAGAAAAGAGAATTTCAGAATTTATAGATTATTTTTTGAGGAATATACAAGAATTCTAGTATTTATAGAACATTGCCGACTATTTTTTTTCTAATTTGGCTAGTTTAAAAAAATATTCTACTTGTTTTCGAAAACAAATTTCTACAATTTTAGAATTTCTAATTCATATCAAACACATTTTTTGCAAAGAGTAAACTCGGGTAACCTTAGCTACAATAAAATAAAATTTGCAAAAATCACGATTTTGTTCGATTATTTTCTAACATGTTAAGTTTTAAAACTGAAGTGTTGAGGAAAATTACTTTTTTTGGTTATGAATCTATATTCACTGTTACTTTTTGAAAATCTTTATGACAGTTTTCTGATTCTTATACTGCAAGACTGAATCAACTTGATTTCGATAACCAAATTCAAGAATTTCTAGAAGAATGAAAACAACCCTATTTTTTGAGTAGATCCGAAATTTTAACCCTCATTTGGCTGATTTCGAAAACTAAATCCTAGTATTTTACAATTTCTTTTACGACTTTGATCTAGAAATTAAAATATATTTTCAGCAAAATCAATAAGGCCCTTTAGAATAATTTTTCTTTCACCTAAAATATTATGAAATTTTCTTATTTTTCTATGGTCCTTAATTATGTCCAGCACACTTTACTTGATTTCGAACAGAGAATTCTTGAATTTTAGTTTTTCTAAAAGATTATGAATCCAATATATTTTTTTAAGTTTAAGGAAACTCAGACGGCTTACAACGATCCAACCTGATTTTGAGAACCAAATTCTAGAATTTGAAGATTTCTAGCAGACTAAATCCAAAAATTTTATACTGACTACTAGAGCAAAATTATAGAATATCTAGAAGATTACAAATTAAAAAAATATATTTATTTATTCTGGAAATACGAACATTTTACTTGATTTCGAAAGAAATTTAAGAATTTTATCTCTAGAAACTTATTATAATAACAAACGATTGTTTCAAATTTAAGGCAATCTCTACTGTTTACACCGATTCCCCCTGATTTCGAATTTTAAAGTTTCTAGAAATCTAAAATACAATTTAAAAAATTTGTTTTTGCTTATTCCAAAATTTTTATTCTGTTTATTTGATTTCGAAAACAAAATTCTAGAATGTAGTACGTCAAGATGTTGCTTCAAATTTATTGAAATCCTGACTGCTTACATCCAATTAACTAGATTTCGAAGAAAAATTTTACAAATTTTTATCACTGTATTTAAACTCATTCAAGGTGTGTGTATATGTCTGTCTTGTCTAAAGTCTAATAAGTTGCACAAATGGTGCCTCGTTCTTATCTAACAACTTGTTAAAGTTATCTGACTTACAAAAAAGAAATACAATACAGTCCACAATTTGATCTACACTTGGTTTATAAAATTATACTCAAGTTTCAAGACCTTAACAAGAATTTATGCTGCCAAGTGGCGCTATCAAAGTGAAAGTGGTATAAGAACCTTTTATCTTATCTTCCACGAACTCGTTTTTTTTTTTTTTGTTTATCAAAACACATGCTTAAATTGCTATAAACTCTTTAAAAGTGATATAAAAAGCTGTTAAAATATACAACAAAATACAACAAAATAGATGAAATAAATAAACTAGGTATTATTAGTATTATATTAGTTGTTGATGTGAGTATTTCAAGTGTTTGTGACATGCAAAGCTGACAAATTAATCAAAGTCAGCAACTAATTTTGAGGTTTCTAATACATAATATGCTTTGATTAAATACAAATGCTAGTAGGTACATAATGTATGTACTAAGTTCGTTAAACTCATGGGAATGTGTACACACTGGTGCAGAAAGCCTGAAGGTAAAATAGAGCGCAGCTATCATAAAAGTACAACAAAAGTAAATTTGTTGTATATATATAAGGCTAACCACATGATAAATAAATAAGTACAAGCTACACTTACATAAGATATACACATATTATGTACACATAGTGATAAGAGCATTTATAGTATGTGGTTTCTACCGAGCTCTACAAACTCTTTATAAAAAATTAAAAGAAAATATCAGATGTACTTACATGTATTTACTATTAAAGTATTTAGTTTTGTAGAAGCAACAAGTGTAGAAGAAATAACACTGACATTGGATATAAATGGTAAAGTTTTAGATATTTATGACAGGAAGTTCACAGCAAACTTGAAAACAAAGATTTATGTATACTTGGATTCTTAAAGACTTCTCACCATGAAACTAATGCCGAAAAAATTGACAACTTTCTTTTATTGAGTGATTCGGTTTTGTGACTAATTTGGCGATTTTGAAACCTAGTCATCAATTCGCGATTTTTTTTTTGGCGTTTTGACATTTTATGGGCTTAGATAAGGGTATGTTACAATTGGCCTGGTTTAGATGGCTGATAAGAGAGTGGGGCGCTCAGCACCAGCTTTTTTCTTTACTCGTTTCCCGATAAAAGATATGAAGAGAAAGACTGTTGATTTGAAATGAATAAGAACGTAGAAAATCGTTTGGGCTAGAAGTGAAGATGGCTAAAGGAAAGAGTTTATTTAGGATTTTAGCTAAGCCCATATTAGGCATATCCAGATTTGGTAAATTTAAAAATGTCACAAAAACAAAATTTTGTAGACTTGCAACCCGAAACTTTTATTCCAGTCTAATAGTCCTTAAAATAAACGTCTTCTTTGCTTCTTTTCTTGGTCCTTCAAAAACGAAGTGCGCAGAATAGAAATACTATACTATAAGATAGGAGACTTTAAGGAACCGAAATTAAATACCAATTTATTCTTTGTTAAGACCTCATTTTAGCAGATACCTTGTTACCTGTTCTGGGCAGACTTTATGGGAAAAACTTAAATTACAATCTATTCTTTGTTTAGAGCTTATTTTATTAGATAAGGAGAGCTCATAAAAATTTCAAATTTGACAGGCCCATAAAAAAAGATGGCGAACGTTAAAGTTGGGCGCGGACGACTTTGTGATACCCTGTACCACCACATTACAATCAAATCCGATATATTGCTTAAGAACTTCAAATGATATTTATTTTCCAAATTTGGCTACGCGTTTTTTTGACCGATTGCTCCTATGGGGCCTATATGATATAGTCAACCGATTTTTATCAAATTTGGTATAATGCTGGGGTACTCTTAAAAACTTCCGAATGCCTTTGGTTACGATTTCTTTATAAACGAATTATGCATCTAAAACTTTTATTTTTATTCGAGGTCCTCTGAAACAAACCCTATGGAAGCTATATAATATAACCCCGATATCAAAAAAATAAAATAAACTTGTCTCCCCTGACATGGGATCTAAAAGTTTTGTTGCTCTAGCTCTTACCTTTTCTGAAATCAAGGTGTTCATACGGACAGACAGACGGACAGGTGTGAACTTTACATAAGAGAGAATCGTATCCGAGGTGCAAAAAACACCAACAACTCCAAGGGTTCTAGAATAATCACCAAAAACCCATTAAACGAGTTTTTTCTTTGGAGGCTCATCTCAGAAATCTCACGTGCTGGGTTTTTTTTTTTGACATCGGATTCGAATTCAGCGTCACCAGAAACATGTAGTAAAGAAAGTTATATGCACCTTAAAATAAATAAGGACTCTTAGTTCTAAATCATAATTTACTTACCCTACGATTTTTATTTCAAAAACAAAAAAAAATAATAATGCTACATAAACATGAAAGGATTACACAAGTCAAAACAACGTTATATGATCACTAATTATGATAAACACAGTACCCATAACCTAAAGAATTATAGTGGTTACTTATTTACATTTCCCCAAGACAAACCACACAAAGACAACAAACAACACGGAAAACCAAGCAACAATACCCATAAAAAAATCCTAAAAACTACAAAAAGAAAAACTAAACAAATAAAATGTCAAAATATCAAAAACTTGACAATGCTCTGGCACCCACAACACATGATGATGACTATGATGAGAGTTTTTCAGTTTACTTTGATGATAATCAGCAACATCACAATAACAGCAGGAGCGTCCAGAGAGGGCACAGCGGAGACGTAAGCGACAACAGTAACAACAACTCAAGACTGAACTTGGTGGATGCCGATGCCAATCACAGACTCATGCCAAATAATAATAAACCCAAATATAGCAACAGCAGCAGCCCCAGAAACAACAATAATGACAACAATAGCAATGATAGACTGACGTCACTCGATTTGGAGGAGCACACATGGGAGGTGCCCCTCCTAAGTAGCGATGATAACGTTGGCTACATTCTGGCAAGTATTGCTCATTTTAAACGATCCTATAGTATATATGTATAGTAGGCAGTAGTATGTGCTGGCCCGTCGAGAGGGTGGTGGGAAGGGGGCATTCCCAGGCCCGGTGTAACTTATGTTGTACTGATTCAAGCTAAAGGTGTATTAGAGGTGCCGGTACATTTTCCCCGCCGGGCCCGGATTTTCTACCTACGGCCCTGAGTATGTGCAATAAATCATTTATACACAGTAAAGTATATCAACGGAAAATTAAAGATAAATATATTGTTTATAGTATAATGAGAAAGTAAACCTATTTGGTGCACCAAAGTCCATTTACCCTTGAAGTGCAAAGATATAAAGTACCACCTTAAAAAATTTCCCAAGCCATAAAAATACAAAAGTGAGACTCAAAAAAAACAATGTTCCCATAATAAGGTAACCATTTTGTTAGGTTACCATTTTATTTGAAAAATTCCGATTATTCCGAGTTATCGATAACAGAATATTATGGTTGATTATGAAATGGAATTTTTTTTTTTAATTTATTGGCAATCAGCCTACTTAAAACTAAGACTATAATCCAATAGGTAAATTACAAAGCATATCTTCCCTTCAGTTCGGTTCAGGCCTGAAATAGTCAAGTAATCATGCCTGAATTTTTAGTACCAGCCATGAATCTACGCATTCATTTGTCACTGAAGTCAACACATGCATGTGCTAGGCTTTCAGGCCTGAACCTTAGCCGTAACAAGCAGCAATGAATTCAATGTTGATTGATTTGGAAAAGTCATGCCTGAAATCTGGTGTGAATTTATTAAAAAAACAGTCATGAATTCAGTGGTGATTCGGTTTTGAAAGGCAGGTCTGAAATTATAGAGGAGTAATTAATACACTGGAACAAATATTCTTCACATATTTTTAACAAAATTTTATTATCAATTTTAATGTTATATTATAACTTACAGTGGCTTGGGAGCAGCCCTAAAATTGAGATTTTTGTGGAACTGCATTGCATTACGCAGCTGTGATTCCGCTGGGGGCTAGAGTCCGAGCGTATTAATTCTAAAATCAAAAATGATTTTTTTTATATAGTATAATACCCGTATTTTTCGACGTACCAAATCAAGAGGTATAAAATTGCTTAAATCCTTTCAAGGCAACCTTTTTTTGTTGTCGCCCATGACAAAGGCATCAATTGTTTTTTATGTCTTCCTTACAAATTCGTCAAAATTTTACAAAGTTCGTTTTTTCCAGTTAGCCTAAACTTACGCAGTTATCCTTTGCTCCACATTGGCAATACCTTTAAAAAAATTTTATAATGAAAAAAATGCTTTAATTAATAATTTTCAATAAATACTTGCCCAGAAATTAAAATTTTCACAGCAAATTTTCATTGTTTCACAAACGTAATCACCAATACGAATGTAAAGTTAAGTAACAAAATACAATTGACTTTTCTTATTTCTCTTTGCTTATTCTTTTTTACTTTAGTTTTCTGTCAAAAGAAAGAGATAGAAAGAGAAATTTTATATTTGTCCTTGTTTCTCTTACAAAGCCATGAGCATTCGCTTCCTGTTCATGTCTGAATTCAGGTCTGAATTTTTCTAGAAAAAAGACAAATTTAAAAGGTAACAATAAATATCATGTCAGATGTATCAAAAATCTCAAAAATGATTGTTTTGCAAATACAATTTTTGTAAAATTTTAAAAGATCTTAGAATACTCAAAAAAATTGTATTTTTATTTTTTTTTAATATAATTTAGTATTGTAAACCAATGAATTCTGGAAGTAAACCCAGTGTGACCAGTGTCTTCGATATGACGCCAATGAAAACTATACTTATATACAACTGTATATACCATATACACATATATTGTAGTAGTCCGAGTTTATTTTAAGTTGACAATATTGCTCGAAATTTTTTTATTTATTTAACTTTTAGTTAGAAATAAAGTACAACTTTAGCTCCAACGCATTTTTTTTCTAGAAAAATAACTTTATTTTCACTGATAGTGATCTACAGTCTATACAAATCCCATAAACAATGCAGCTTAATGGTTGGTACATTAGTTTTTGCAAACAGTGGGACAATTTAAAACCAAAATGTTGCACGATTTTTCGAGAAATTAAGCGCATGTACGCGAAACGTGTAAGTAGTAAAAAAAATTAAGATAAGAAAAACCCAACAAACATTCGACTTTCGTCCGAAACTTCTAACAAAGACAGTTGTCTTTGAAGATGACTTCTTTGGTTCAAAGACGGATCCAGGAAAAATTTCAGGGTGGTACAAATTTTATGTGTAATATTTTTAAATCTTTGCCATTTTGTGGATGAAGCAAGGAGCAGTTGGTATAAAAACTAAACGACCCTTATGCGACCCTTGCGAAAAAAGGTTAATGTTCGCACTTCGTTGCTTAAATTATGGTCCAAATACCCGATTACTAACTTATTCTTCTCTAGACGGCAAAACTTCAGTCCTGTTTTGTAAAACTGCTTCTGCGTTTGAGCCCCTCAGTACCCTTTTTTATCCCTTTTTTCACTTAGAGGCCAGTACGAAGACTCGTAAAAAGCCCTCAAAGAAACAACTGCAACCATTTTTGTGTGCAAAAAGATTTGTATGCGTAGCATTTGTGAGCACACAGTACTGCCCATTTTTTGTCAATTGACAGCTAGATGGCGCCAACAGTAACAACGCATATATTGCCTTAGCGCCAAAAACAAAAGATAAATTTGAAAATCAGCTGTTAGCTTACAAATAGTAAAAGTGTTGCAAATGTAAAAATAAAAATGATTTAATTGAATCGTCCCAAACCTTTTTATTTGCTCTTGTTTGATAATGACAGTTGTGGGTTTGGTCCCAAATATTTGGGTAGTCCTGCATTTCCTTTATTATAGCTAATTTTTGCTCTTTTGTTAAGTATGTGCATTAGGGTGGCCGCCGCTGGTATGGAGGATTTTTAAAGCGTCGATATCAAAATCGCCACCTAGGGAGTTTCCTTTTTACCTGCATAAAGCGCCTGTAAAATTTATAGGCGATCCGAATGTATTTGATGGTTCCTAAAATAGGTCAAAGGTCATAATTTTCACTTTTTCCGTTTTTGACTGTATTGTTCTATATAAATTTTAAAATCTTATTTCCAATCAAACAAATTATGGTTCAAAAAGTCTCATATCTATCAAAACATAATTTTAAAAAAGTATAGAGTCGGCCTGAATAAATTTAGTAAGCTCTAAAATTGATTAAATTGACTAATTACACTAGTTTCCCAATAAAAAAAATGTTGGTATCCTTAACATGTTTTAGTCGTTTCTGTAGTAAAATGACTTGCTAAAACCGAAAATGCAGTGAAAAATTTTTTTCATGAAACGGGCTTCGAGATATTTTTAAAAAATCATTTTTCGAAATTAGAAAAAAAAGTGCCTCTACTTAACAGTAAATATCTCTGGTTTTATCAAAATAACTTGCAACATCATAACATTCACATTTTGCTTTTAGCACTAAAACAGAAAAGGTGATGCTACTGCTGGCGCCATCTATATGTCAAGAGCATGGGCTACACTGTTGGTCAACAAGGCTGCGTACCAGAGAGCAAAATTTTTGTTGTTTCTTTTTAGGGTTTTTTGCGTTGCTGCGTACTGGCCCTTATAGTTTACATTATTGTCCAAATACCCAACTGCTTATCTTATACTGCCGGACTCTCCCTTGTAAAAATTCCTTCCCTAAACAATAGTAGAATATGCCACTTCTGAAATAAATTAGGTCTGTTGCGCTTTCTAGAATAATTCGATACTTAGCTTAAAAGCTTTATAGATCCAATTTACTTTTGCGAGATTCTTTTCTTGTCCCATCGTGTCTCTGATTCTGCTTTTTTTTTTTAGCGTCATCGCGTTTTGAGCATTTTTGACCAAGTGTGAGATGTGAGTCATCTCCATTTGGTGTACAGTGAACTTTTGGCGTTTTGCTTATATTTTATTATAGTTTTATTTGCTTTTATTTTTCCTAATTAAATATTTAAAAATCCTGGTCTCAGGTCACTTTATGATGCGAGTATCGTAAAAAGTTTTGAGACTGGTGCAAAAGCTATTTTTTGCATTTGCAAACTAAACTAATTCCCAAAAAATTTAATTGTTCTTTAATCTATTGTGCGAAAAATTTTGAAACGTGGTATTAGCAAATAGTCCATATATGTATTACCCAACAAGCTTCAGAGTCTACTTTAAACACCAAATTCCCAAAAAGTAAAAACGCAACAAAATTTTAATTTTTTGGACCGCCAAAGGAATTGTACTCCCTGCCAAGGATATCAAAAGATTAATAAGTCTGAGTCGAGCTCGTTTTGATGCCATGAAATTTGTATGCTTTAAATATGCAAGTTCAGTGCCATTTATATGCACATACTTCCCCTAAACCCTTATACCCCCATCTATCCCCTACCCCAAAGTATATATACACAGTCATATTTATCAGTGTTCGTGTATGTTTGTGGCACTTGCAGCACGAGCAGTCGCCGCAGCAGCAGCAGCAGCGGGAACATGGACAGGATGGTGGCAATGAACGTTGCTGCCGCAGCGGGCAGCTTGGCTTTGGTGCAAACCTTAAAAGCAAATCGACGCAGGAGGCCAAATTTAAAATTCTGCTCGCAATTTCACTCTGTTGCATATTCATGGTGAGTATACCGAGTGTGCAACGAGAACTCACTCACGCATACACACACAGGGATGCACGGACTTGTAATTATAGGCAACTGTATGTGTATTGTATCTGTGTGTGCATGCTTGATTTAATTATGATAAATTTGTTGCCACCATTGCCCCGAAACCACATATGATTACAACGACTCGTAAACCACACAGATCATTGAATTCCTTGGCGGTTATATGGCCGGCAGCCTAGCCATTATGACAGATGCCGCACATTTAGCGTCGGATTGCATTAGTTTCGTCATCGGACTGGTTGCAATTTGGTTAGGCGGTCGACCTCCGGATGCACGCATGTCCTTTGGTTACAAACGCTTTGGTAAGTACCCAATTATGTTTGACACTATGCTAATGAGTGTGTGCACTTGCTTAATGCCGCATACGGTCCGTATATATATCGTATACATATATACAATGGTAGTAGTTGGGTGTAAGGTGTATCTCCTGATTGAGCCACTAAGTATGCAACACAGCATACCACATGCACACACTTTCACGCCGAAAGCGAACTGTAATTGCATTTAAGCCAGGTCATCATCACTCTATTATTATTGCAACAGTTTAGAGGGTTTAAACACATACATACGCACACATGGATGCATATTAATATGGGCTAAGACCAGCACCAGATGAAGCTCGTCTTAATTGTGAAACGTTTTAGTCCGTAGGCATAATCCTTAGGTTTTGTAATTTTAAACTGCGTCACCTTTAAATATATAGGCTAGGCTTTGGGAATGGCATTGCCTGTCGAGGCAGGGATTGGGGAACTAACATTCTAGTATTATTTTCTGGGTTTCTTTTTTAGTCTAGATCAAGTAATATTTTATTACTTTATTGTTAAGAATTTATTGGGGTTTTTGCATTTTTTTTTTTTTTTCACCCCCAAAACCGCTCCTCTGGAAAAGCTCCTGACTACAATTCATCCTTAACGTCTTTAACCGTTCCACTTGGAGTAAAATGAAAATTAAAAGGCAGATTGGTAATAACTATATAATTTTAGGGTTTAAAATATTTAAAAAATGTAACAAACTTATAAAAAATATATTCTATAACAAACACAAAATTTAAAAATTTTCACACGCTTTAATTGGTACTTTAATAATTTATTACTAAGACATCTAAAAAAAATACAAAAAAAAAATTATTAACATTAAAACAAATTAATTTAAAAAATTTTAAGAAATAAAAAAAATTTTTAAATATAACAGAAATTACCCAAATTATAAAAGACCTTAAATAAAAACAAAAAACAAATAAAGCAAGAGATCAAAAATAAAAACTTATTAAGTTACTAGTAATAATTTAAAAAAAATAAAACTTAAAAAAAAAATTACAAAAATTTAATAAATATATTTTAAAGCAAAACCAAAATTTTAAAAATTGTATTCAAAAAATTTTCAACATCTAAGTTGTATAATGCATCCCAAAAAATTAGTCAAAATATTAATAAACTCGATTGGACACATAATATAGAAAAAGTCGAAACATTAAAAAAAATATTATTTTCAAAATTTTACACACTAAATTCAATAAAAAAAACTATTTTCAATAGCTTGAACAGAAACACGGAATATACAAAAACATTTAAAAAAATCTACTCACTAAAAATAAAAAAAAATGTTTTTGAAAATAATGAAACAAAAATTTTTAAATAGAGCTAAGTCCAAAAGCTAATTTTTTAGCACGATTCCAAATATAAAGCAGTCATACAAAATTGTTGAGCGAAGATAGTAATAAGAATTTCCCTATAAAGAAACATTTTAAAATAAAAGTTTTTTTTTTTGTTTTAAATTAATAATAATAATATTATATACATTCATACCTCTATTACATAATTATTTTAGAAATATTAATAGTGGAATGGGGTCGTACAAGAAAAAACTATCATTCGAAATTTTTTTTTTTTTTAATATTTTCATAAATTTAAAAATTTGTCGTAGAGTATCCCATATCCCATCAAATTTTAATCAATTTAACATAATACATTTTTTTTTTTAGATTTCTTAGTATTAAATTATTAAGGTATCAATTAAAGCGTGTGAAAATTTTTAAATTTTTTGTTATAGAATAGAATATATTTTTTAAAAGTTTGTTACATTTTTTGAATTTATTAAACATTTTTAAAACTTTATATTTTTTTTTAAATTAAAAAATTTTTTTTTTGTAATTTTTTATTTTTATACCATAAATAATAATACTAATTCACAATAATTAACTAATTATTTTTATAGTCAAATCTATTAGTACATTTATCGATAACTATCTAAAACATTAAATTTCGATTGACTACCGCAGAGGTTATTGGCGCCTTGGCATCCATTTTGGGCATTTGGCTGCTGACGACCATGTTAGTCGTTATGGCCATTGAGCGCATCTACTCCAAGGACTTCGACTTGGATGCCAATATGATGATGTTAATATCAGGCATTGGAATTGGCATTAATATTGTGTAAGTTAAAGCAAAAAAAAAAAAAAAATCAAACACAAGGCATAAATTTTAATTTAATATTAAACTGATTTTCAGCATGATGTTCGTTTTGCACGGTTCCTGGCTGAGCAGCGCAACAGGCCACGGACACAGTCATGGGAATGGACATGGACACGGACACGGGCACGGGCACGGGCATGGGCACGGGCTCGGGCACGGGCATGAGAGTGGGCATGGCCACACACATGCAACGCCCTCAAATGAGACTAACACAGCCAGTAATATAACAATGCCAAATGGCCATAATGTTGTTATAACAAATGGCTTAAAGCCAATTCAACAAAATGGGTAGGTGTACATTTGGATTGTACTTGTGCACTGTGAGAAAAATGGGGGAAACTCAAATATGAATGAAAATGTTTAGTTGCATTTTGGTGTAAAAATACTAAAATCAGTGGCGGCTTTATGAATGGGGTTTTTCGAGATCCAACATCAGTTTTCCTTAATCAACTCTAAATTAATTCAAAAATCCAAATCCGCCCAGCTGGTAAAATTTTGGAATCGCTACTGACTAAAATAAACCAGATATAGACACAACTGGGTGGTTCAGATTTCTCTTATCAGTATTATCAAAAATTTTTTTTAAGCAAGCAGTGCTGCCTTTTTTTTTGAGAAACTGACGGCTAGATGGCGCCAACAGTAACATCAGCTGCTCTTTGTTAGCGCTAAAAACAAAAAGTGAATGATGATAGGTGGGAAAATCTTGCGAAACAATTTTTGTCTCTTCGCTTTTTTCGATGATGCGTGGACTTTACCAAAATAATGTATATATGTATATAAAATAGGTCAAGGGTATCCCCTAAAACGTTCCATTCGTATGGTCACCTAAATCTCAAAGGCCTTAAGAGCTATAGAGCTTAAATTTGACGAAGTAATGCGAACGATGTTTTAGGATTCATGTCAATATCTTGTCCCGTTCCGCTCAAGAACTTTAAAGCGACCCGGCCCATTTTTCACAATTATACACCGCACTCCCAAAAATAGTATGCTCTTAAAAGATATTGATTGGATGAAAACGTCCCATTAAACAGGAGAGGCTATCTCAGAAACGTGACATGCTGATATTTTTTTGACATGGGATTCGAATGCAAGCCCAAAAATGTATTTTGTTGGGTTAAAAAATAATTACTTTTTTCGTGAAAAACAGCTTTAGGGTGTCCCAGAGATTAAATTTTTTCGCCCAGTGTAGGCGTTTTACTGTAGAAGCTCTTTGGTTTGGGTTTTTATATTGATTCAAATGGCTTGTTGCAATTTTATGGGCTGTGGTTAACGCTTTCATGCATTTAGTCCGTCGCCAACCAACAAAAAAAAAAAAAGGACGTGAGCTCCAAATCGTTGTTGGTCAATTGTTGATTGGGAGCTTAATGCCAGTATGTGCGTGTGGTTAAGAGCAATTTATTTAATTTTATTTTATTTAAATTTAATTTAGTTGCATTGATTGAAATTACATTTGATTTTTAAACCACAAAAAAATTAGCAACCACAGCCATGACTTGCATAACGCTGATGGGGAAGCCAACTTGAATCTACGCGCTGCCATGATACACGTCATCGGTGATCTGGTACAGAGCATTGGCGTCTTTCTGGCGGCAGTATTAATCAAATTTTGCGTAAGTCCCTGTACAATGTCTAGACCTGCTGCTCGCAACCAGCCGGGAGCAAGCAGAGTCAATTAAATGCAATAATTGTGACTAATTCAATTTCATGTGCACTGAACTGACGTTGCCAACACACAGCCGAGTGCCAAGTATGTGGACCCGCTTTGTACATTGCTCTTCTCGGTAATTGTCATTATGACCACGGTACGTCTCTTCCGTGAGTCTGTGGCCATTTTGCTGGATGCGGTGCCGCAGCAAGTCTGTCTGCGCACGCTGGAGCTGGAACTTGGACGCATTGAGGGGGTCAAGTGAGTCAATCAAACCAGGCGAGACAAAAGCCTTTGTTATACGCTTTGACTTTATGCTCTTAAATTGCAGATCATTGCATCATTTGAATGTATGGCAGCATACGAGTGACTACAGCGTGCTCATGGTGCATCTGGTCATTGGTGGGTAACACATTCGACGCGCTGCTATTATATACTTGTACTTAAACACCTATTTATCCAACTTACAGACCCTTTGGCTGAAGCTGATGCCGTGCTGCAGCAGGCCACCCGGCTGAGTGCCAGCTCGAAGTATAGCATCAAACATGCAACTATACAAATCGAACGTTGGACTGCCTAATGCCTATAAAAAATTGACTCTATAATAGCTTATAAGCAGACTATAAGCAGAGGTGGCTGCAGTAGGGGTTTCCATATTACCTCTCGAAACTTTGTTCCAACCCTGCTGCTAAGCAATAAGTAGCATAGATAAATTCCAAAGACCAAAGTCTGTTTAAAGTCTACTATAGTATTTTGTGATGTACCATACGATACGATATATATATATAGCATATAGTATACTATCTAAAACTGCGCCTGTTTTCTGTTATTAACTTTATGACATGTACTGCGCACTCTGTAAAACAATTTTTTTATAGTCTAGATAAGAAAATTTCATATTTTTTGTACTCTGTGTATTTTTTTTATATCGATTTAAGTTTTTTTTAGTTGAAAATTAAATGAATCAATTACCTCATATCTAGAGCAATAAACCAAAATAAGCTACGAGAGGAGTGTACAAATACATAGATCTTAATTATATTTTGGAAATATTTATTATTATTTTGTGATACCCATGGATGGCTTATTTTCTTTGGCTTTAATAATGTTGCATTCATTGTCTAAAGGGGTCTACGCAGTACCAAATCCCATTTGGAATATTTTTTTTATATGAAGTTTTGTCATTCCGTGCGAAATATTTCGTACTGCGTATAGGCCTTAAATTAAAAACATTTTCTTGGCATGTTTAGATTTTTTCGAAACATTTACGAAGACTTCTTTCTATTACAGGGTATTTAGAGGAGTACTTTAGCTGAATATTGAATAGAATATTGTGTTCCCATAAAAAAAACGCTCTGGAATATATAGAACAAGCAAATATTTTTATCTGACATAGTTATGTACAAGATACTCAATTTATTCGTAAGTATATACGAGGCTTTGAGGCCTTTCGAACTCGCTTGTCGACTCACTACCAACGATTTGAAACCACTCACGAAATATTCTTTCATTAAGGGGTCTACGCAGTACGAAATATTACGCACGGAATGACGCACTTCATATAAAAAAAAATATCCCAAATGGGATTTTTTTTTATTTTTTATATGAAGATTTGCGATTCCGTGCGAAATATTTCGTACTGCGTATAGGCCTTTAAGAGCAATTGCATTGTAATTCGCCTCTTAATTTCTTGTTCAATGATCTCTAGCATCAGAACGTAATAAATCTGAGTTTTATGTGAAAGCCGGAAACCAATTTCTTTTTGCAAATGCAAAAATATAATTTTAAAAATGAAAATCTTGATTTTATATTTACATAACCCTAGTTATTATTACTTAGTTTGCCGGCTTACGCCCCGGTAATTGAAAAAAGAAGAAGAATCGTATTTTTGATAAAACAAAATTTTAAAATTATTAAAAAAAATGTTTTTTAAATGAAAACTCAGTAGTAGACTTTCTAAGCTCTGCTTGCTTGTTTCGCTGAACTCCGCTCTGGTAATTAAAAAAATAAATCTGAATCATATATGTATGAATCACACAAAGCTACTAAATTGCCCGCTAGAGGGAGCAACAAAAAATAGGCACCACGCTTGGTTCAAAAAATGTTCGCTGGTAGGCAAGTAAAGAAAATAAATGATGAACGGAGAAAATAAAATTTTTATATATAGTACAGTAAAAATAGACAAAAAAAGGGGTTGACCAGGAAAAAATAGCATGCTGAAATTTTTCTTGCTTAATGCAATAGGGACCATTCAAAAAGTCTAAAACTCCCCCCCACCCCCTCAAGGGTTTTCTATTATTTTGACATATGTTTGAGCCCATTTATCTAGAATTCTATGAGTCATACACAAAAACTTCAAAGGCGAAAAATCTTCAAAATTGAATTCAAAATTTTATTTGTAATGAAAGGTTAACCCAGAAGTTCGAATCATATAAGTATCTCTAGTAGTTTCCAAGTTAGAACGCTGTAAAGTCTGCCCTTGAAAAACATGCAAACGTAGCGCCAATCTATAAACATATTGAACGGCAGGGGGCGCTAACTTGCTAGTATTTCTGAAGCGTCTCTCAATGCGATCTTGCATTCATATCATTCTAATTACCTACTCCAAATACTTCCTCATAAGGAACAGATTAGAGGTAAATCCTTTAAAATTTTGTAAATTTCAGTATACTCATATTAATTCGATCACGCCCTATGAATAATTGAGAATATTTTTGACTAAGTTGGTGAATGGACCTATGGGGTCTAATAAAATTAATGCAACTTTTGAGAAAACAATACCTATTAGGTCTGAAGGGTACAGTTTGAAGCTACAGGGTTTCTAGCTGTTATCCTTATCACTGATTTCGAGTTCCAAATAGAATATCAATTACAAGTAATTACTCCAAATGATCGCTTTAAAAGGACAAATTATTAGGTAATGGTTCCTAAGTCACTCAACCAATTTATACATATTTATTATATATAACTAAATGACTTTAATTTAAAAAAAAAACCATTACCAGAGTCTTAGGTATTAAACAAAAATCGATAAAACAGATTGAGGGAAGTATCCTTAAGTGTTTCGACTACAAATAATACAAACAGATTTTCGGCGCTTACGATTAAAAATTACCAAAAAAAAAAAAAAAAAAGATAAGTTTCAGATATTCATGAAGGTTTGGTAGATATTACGGAGCCAGTTAGGAATATATAGATTCGGCTCACGACACGCTGATCACGCTTAGCTGACTAAGTTTGAAAACTAATCCTAAATTTACCCACAGCTATAATGTCAAATTTTTGTATTAGATAACAAAATTTACTATTAAAAATTAGATTTTAAACTTTTAAACTTAAAAAAAAAAACAAATTGGCCATGATATCGAAAAGTCAATGCGTTCAAAGAGTTACATATTTACATGGCAAGTCCAACTTGCTGCATAGCTATGCCAGGCGAGCCCTAGAACGCTTGCGTCATCTGAAAGAGATTAGAAGACGCTTGGCCGAAAAACTGAGTCATCTCATACGGACTACTTACCAACAAAAGTCCAAAGCTTCCCAACAGCATCGTACCTTAAGTCAGTACAAGGCCTGGTTATCCGTTTGTCGAAAAGAGATTAAGGCACAGCAACGTGAGCTGCGCGCAGGTTACGATGCGGAGCGTCGTTATGATCGAAGATTGCTCAGGTTAAGAAGAAAACTGGAACGTCGCGGTTTAATTAAAATATTTTTACGCAAATATTCCATCGATAAGAAAAAAATTCTCAAGGAGTACAAACTAGGAATAGCAAAGAATATCAAACATCGTAAGCTCAAATCAAAATCACAAGTAGCACCCAAAAAAGCAGAGGATCTAAGTAAGAACTTAAATAGATTAGATATCTTTTTGAAAACTGGTGGACAAAGAAAACAAAAACGTAATATAAACTTGGGCGATAGTTTGATGTTAATGACAATGTTGAACAAAGAAAAGCCAAGATTTGGCAAGCGAGCACGTAGGGTATTGAATAAGATGATGAAGCTGACTAGTACGCAACAAAGTGCCACTATGAGCCAGGCGTCATCTGGTCAGGATGAAAAGTCTTTAGCAAATGCAATAAGTAGATTGGTGGAATCGCTTAGAGAGCTAGACAAAAACAAAAAGTTACGCCATAAAACAGCTAAGAAGAAAGACCAAGATCTAGACAAACCAGCTAAAACAATACAAGAAAGTCTAGATAGTCTACATGAAGAATTACACGGTAAAATGTCAGAAACGAAAATCCCAAAGTCTCGAAAGGGTTCGAAAAAAAAACCAAGCGAAGATCTAACAGATGCGCAAGACGACGTAGTGCAAAAGAAAAAGAAGACCCGAAGACAT
This sequence comes from Chymomyza fuscimana, assembly GCA_949987675.1. Taxonomy (NCBI): domain Eukaryota; kingdom Metazoa; phylum Arthropoda; class Insecta; order Diptera; family Drosophilidae; genus Chymomyza; species Chymomyza fuscimana. The sequence goes on along the minus strand of OX465089.1, from coordinate 91,989,301 downwards.
CAAAGACATCACAGAAAGAAAAAGCCTCTTAAAATTCTGCCTACAGATGAGGGGAGTGATAATGATGTCACTGCAGCCATTGCAGCACCATCGCTGAAAAACAGAGTTCAAAAGCCTGCGCCCTTTGGTCAAGAAGAAGATGCAGATAACATTAGCATAGGATCAGCAAGGTCTATTAGGTTTAGCAATAACGTTTTTTCAAGTGGTGCTAGAAGAAAACATAACCGAAGATTTAGCCACAGATATTCCAAAAGAAGATCCAATGGTAGCTTATTATTAGCAAGGCCAAGGAGGTCATCTGATTACGATACACTCAGTATATCGACAGGCATGCTACGCGACTCGCTGCCGCAGAATATACCAGTTGGCAGAATCTCCTCGGTTAAAAATGATCAAATTATCACTGTAGATGGTAGAAGAATGTTGAAAGTTACGGACGTGGAAAGTGAATTTCGAAAAGAAAGGCAGTACTTAGAAGATACTACAAGCACTGGCTCGAGAGATCGAAACACAAGCTTCGTGCCAGATTCAGATTCAGATTCTTCAGATGAAGAACAAGGAGTTGATGGCGTAAAAGAAACTAAAAGCGAAAAAGTACAAATGTCTGAAGCCAAGGGCGTTAAACAAGTTGCTAGAAGAAAGGCTACTGACCGTGCTCAACTCAAAGCAACAGCTAGTGAGTCTTCCAAGCAATTTCGTAAACGTAAACGTCAATACAAAACTGGCTTAGATGTGGCTAGCATATTGGCAGCGCGATCTACAGAAAGACAAGTGTTTCTTAATAGATTAACGCAATCTTCTGAAGATAAAAAGTTATTGTACGATCGTTGCCGTAGATTATTAAAATTGCTCAAAATAATGCAGGTACCTACGCAGCCAGATGATTTGGAAATAATGTACGATTACGCTAAAACACCAGATAAATACAAATCTACTTTAATGTTAATATGTGGTAAATATGCAGAGCTTGAAGAAGATTTCCCTATACGTGAACAAAAGGTACTCGATAATCTTTTTGAAGATTTAATGAGAAAACTGCATATGGCCAGACGCCAAAAATTGTTCGATTTGGAACCAGAAAAAGTTGATTCTCGGCGTTCCTCGGTGGCAGCTACGCGTTCAAGCAGCTTTATTGCCAACCCCATAGCTCGCATTTGGGATGTTGGAGACGTAGAAGAGATAGAAGCAAAATGGCATAAATTTTTCGAAGAGAAAGAGAAAACAGCTTTTGAACTACACTTGGAGGCTTTAAGGCAAAGGCAGCTCGCAAAATTCTATAAAACAGCACAGCCTGAAGAGAAGCTTCTCTCAGAGAAACGTGCCCACGCGTTAAAACTGAGACCCCTAACTGCTTTATATACAGATCCTCGACAAACGCACCGCATGCTCAAAGTAATTGAGCAAATGAAAAACGAAGACAAGAGCATCAAGGAAACGAACCAAATCGATGACATACAGATCAAATCTCTGGATCCTAAGGAAACTACAGCCATTTATGAAGACAGTAATAAAATTGACAACAATCAGATAGTCTTAAAAAATTCTTTAAGCCTTTCTGAACAACCTGTAATATATATTTAAAAAACTTTTTTTTGGATTTATTTTTTAAAGATTAAATTGTTTTAAATGATTAAAGATAATATGATTTGTGATATGTTATTAATTAGTCAGAAAACATATTTTGTGTTTTTTGAACAAATAATTGTAATAATTGTTTCTCAAACACAAAATGTGATTCTGGCAGAATAAAAAAAAAATAAATTGTTACTTAAAAAAGACTTAAAACTATTAAAACCTTGATTCAGCTGCGTGGGTTAGTTATATGGGCATTACCACAAAAAATTAAATAGTGGAAAATGAAATGAGAAGTTAAATGAAACGAAATGAACTGAAATGAACCGAAATGAACTGAAATGAAGTAAAATGAACTAAAATTAACTAAAATTTACTGAAATGAACTAAAATGAACTAAAATGAACTAAAATGAACTAAAATGAACTGAAATGAACTAAAATGAACTGAAAAGAACTGAACTAAAATTAAATGAAATAAAGCCCAGAAGGGCGCAATATTTTGTAAAAATTACAACATACGCTAAGGGACAATGCTTAGGGGTATAGACGAGTTGTTTTGAAAAACATCAACGGCTTGTGCCTTATTAGACTCACATCAGAATTAATACCAGACGGAAATATTAAAGCCGCTTAAAGACGGGGTAACTGAAATAAAACACAAAAGAGGTACAATTTTCTAAAAATTTCTACATATGCTAAGGAACGATGCGTAATGGTATAGACAAGTTGTTTTGAAAAACGTCAACGTTCCATGCCTTATTAGACTCGCATCAGTTTTTATACCATATGGGACTATTAAAGCCGCCTTAAGTCGAGGTAGAAAGAAAATAATAACATTTGATTATATCTTTTATCTTCGATTCAGGCGAGGAAAAGAGTGCCAGTCAACATCGTATCGATAATAAAAGCGATGTATGATGATGCTGACTTGGCGGTACTACACAATGGGAAAATAAGTGCACCTTTCCAAACAAACACTAGTGTCAGACAAGGATGCCCCCTATCACCACTACTTTTCAATATAGTAGTTGACGAGGTTATGAGAGATGTATGCAGGTCTAGGCGTGTGATTACGTGGAGTCTCATCCGTCAATTGGAAGACCTGAACTACGTGGATGACATATAATACCTCATCTCTCATAAGCTTTGTGTTATCCAAGCAAAAGCGAATGACCTCGAGATCCCTGCCAGCAAAGTTGGACTCTCAATAAACGCATCCAAAACCAAAGCGATGCGCCTCAACCACACCAGCCAAGGTAGCATAAGCAACTGCGCGAACACTATCGACTTTGTCGATAGCTTCTCATACCTTGGTACCACAATATCCACCAGTGGTGGGGTGGATGAGGAGGCTATAGAGAATCGTCTCAACAAAGTGCGATCAGCATTTGGGCGCTGCGAATCTTCAATGCGTGCGTCAAATCCATCCTGGTATACGGCAGCGAGACGTGGCAGACCCCGCCAAGAATGATGTCGAAACTGCAGTCATTTGTCAACAAGTACCTAAGGATTATATGCGGCCCAACCGGATATCAAACGCAGAACTATGGCACTGTACAAGTGAAGTTCCTATCGGCACTGAGATAAGAATACGCAAGTGGCGTTGCATCGGCAATGCTCACAGGAAACCTCGAAGCAGCATTGTCAGGATGTCCCTGGAATGGAACCCTCAAGAAAGCAGACGAGTAGGAAGACCAAAGGCAACCTGGCGATGTACAATACTAAACGAATTGTCCCTACACAACATCAGCTGGGACACAGCATAGCAAACTGCGCCGAACGGAGTCCGGTGGAAAGTTCTTGTAGAAGCCCTAAGCTCCATGGATGAGAACTAAGAGGAAAAAAAAAAAGAAATATCTCTTATATCTTCATTCGAATAATTAATCCTAGTCACAATAATTATAGCTGCTCCCAACTTGGAATATTTTGATAGTCTTGGTGTAAAACGTTAAGTTCCCCTTCGGAAAACCAAGGCAAGATATCACCATAAATTAACAAGCTTCATCTGCTTATATGCTTATATAAAGCTTATATCTTCCAATTGCCAGTACCCATCCTTCCCCCCTGCTTCAGTAGTTGCACATATAGTCGTATTAAATATTAATTAGCAAAGTTAATTACTTTACTTTTTTTTCTAGGGGTGCCAGTTTCACATAATATCAAAAATATTCCAATTAGCTTAAGAATATACAAACACTGCAGCAAAAAAGATATGTACTATGCATAATGAACATGTATATTTTTTATAGTTAAAGTAACTAGATACTTTGGCGTACTTGTATATAAGTCTAATTAATTAATTAAAATTTGCTGCCTCAACTTAAAAATGAAAATGAAAAATATCTGCTGCGACTAAAAGTTCGAAGTCTCAAGTGCTGACTATTAAGTGCAGTTGGCAATTGTATCTGAATCTTGGTTTGAATTCTAATTAGATGAAAGAGCTTGCCTCAATTAAGCAACATTTATTAGCTAACTTGTTATGCTTACCTCAAGCAGTGCCAATTATGGTAAATATTATAATATAGATACATTTATGTAAGGCAATATTGTAATATCGTAACTAAGGATACAAACGAGGGAATTAATTGAGGTAAATAAATACTATTTGGAATGCTTATAGTAAAAACAGCAGGCAAAGGATAAGTTGATTTATGAATGCAGCATTCGATTTAAGGCCAGCAAGACAGTGACGTAGAAAGGGGTCTAGGGGTTTCAATTATACAGCGAGCTCTACGAGATAGCTACATAGATTTAAGCGAAAGTTCGAGAAAAGAAGGAGTAGCTTTTTTCCAAATTCCTAACGATACAAATTTGATTCCAAAAACTCAAAATTATCTTCAATCGTGCAAGAGTTAATCACAAATATATCGATAAATTCTGATTATTTATTGAGTTATCGATAACAAAATATTTCGATTTTTGTATTTAGACGTCACATCTGCTTAGCGAATAAAAATATTTAAACAAAGATCGAATTTCAAATCTTAAAACAAATTTGATATGAAAAATTTAAAATTTTTTTTAAATTTAAATGGAAATTGTTGCTTTTTTTAGTGACGTCACCGTAATAGAAACAAGTACGCATAACTCCTTTGAATAAAAATATAATAACTTAAAACTTGGTAAGAAAGTTGATTTTGACATTTTAAAAGCTTTTTGCAAATAAAATTTTATCAGTGATTTAAAATTGTTTAGAATATTCCAACAAATTGTTGGGCGTAAAATTCTCTACAAAATCGGTATGCGAGATTATCTACTACAGATAATCGTTCTTGATATACAGCTTGAAAAGTGGGCAGTGCTTTAGCGGGGCAACTCCGAAAACTGAAAATTCTTCTAAAGCTCAAAATTTGAAGCTTATCCATGGGAAGCAAATGAACTTACAATGTGTAACTGCCTGGAGCAGATTTTGGTCAGTCGGGAATGTGGTAACGGAGTTCTTCTGGCCTTAATTCGATGGCTTGGATGATCTGGACGGACGACATACGGTTTCAGCAGAACGGCACCACTGGCCATACCGCCCTTTATCACTTTCATATCGAAAAATTTAGCACGAATCCCTTTGATACCCTTTTACAAAAAACTGCCTACGCCACTGCTTACGAAATGCAGCCATGTTTATTGTATTTATCTGTCTGTCTGTATTTTCAAGTAATTTACAATAATATTTGTACTACACTGCGCGCTTCTTTGGGCACCAAATTCGCACACATTGACCCAATACTGACCATAAGTTGTTTATTTATGCAATAGTCTCTATATATTTATTATATGTATATAATTGAATGCATATGTATGATATACTTGAGTGTATTTGTGCATCTGCATATAATTACTTGCTGCTAATTGTTGTTTTAATAATTCATTCACTCATTGGCCTATATATCTACACAAACATATATATACTAAGTATATAAACATGTAAGTATGTTTGGTATGTATATATAAATAGTCATAATTCATTTATTAGGCAAACACGTAAATCCGATTAGAATATCGTTTAGCAATAGGCCAACACATAGATACACACACACATACAGATACGCACTCACTTGCATACATACAAACAGCAGCAGCTTGACTTCAACGAACCGGAAATGAACAAATCAGGCATGCCCAATGGACGGCACTGTACACACACACACACTCACACACATAGCAGAACCAAGAATCTGAGCTCAAATATCGTCTTATATATCGTTAACACATGAATGAAGCCAAGCCTAAGCATCTTAATCAACTCACACACACTCATACACACACACACACACACGCATAAAGGATGCGTGTGCATTTGTCAGTTGTTGAGCCGCAACAACTTAAACCTCTCGAATTGGCAACATCCGTAAACATATCTATAAAGTAGCTATAGCCCTTTTATTTTTAAGATACCCTTTATTTAGTGATTAGTAGGTTATTGCGAACTCGAGCCCTCTCTCGCCGGACAACTCTTTATAAAATGAAACATAGACGATGAAGAACAGTGATGCGTTGACGGTGAGCACCGTTTACGATGGAACGCCTATCTCTGCCGCGACATGTCTATGTCTATACGAGGGTGGTCCGATAAGTACTTGGTCTCACCGCCCGATGGCGCTACTATCGCCACTTAAGAGAAATTTTCTATCGTGTAGTACATTATCGTAGACGGCGGCTACTGTCGAAATTTCAGCCGAATCGGACTCGTAGTTTTGTTTTGACCGCGTGTGGAAGCGGGAGTGTCCGCGGATTTTAGAAAAATGGAAAAAGAGCAATATCGACCCCTGCCATGGCCAAATTGATGGAATTGGGCTACGAAATGCTGCCCCATCCACCGTATTCTCTAGATTTAGCCCCGCGCGACTACTTTTTATTTCAAAACTTGAAAAAGTCACTCGCCAGGCAGATATTTGAGTCATCGCCGCCACGGAGGCCTACTTTGCAGAACCCGAGAAAACGTATTTTTCAGACGGATTAAAGAAGTTGAACATCGCTGGGTCAAGTGTATCGAACTAAAAGGAGACTATATTGAAAAATAAATCGCCACTTATCCAAATTTTCGTTTTTCTTTTGTAGGCTAAGTACATATCGGATCACCCTCATAGTTAAGCGCATTAAATTGCAGCGGCTGCGTAGGCTAGGTCATGTGGCGAGAATGGATGAAGATGTTCCTGCGAAGAAAGCCTTCGAAACGATGTTCACTGGTGGTAAGCGCGAAAGAGGAAGATTCCCCTAAAATGGAAAGATCAGGTATCTGGTGATCTCGCTAGGCTTGATGTTTCCAACTGGCGCCAGCACGCGCAATACAGGAGCAACTGGCGAAGTCTTCTGGATGCGGCTAAGACCGACCCACGGTTGTAATGCCCAATTCATAGTAATAATAAGATTGCATAAAAACTTCATGATATATTTAAAAAAATTTCGATAGCCCTACGCACTGCAGCAACATTCGACACACGTAGAGACATGTGACCAACGAAGCAGGAGACGACACATCCTTCTATACTCCGGCTTCATAGACCTATTCCCTTGACTGCAGCTACAATCCCCAACATTTCATTCGAAATATTGTTGAAAATAATCACTAGTTTTGAGACAAGTAGGTGCAGAGTATACTAATCTCAGCGTGTTGCCCGCGGTGCAACTGTGTCTCCAAGTATACCCCAGTAAACGACCGGCTGCAGTGGTCCAGATGAAGTCTAAATTGTTTACTGTTGGCACGTTTTGTATTCACGATCCCATGGAGACCGACAACAATGAGACGAACAAAGATGTACTCTACTTTAGAGCAACGATCCTTATAGAGTTGCTCGTGATCATATATGAATTGGTTCACACTGTCGGGTTATTCAGTGTTCTTAAGACCGCTTTGCTTAGCTCTGCAAATAAGGCTACCCCGCTGTTCCTTGACAGAGCAGCAAGTTTGATTATGTGGGTGATCGATAGCAGACAGGAATCCAGCGTGTTTGGTCTATGTTTGTGTTATGGCTCAGCTTTGACCTACAGGAGACTTGTAGACACAACTCGTAAGAATGCTGCAAAGCTGCAATTCTGTGAGACTTTCCAATTTTTCTCCCTAAGAGAAACCTGCAGGAGATAGCTCCAATGCACTTCTGCGGCAAGCATGCGTCGTTACCAACACCCGTTTCCGATGAGCCGATGAAAAAAAAAAAAGTATGGTACGGATTGATGTTATAAAAGGATGCTTGCTCCAAGGTTGAGATTGGCGAAGGCTGATACAATGGCGCAAATACTTATCTCCGCCATGAACCGAGTATTTAGTCTATGCCCACTATCCCATTCTTGATTAGAATGCCAATTGTGATATCACGCTATGCCTGGTTTAAGATTTTTAGCAAAGTTGGAAAAACCCTCTCCTAACCTTTTTATACTGTTTAACTTGGGTAGATATTCCGAGTTTTGAGTCTATGTCAGCCACCCCATTCTTAATTAGGACGCCAGTTGAGAGATAACGTAAATGCCACATTGTCTGAGCTAACATTTTTTGCAAAGTTGAAAAAAACCTCTACGAGCCTTTTTATACCATGAGAGGATTTCGGTAAGGTGAAGCGCTTTCCGAATCTCTTATTTTCAAATTTATAATAGAAAATGATATGACAAAAAATTTACGCAAATTTCTGGGATTAGGATTCCTCTGCTTACCTTCGAATTTCTGATGGTAAACATGGCTCTTTCCAAGAGAAATCTTACCAAGGCCTCGGCCTCTTTGGCTATAATTTTTCATTTGAATCTGACTATTTTTAAAATATTGCTATTAAGTTTTTAAAAGCTAATACCGGAATCTGAAAAATGTCAGCAACATTTTGATTTACGTTAAATTTTTTTTTTAAAAAAATAGCTCTACAAGTAATACACATAATTCCTTTTAAAACGTACAACTTTATTTTCACAAATATTTACTTAAGCTTAAGTTATTATACTTAATTTAAAAAACACATAAAAATTTAATTTTAGAGTATTTAAAGTTCGAAGTAGCTAGCTGTGACTTTTTACATTTTGTTTTACTGTTTGGACGTTGCACAGTTCAATACTTTTGGGCACGATTAAGTTATTTATAATTTATGAAGCAGTAATGAAGAGAAGGCAACAATGTAATTTCCATTTCACTGCCAAGGAAATTGCGTTAAAATGATGAAGTTGTGTATACATATACTATGTACCCACTATATACTACATAGGCAGTCGATATGTAACCCTTATCCCATATGAAAATGATGCCCGTGTGGAGCAAGTGAACCAAAAGCGTTAATAAATCAAATGGTCTGCTCCTGCTGCTGCTGCTGCCAGAGTCATATATGTATATACTGATAAATGCTTGTGGCCACTTGTCTGCTGCTAGTTAAGATGGATCCAAGTCCCAGCAACATATAGGTAACAGTTAGTTGTGACTCAATATAAACTCAAATGGGCGAAAATACGTCAAACGGGCACACTTTTGCAATAGATTTGCTTTGATTTTGCTAATAATCACCTCGTTTTATTTTGCAAAACAACGATTATTTATCTAGCTATCGATAATTGAATATTCAGGTAGATTTTTCTTAAACAAACCATGTGTCGCAAAGGAACAATGTTTTTGAATAAATTTTTTTTCTTTTTTTAACAACCTCTGAACCACTGAATTAACTGGGCCTTGGCAATTTATTACAAAGACAAAATTTTTGTTAAAAGCCGCTCTGAAGTTGTACAAATATTCAGCTTTAAAAAAAGAAATGCTAAAAAAAAATTGTAAATAAAATTCTAAATTTTTTAAACAAAATAAATACAGAAAATCAAATTTAAACTCCAAAAAACCTAATCTAAAACTAAAATTTGTGTTTCATTTAAAAAAAAATACAAATTTTGTTTATATTTTAATTTTTATTTTTTAATTTTCTTGACATATTTATTTTTTTTTTTTTAAAAGCCGTTCTGATTTTCAACTTTAATATAAAATATTAAAAAAAAAATTAGTAATAAATTAAAAATTATTATTTTATTAAACAAAATAAAAAGAAAAATTAAAATAAAAAGTTAAAACTAAAAAAAAAAACCAATGTAACTCAATTTTTATTATTTAAAAAAAAAAAATGTATTATAAAATAAAAAATTATTCGGCCGTGCTCTGGAAAACGAATCTGAACATTTGAAACCGAATGTTTTGTTGCAAGAGGAATTAAAACGAATCGGCAAAAAAGTTTTAAGAAAGTCTTACTTATATTTATTAAACTGAAATAATTTTTGAAATATTCTTTGATATTCTTAGATTATATTTATGCCAACTTTACGGTAGATATTCATTGACAATTATTTTTAATTATTTTGCAAAACAAATTCAAATACCTCAAGAAGTGAAAATA